>BEGY01000008.1:149703-247465 GCA_002335675.1 Chlamydomonas eustigma | reverse complement strand
CCATAACACTTCAATGCCCTTACCTTGACGCAGCGAGACCAGGTGAGAGCTGCCTAGCGCCATCCATAACACTTCAATGCCCTTACCTTGACGCAGCGAGACCAGGTGAGAGCTGCCTAGCACCATCCATAACACTTCAATGCCCTTACCTTGACGCAGCGAGACCAGGTGAGAGCTGCCTAGCACCATCCATAACACTTCAATGCCCTTACCTTGACGCAGCGAGACCAGGTGAGAGCTGCCTAGCACCATCCATAACACTTCAATGCCCTTACCTTGACGCAGCGAGACCAGGTGAGAGCTGCCTAGCACCATCCATAACACTTCAATGCCCTTACCTTGACGCAGCGAGACCAGGTGAGAGCTGCCTAGCGCCATCCATAACACTTCAATGCCCTTACCTTGACGCAGCGAGACCAGGTGAGAGCTGCCTAGCACCATCCATAACACTTCAATGCCCTTACCTTGACGCAGCGAGACCAGGTGAGAGCTGCCTAGCGCCATCCATAACACTTCAATGCCCTTACCTTGACGCAGCGAGACCGGGTGAGAGCTGCCTAGCACCATCCATACCCAGGCTGTTGCGACCAAGGTGGAGTTGCTACAGCATCAAGTGCGTGAAAGGGAGCTTCAAACATAATGTGCAGCAAGATGCTTGCAAATCACAAATATGGTGTGGAGTATGGTGTGGAACATTACGGAATCTGTTCACAACTATACAGTGAGACCATAAGAGAGGCAAGTTAAAGTTAAAGGATCATGGACTATGTGGCACAGTATAATAGGCCTGCATCCATCTTATCAGCAAGGTATCCCACCTCCAATGTCTGGCTTGAGGATAGCAGGGATGCTAG
The DNA here is from genome assembly GCA_002335675.1 of Chlamydomonas eustigma. Lineage (NCBI taxonomy): Eukaryota > Viridiplantae > Chlorophyta > Chlorophyceae > Chlamydomonadales > Chlamydomonadaceae > Chlamydomonas > Chlamydomonas eustigma. Next base: position 246,611 of record BEGY01000008.1, on the reverse strand, counting down.
GGCCCGTGACCCCTCCCCAGAGATACTGTAGTTGTTCTGTTTGGTCATGAATCAAGGAGAAGAAAGTACATTCAGTAACATGTCATATTGTGACATGGAAGCTACATCATTCACCTCTCTAAACTTTACAGCCTTCAATAAACAGAGCTCTAAAATGTAATTGAGAATGATTTCTGGTCACTCTTCCGCACACATTCACTCTTCTGCACGCAAACTTCCAGTGTAACCATTGCGTCCTAAAAAGCACATGCCTGCAAGTGCAACCTCTTCAAGCAAGGCAGACTACCAAGAGGCTCAGCAAGACTGGCGACCCCTGCATCTCCCAAATAGTTACCAGACAAAAGAAGATCCTGTAAAGAAGGTACCGCTGTCATGGATCTGAATATAAGGTATGTCATGGATCTGAATATAAGGTGTGTCATGGATCTCAATGTAAGGTGTGTCATGGATCTCGATTTAAGGTGTGTCATGGATCTCAATATAAGTGTGTGTCATGGATCTCAATATAAGGTGTGTCATGGATCCCAGGATCTAGAGATACAGGGCAGCTGCAATGGTAGAGACACAAGAGAACTGTGACCATGTATTAGCTTATGATGATGTGCATGCTCAGGGAATGTTGGCCTCTTGCATCTGTCAAGAAGAATCTGCAAGGTACCTCGAGCTTTTGGAGTGCTGTCAAGCTTGCGGACAGGGCTTTCGCTCCTTCACTCTTAATTCCATTGTCAGTCATGGCCAGCACAGTGAGGTCAGCAAGGTTGGAGAGCCGCAGGGCAAGAGCCTGTGACAGGAGTCACATGGTTTACAAACAGATGAAGCTAGCTAGCATCAGAACGTGCAGGTCACAAAGAGACATCGACGCAACTGCAAAGGAGGTATGGCAGAGGCCTCCAAAGATTCACAATCAAGGCATGAGGGTTGCTGCATGGCTTATGGGTGAAAGTATTAAGCATACATCACTCCATTGGCCAGAGAACTATGAATGTGGCTCAAGGTTGAAAGGCTGCTTGTGTGAACTGCGGACTCTCTATGTCCAAAGAGTGATACAAATCAAGGTAGAAGAAAAGTGTGACCAGACCTTGGCTCCAGCGTCCTCCAGCATGTTCACAGACACATCCAGCACTTCTAATCCCGTTGTTGAGCCAGACAGAAGCCGTCCAAGAGCTGTGACGCCCTATGAATGAAGAGACTTAGCGTCAGACTCACTCTTGTCACTAGATGCTTAGTTCCCCAACTGTGAAAGCACATTTCCCATGTAGTCCCCTCCTTATATCTATGTCTTAATAAGCAGCTTCATGACAGATCTCCACCGCATATTTCCCCCATATGGAAAAGAGGTAGCATCCCCCATGTGTCTTATTCTCAGCACCTGGCTTCCAAGTTGATTGTCAGCTAGGCATAGCTGTCTCAGATTCTTGAGGCCACCTGGCGTGGATGCAGTTGCCTTTGCCAGCTGCTCTGCACCCTCAGCCCCAATGCCACAGCCTGTAAGATTTAAAGCTTGGACAGCAGCAAGGCCTCCTGACAAACTGGCAGGAGGAGCAGTAGCGGCAGCAGTAGAAGGATGCAATGGGTTTCCTTGTGCTGCAGATGCTACTGATAGCCTGGATAGTAACACCCCAGCTCCAATAGGTCCTAATGCATGTCCTGCAAGGTCCAAGAGCACACCTCCCTCTCCTGTCCCAGCCGACAGACTAGTGGACACCGCAGCCAAGTCCACACCATTAATTCTCAGCAGGCTAGGCAAATTCACCAGGGTCTGAACAAGATGTCCCAGGGCCTGCTGAGCTGAGCTCCGGAAGCGTGGGGAAGGTGTGAGTGGCAGGTGGACTGCACGGAGAGAGGCTGCTGCAGGGCTCTGGAGACCCACACACAGGACTGTGCAGTCCTCAGGGCTGAAGGACTGAGCCTGAGGTGTGGAAGACACAGTGAGGGGGTGATGACGAAAAACAGAGTACACAGAAATACAAGCATGTGGGAGTGAGCAGGATAATCCTCAGAAGAGACTGACTGAGTCGCATGGGCCAGACTAGAGGTTAAGTAGCATGGGCCACATTAGAGGCTAAGTAGCATGGGCCACATTAGAGGTTAAGTAGCATGGGCCACAATAGAGGTTAAGTAGCACGGGCCACATTAGAGGTTAAGTAGCATGGGCCACATGAAGACAATAAAACATGGCCTGTTGCAAATTGAAGGTGTTTACTGAGACTTAAAGAATGATTTATTGAGATTTCAAATTATTCTAAGTACCAGGCATGAGATAAGTAGCATTAACAGTCAAGACACACCAACCCACTGAATTCCCCAATCCTGTCAGAGATGATAACATATGACTAAGATTCAGATTGGCTGGGAAACGTTAAAACATACCTGTGACAGATCAATAGCATTGAGTGCAGCAGTGCCTCGCCCCAAAAGGGGTCCTAGAGGGACTTCAGTACTGCAAATGATGGATGATATTGCGGAGGTGGGATTGGAGCTGACTGCCTCTGCAACAGCCTTTGCTTGCTCCACAGAGCAGCCTTATGTAGATAAGAAAACGGAATCAAAGAATCAAAAGAAGTTGAATATGATGCTGTAACACTATTAGGTATAGGTTCTGTTGAATGAATGAAATGAAAGATCTGCATGAAATAATGATTGAAATGAAAGATCTGCATGAAATAATGATTGAAATGAAAGATCTGCATGAAAGAATGATTGAAATGAAAGATCTGCATGAAAGAATGATTGAAATGAAAGATCTGCATGAAAGAATGATTGAAATGAAAGATCTGCATGAAAGAATGATTGAAATGAAAGATCTGCATGAAAGAATGATTGAAATGAAAGATCTGCATGAAAGAATGATTGAAATGAAAGATCTGCTGGAAGAATGATTGAACAGAAAACATCTGCTTGGAATGATATTGATTGTTCACACCTGATATGCTGAGAGACGTTAGAGTGGTGTTGCCCTTGATAAGGGCAAGTAAGTGCTCCACTGCCAAACCAGAAGAGGAGGTGGACATGCTTGCACTGTCATTGTGTACTGCTGTACTGCCGGCTATGATGTTGGCGCTGCTGCTACCACTCAGGCGTACCTTCAAGGAGGTCAGGCGTGGGGAGTTGAGGTGCTGCAAGTCAGGGATATTGCCAGTGCGCTCAACAGCAACCTTCCTGAGGGCATCTAGCGGGAAGCTCTGGAGTGCTGCATCAGGCAGGCCCAGCATCTCTACAAGCAGATGTTGCTGCTGATCAGGTGCTGAGAAGGGAATGCGCTTCTCCCAGGCAGCAGTGAGCCAAGACTTTGCCTACAGAACAATGCAGTGCAACCAGTCGGTCTTCAACTCCCACTTGTCTAGATCCACACACTTGAGATAAACTTGTGGGGAAAAGGGCAGGAGGCAAGGCTTACTTGAATATTTCAAGTATTAAGAAAGAAAGCATGAATTATTTGCGAAATGCCTTCACGAACTTGTATGGCCCCCTTATCCTCAAATTAGAGAACATGATACAGAGATGCGAGAGCTTCACTCTTGCCTGTTCTGTAAGCACATCCACTACTTCAGCCCCTCCCACTTGTGTGTCACGGCTTTGACCACTCCAGAGCATCTCCACACCTCCTGCACTGCCTGCAGATGCCTCAGTACCAGGTGGTGCCAGGATGTGTATAGGGGTGCCATGGTTTGCTGCCTCCATTACCGCGGCACCAGCTAAGGTATTCATGGCAAGCAGGCCCGGTGCGGCGAGTAGCACAACAGCGGCACATAGACGCACCATATGGGTTGAATTTGATATTGAAAGATCTTCAGGCAGGGACGAAGACTATAAGGCACGCAAGGAGACAGGGAGGTGTGAGGTAAGACATGCCAGGGGAATTCCATGCATGACACATATAGGCATGCGTTGAATTCTTTATAATCTGTACAACGCATGTTTGATACGTCCACTAGGTCATGAAGCTCTTCACTATAATTGCAGAGGACTATGCAACTGCACTTGCCTGCAGAACAGGATCCAAAAATAGGCGATATCGAGCAGTTAGAGCAGGTGTAAACAGTTTTGATCCAGCAGAGGCACTCGTCTTGGAGTCCATGACTACATATCCTCTGAATGCCAAGCCCATGACCCTGTCAGGGAAGCATTAAATTCAGACAGGTGAAATGCTTGCAAGATATGTATGCAAGCTAGTTCCCCATAAAAGCTGTGGGACCGCTCAGTGAGAACACATAAAAGACTTCACAGTTTTAATCATAGAGTCCACAAGGAAAGACACTATTGAGCCCACAAGGAAAAACACTATAGAGTCCACAAGGAAAGACACTATAGAGTCCACAAGGAAAAACACTGTAGAGTCCACAAGGAAAGACACTATAGAGTCCACAAGGAAAAACACTATAGAGTCCACAAGGAAAGACACTATAATCTTGAAGTGTGGGACTCTCCTGACTAGTTCCTGATCACTTGCCTTAAGTATTCGGGAGCAGAGTTCAGAGCATCTTCTGCCTGCTTAGCCTGCTCCATTTGGGCTGCCAGAAGGGCTCGTTTCTGCTCATTGCAAAATGATGAGACATGATATTTTCGAAGCAGTGCTGCTTTTGCCTAGGGACTTCCTTGAATTAGCACTGAATGTCAAGAATCTCTGCTGCTTGTCATCTGAGTGTGTTGAATATGCATAGTTGCTGACATGTCAAATTTCAATTGTTAGGTTGTTGGCTGGCATACCTTAATCATGAGAAAAACTGCTTGAGTTCTGCCATTTTACTTTGATCCCTTTCATACCTGTACGCGAATGACGTCAGTCAACTGGGCTTTATCTATTGCCGCTGCACGCTGGATGGCTGAGTGTTGCTCCACACGGAGTTGTTGCAGCATGAAGGTGTCAGCGTCTAAGAGGGCTGCTGCAAGTATGAGACAGCAAGAATATGAATCAGTCAAAACTGCAAATCAATAGATCAGACACACACAGCATCCTGACATGATATTTGTACAACAATCTTTGGTGTAAAACAAGATTCATGTACAAGACTCCAGATGTGTAAAGATGAATTTCAGATTTTGAGTCAGCGAGTGGATTAGGAGGTTTAGGGTTTTCTTAAACAGGAGATACAGGAGAAACATCAATTGAGAGATTGTCAAGGCTCTACTGATTTTGAAAGCACAAAGTGGAGCAGTTTTGTTGCCCCCTCCCAATCCATCCATTGTTTCAGGATCATATGAAGTACCACACTTACTACACATTCTACACTTTCTACCATATTATGAGCATGTTCAGTCATCTATTGAGTTTCAATTGCAACATTCCGTTTAGCTTGCATACCTTTTGTTGGAGAGTTCAGTTTGTTCACACCTTTTGTAGGAGAGTTCAGTTTGTTCACACCTTTTGTAGGAGAGTTCAGTTTGTTCACATGACCTATAGTAGCTGACACTGGCCTCATCCCTGCCTTGCTGCCGTTAGGAACCGCCTTGTTAGCAGGGGAGGCAGCAGCAGCAGCAGCAGCAGCAGCAGCAGCAGCAGTGCGCGGCGATCCTGGGCTTCCAATCCCCTTGGCAGACTGATGCACTGATGACCTGATTTGTAAGAATATCATGTGTTGTAGCGGGTTAATGGACATTAGCAGGAGAGAACAAATATGCTCTCAGCAGCCATTGAACACAAATTAAGTCTTTGCGGTTTACAAGGCTAGAGGCATTCACAAAGAGTGGAGGACATAAGTGTGGAAGCGATCATAACTTGTTCCCTCAGTTGCACCTCTGCTGACTCAGACTGACCTGACTGTCGGGCCGGCAGCTGATGGTCCCTGATGCTGGTCATTGAGAGTCAAGAGGGAGAGTGGATCTGCTGCCCTCATTAAAGCAGGACGTTGGGCACTCAGCTGAGCATGAAGCCTGAGAGATTCAGTGGCAGAGCGGGCTTCTTGGAGAAAACCTGCCAGCTCAAGCTGCATGAAAAAGAGATGTCATGCAATCGTTACATGGGGCCGAGAAGTACCACAAGATGTCATGCAATCGTTACATGGGGCCAAGAAGTACCACAAGATGTCATGCAATCGTTACATGGGGCCAAGAAGTACCACAAGATGTCATGCAATCGTTACATGGGGCCAAGAAGTACCACAAGATGTCATGCAATCGTTACATGGGGCCAAGAAGTACCACAAGATGTCATGCAATCGTTACATGGGGCCAAGAAGTGCCACAAGATGTCATGCAATCGTTACATGGGGCCAAGAAGTACCACATGATCATGGAGAGATCAACGCTCATAGGCTCTTGATCATGGCTTAGACCATGGAGAGAGATTAAGACTCATAGGCTCTTGATCATGGCTAAGATCATGGAGAGGATATGATATTGCAATTGAGCACAGCAATGGACGGAATGTGGAACTTGCAGCATACTCTAACAGGCCTACAGCCCATACACCAACAGGCCTACAGCCCATCATTTTCATGATTTTCATGTACATCTCAAATGCTTGAAGCTCATCCTTTTCTCTACAGATGCGAGAAAGCTAAAAAAGCTAGCAAACCTGTTTGGTTGCTGCTTTTAAAGCCTTCTTCTCAGATTCCTCAGCTAGCAGGCGTGAAGCAACCTCCTTCTCCCAGCCCTTTAAAAGAAATACAGTAAAAGGTCGAGACCCCAACAATAATATTGTGCCTAAAAGGACCTTGATGTCAATCTATCCATGCATTCATGAAACAATCGTGGCTACCACTGAGAAGATCCAGCGTCACACCCTCTTCTCACTGCCATGTCAGCTCATATAAGGTAGATTTTTGATACAGTTCAAGCACAAGTTGATGCTCTGCTGTTGGATGTTAGCTATATATCCATACCTGCAGTGCAGCCTGTTAGTTATATGCCCATACCTGCAGTGCAGCCTGTTTCTCTCGCTCAAGCTGAATCAACTCTGCTGCTTTGCTGGCCAGATCTGCCCTGGCAGCAGCAACCTCCATGTCCGCTCGGGCCTTTATCAGCTCCAGCTCATGCTCAAGCTGACGCCGCAAACGTTCGGATTTGGCAGCCCTCAGGCTCGCAGCTTCTGCTTCATCCAGAGCTTTCCGGATAGTCTATTTGGTGTTATCAATCATAAGGAGGAAGAGGGAAATCATAAGGTATGACAACAACATAGAGGGTGCATGGGAATATGTAATTCACCATGCATGGTGATAGTGTTTGATGACTTGAGAGTTATTAGAACGAAAAGAACACTAGCTTCCTAGCTGCAGTGTGAAAAATTCAAGAGAAAATTTTCCGGCTTTTCATGGTGAATAATAACATAGAATGCATGCAGTCGTAATAAGAAAGGCATTAAGATGAAGTTGTGCACTGACCATTTCCATGCCTGAACCCTGCTGTTTGAGCTGAGCCACTAAAGCCTCCACCTCTCTCTGCAGCTTGCTGACTTGAGCTTTGTACTCCTCTTCTTTATCATCCACCTCCACTCTTTTCCAGAAATGTGAACAAAGAGATGATGGTCAGGTAACAGTTGTACTCTGGATGGAATACCTCATGATCTTACCCATCCTTGCAATGGTTGCACATCAACAATGCTATGACTTGTATTATTTTATTACAAGTATGTCAAGCTCCATATTTTTCAGTCCTCAAGATAGTTCTAGTAACAGGGACAAATAAAAACAAGGCACTCCAGACTCAAATGAGCAGTATCCAGGGAAAGGCTTGTTTGACACGAAAGTGTGTAGAAGCTGCATAAGAGCAGTGGATCAAGAAAAGTAACGAAAGGCTGGCTAGACATCCATGCATCAAATATGTCTCACCCATCCAGTGTATTCCCAACACAGAAGCTAGCATCAGTTACCTCCTATTCTGACTATCCTGCTTAAGACGCATAGCTTCTGCCCTGACAGCTGCAAGCTCCACTTCTGCACCCTCAGCACGCTTCTCAGCTACTTTGAGGCTGTGGCGAGCTACTGCCAGTAGCTGAGCAGATTCCTTCTCGTTCATTGCTGTACGTGTCCGCAGCTCTGTGAGCTCAGCAGAAACTTCCTCTGCTAATCTCTACCATTCAAGTGGGGATGGCAGGATATCAATGAGGAAATACATGTAGAAGCAAAAGGTGTCCAATAAACATAGTAAGCAAGACTGAACATACCTTGCTAATCAAGGTCAGAGCGTAACCTTTCATTGTAATCAGGTCATAGGATTTTCAAACCACTCAGTTATACGTGACTGGAAATCATGTCAACACATCAAACTCTACACCCACACTCTTGTCTTGTAACGCAAGCATCAAGGCCTTCTTCAGCTTCTCCTCCTCTGTCATCTTTTCTTCGGAAGCACTTCCAGCTTCCACCCTTGCTAACAGTATGCCTACACCTATTTCTAGGGATGTCATATCGTCAGGATGGCCTGAGGCATTTGACAACCCCGCTTCTCCACTGTCTCTAAAAGAGAAACCCATGCCTGGTGATAAACCTCCAACTGCCCCGTGACTCCCAGGCAAAACGGCAGGCCACTGGGGATCTGATAGGTCCGCGAGGTTTGGCTGGACCACATTCAGCAAAGCAATTAGACAGAAGAACCATTAAAACATGATCTGATTGAAAGACACATGGCAGACTCAAAGACACATGGCTGCCACATCAGTCATTTGAAGCATGAGCTACAAGCCATGGAAATATGCTTACTTTGTGAAGCCTGAAAAAAGACTTTGTTTGTGATCAGAGGATGCCATACTGCTTTATGTGTTTCCTTGCAGGTTGGTTACAATAGAATCCTAAAATGGCACACCTGGGTAGCTTGAGCTTGATCAACTGCCTGAGGCCTGAAGGAGGGGAGGCTGCCCGAAGTGCCTCCACCTCCTCCATCAACATGTATGGATGTAGCCTGGAGGCTAGACAGTGTGGACTCATCATCCACACCTTCCTTATCTCTTCCTGGAGATCCTTTTGAGGGTTTAGGAGCATTGGCAGCGGTACCTTCAAGATTTTGTAAAAAACTGAGCTTCATGATTGTCAAGAAGATTGATGATCAGGCCAATGGTCTTGCTCACCAATCTGTGGCCTTGGATTACCATCTATGCTCTGCCTCAAGTCTACCTCCCTATATAGGGCTTCCAATTGCTCATCAAGTACCTGCCATGGCCCATGCACAAGCAGGCCTGAGATGAGTGTAAACTTAAAAGCAACTTTGTGAAAGAGCCACAAACCAAATCTTGTATCTCTTGAGGAGCTTCCACGTCAAAGCATGACTGTTGTAGTGCTCTTCTCCACGCTTTGATTTGTTGTTCCTGTTTTGGTCCATATCCCTCGGGGGGTGCATTCAGCTTCCTTCCAGCATGTGCTAAAGACACTACCTTCGGTGGCATCGAAGGCACAAACTAATGTGCTTCGTGCGTATGCACTCGTTCAAAGAGCCCACACTTTCAACGGTATTGACTGGGCTCGCCTTTGGAAGAGCCAAGAGTGTTTATCGTTGAGCATATCAGGCATTAAGTACTCGAAGACTCTTACACGGTCATTCAGTCCACTTCAGACTACATGTCGAATGACATGGTACAAAAATCCACATGACCGTAAGATTTGGTAAACGCTCTCTGAAGCATATTACATCCATCCAATATATTGACACCCGTGACACGTAATATACACATGTAGCTCAGACTGTCGTCTGTCATGGAAGTTTGCTGATGCTTATTTCGTATCATCTTCCTCCTCCTCTTCCTCGGCTTCCTCGAGCCACTTAATGAAAGTCTCTGCATCTTTAAGAAAGACATTCCGCCCCTTGGGATGACTACCCTTCTTGTACCTTCACGAAACAGGTAATAGGTTGCAATCAGAGACAGTACATGTAGCAGGATAAGCCTTACACCATCAATAACAACAGCAGTTACAATTTCCAGCAGCTGAGAATGCTGTTCAGGAGTTCTGATTGTTTATGCATCACCTCAATCTTACCAGTGAATGATTGTGTCTTCTCCAACAATTTCAGCATCATACAGCAAGCGCAGTATGTCACTGAAGATTTTAAGCAAGCGATTGTCCTCATAGCAATGGATCTGAGGGCAAAGAAGGAATCAGTGTTATCAATCTTACCATCTTGAACTAGGGCACATCAGCAAACATAATGACGTAGAAAACGACTGACAGGATGAAGCACATAAATAGTGTCCGGAAGAAAGTGCTTGCAGAAAAGTGCAGAAGGGCTAGTGCATTCCCTTGCCTGAACAGTTATCAACAAAGCCAGCTCTAATTTGCCATTGGAGGCAAAAGATGACAGAAGCTTGTGGTACAGCTTGACTTTACTAACCACTCCCTTTCAGAAGCACATTTTGAGCATTAGATCAACATTCACACCATCCAGGCAAGCAAACAGGTCGTACTGAACACATCAGAAGGTTCGTATCAAGTGTGTGGTTAGTACTTGGCAATTACCTGGAAGATTTGTTGCTGGTTCTTCCCTGTCATGTTGGTGCTCCTCATGATTGACAACCAAACAACTTGCAGAATTTCACTATTCACAACAAAGGCATGAACATTTACGGGGACCGTAGTGATGAGAATGAAGTGATGAGTGAAGAGGCCAAGGCGATCACACAGTCACACTTCAAAATATCGCATGAACAATCATCAGGCTAATTACTAAAATGCTGTCACACTGGGCACATTCCAAATACACCTGAAACAAATTGAGAAAGTTATAATAGTTTGAGAAAGCAAGTATTACTGGAAGGCTTACTTGTCTGGCAATGCACCATCCGCCTTCTTTGCCTTGAGCATTGCCAACATATCTGAGGGGGGAGAGTACACTCATGTGACAGCTAGCAGTACAAAAGCTTTAGATACACTGTCCAGCAGTGCTTATGAGAATCCCTCTTGAGCAGTACTTAAGAGAATCCCTCTTGAGAAGTACTTATGATTAAGTGACGACAATCAATTCCTGAAGTACAAAGAGAAAGACTGTGGTTGCCACATGCCTGCAGGAGATTCAGGAGGGTCTGTCATCATTTGCTCTGTCAGAGAGTCTTTCAGCTCTGCAATTTTTAGTTCCAGGACCTGCTCCCGATTCCACTCAACTACCTGGGGGAGTTCATGCTTCTGCACACAGGGATTGCATGAGGAGTTTGGGTAATGCAGAGTTTGATCTTAGCAGGACTACCTAAACAACTGGAAGACCCCTCTAAAATTTGTAAAGAAACCATTAGGCTGGCTAAGGAACGCACGATCGATCCTGCCTTCCTCTTAGCATATCTCAATCAAGAGGTAGCTATCTCACTGTAAAGTGGCGATCAAATTCTTCTGGAGAGCGGCGCTGAGGAGGGAAGAACTCCATGAGACGAGTCACTACTTTTGCCTGTCATCACATTTAATTGGATGACATCATGAGCTCACAAATCAGATAAGGGCAAAAAGAAAGATAGGAACATGAATCAATCAGAGGACCCCAATGAGATGTTGAAATCAAGGTTGCTGACGCTTCTTTACTTCAAGGAGATTTTATGTGCATCACACCTTGGTCAGTATTGCCACAAGATCATCCATGGAGTCTTTAGACAGGAACTCCTGTCCACACATGTCCACACATGCAAGCAATAAGATATTTAGACAGGAACTTCTGCCCACACATGTCCACACATGCAAGCAACAAGATATTGTTGTCCTGCAGTATGGCTTACTTAAGATAGCTCATGACAACAGGTCATACACAAATATGCTCCAATGTGAAAGCAATATATAGCTGCAATGACAGGATATTTGGGAGCAGTCTAAGAGGAAAGAGACCAATTGACTGTGATAGCTCCAATTTTGCAAACATAAAGAATGTGAGGACCATTATCAAACCTGAAAAAAACGAAAAATAAACTTAAAGAGTGGCTAGTATGTCATGTACGAATGCAGCATTGAGAGGTTTTATGCTGAGATATGCTGACCTGAAAGAAAACAGTCAGAACTTCCAGCATTGTGCCTTTTGACACCAAGCGATCATTAAAACAGCTGGTGAAGATGCTCTCAGGTTGCACGTTGATCTTCAGGCTGAACACTAGCGCCATGGCTGCAAGATGTTGATAAAACACGCTAAGCAACATTCTTGAGTGCAGCCTGTGTTCAAAAGCTCTACTCACCAATTCCTATTTTCCTCCGATTTTCCTCATCAAAGAATTCTGTTGTCAGCAAGAGCTTTATCAGAGTATTCTCCAATCCTCTTACTAGGAAAGGGCGCCTCCTAATCATGGTGAGCAGTGTTGGGTGAATCTAAAGCTGATCATGTCATCATTCAAAAATCCGCCTAATCCATGTCACGATATCTTCTACACTAAGGCAACCTGCGGTTGTGCTTAATGCACAAAGCTTTAAGGACACTACTTAAAATCGTCATGTACAAGACTGAGAGGCTGTTCTGCACCTGGCCAATGTTGCAAAGACCTTGATGTAAGGCATGATACCATCCCTGCTGTCTTTAGCTGCTAGGACCTACGACCATTTGATAACAACATTCTTTCATGTTGCCTGTACTTGGCTTTATCAATACTTTTTATCAGCATTGCAGCAACATTGCAACAATATTACATCAAATCCATGTACTTTTGAGGTAAGTGCTTACATTTTGATCAAGTTTAGGTGCTCCTGGTTCTCCTGCAAGCTTTCCTCCAGCTCCAACCATGCCACCAGCAAAAAACACTTCAAACAACGTGTCACTGTAACGTGAGAACTCCAAATTGTTAGCATTCTCGAGGGCTTTCGTGGCTGCTTCGAGAATGTCATCTAAGTTGGACAAGCCTTCCGATGCATCTTGTACTATCTGAACAACTGCGCTAGCAAAGCTTCCAGGATCAACGGGAATAACAATATTTCTTTTCCGTGTTTTGAGTGTGACGCCCCTGTAAAATATATAATGAAAATCAGATTTTGACATAAGGAGCTGTTAATTGGATCCTTACGCTAGTGTCGGCTTTTCTTCTTTTCCACTATTTTACAAACGCCACATGCAAGGGAGAAGAAGCATAGAAACTCAGATCCTGATGCCGGCGCAAAAAACGAAAGATTACAATTTTCATACCTCATAACAATGCTAAATGCTACTGTGCCCACTAGTAAGACAGTACAATCCGAGATTCGTAGATAGGCTGCATGCTTTGTTCTGTTTGAAACCCCCAAAACCCTCTAAGATAAAAAAGGTAACTATTGCCAGAGGTATTACGAGGATATAAATGTGGTGGGCACACACATGAAAGAAATTTTGTTTGTTTGTCATTGGCTGTTGGCAGATCCAGCACAGGCGAGATGAAAAGTCTTCGCAACCGCACCCTATCTTGCAATAGGATAGTTATAAGTAAACATTGGGCAATCTGTGTACATAACACATTTAAGTGAGTATCTACAAAGATTGGGATTGTCTATGACCTGCGATATTTCGGGACAAGATGCATGCATACGAATTTCGCTTCTTTCCATTAATTATATCCATCTCTCTTATACCCACGAGGATAAGTGGAGTCTGACTTTAAAGTTTACGTGCCGGCGCAGGAATCAACATTCAAACGTAATATCGCGTTTCTTGAAAAGATCGAGTCGCTATGCTGTCATGTGCAATTCAATGGACTCGTCCTCACCTCGGCGAGTAAAATCAGCTGCAGTTCAGAGTCTGTCGCCACCGCCATATCTAAATTCCAAAGGCAGCTCTTATGGGCATGATACCATGTCTGAAGGACAGTGGGATGCTGGGCTTAACTCTGAAGAGCTCATGCAATTAGTAGATTGCTCTCTAGGGCCCTCAGCCTCTGTCTGGCAGCCCAGGAGAGAGCAGAGACAGCAGCAAGGCAAGAAAGAAGAACAGCTGTTGGCTCATCTAACAGCTGAGACAAAGCCAAGTAGCCTTGCCTATAATGTTGGTGGTCTTGCTAAGCTGGGGAAATTTGATGCAGCTTTAAAGCTCATGGATGAGCTAGCAAAGAAGAGTAGTCCTGACGCTCTTCACATGTAAGCCTTTTTTTATCTGTACTGTGCATGAATGTAATTATGCAATAATATGGATTTCCTGATGAGAATGCATCCCTTTCCAGCGTGCTTGACATGATGTTAAATCCTTAATCTCGTCTCCACGGTATTATGAGGATATATATGTAAACCTTTGCACCAAAAAACTTGAAAATTTCTTCAGGATCCATCAACAGACTTTCATGACAAGTGCCAAGCATCACAAACAGCCAGCAGCAGCAGTAGCCTTCCTTCGCGCTTTGCCTAGAAAGTTTCATGATATTAGATTGTATAACATGGTGTTACAGGTAAGAATGGCAGAAAGGCAGATTGTACAACATTGTGTTACAGGTAAGAATGGCAGGATCTTGAAATTTTGATAACACACTTTTTATCTAAAATCTCAGAAAATCTGGTTACACAAGCTGCTGTATTGCTTTATTCAAGTACTGATGCCAGAATGATTGTGGTGACTCACAGGGCTCCACTCTCCCACTTGGGTACAACCAGACTTGTCTCATCTCAAAATCCTTAGGTAGCCAGTACAATCATTTGAAATTTAATTGCATGCAATCCAGGTCTGTGCTGCTGGGCGTGATTATGCAAGAGCTCTGGATGTGATGGACTTGGTAGAGAAACTGTCCTACAAGAAGGATGTGAAGCTCCTCACAAGCATGATCAATGGTCAGAATTGCATCAAACAGCATATATAAGGGTTATCCTGCTATCCTAAAGCAAAGCATTTCCAGTTCACTCGTCTTTCATTATCATTGCTAGGATAACAAGAAATAGACCAGATTCTCATGTACAATAACCCAGGCAGATTCTCATGTACAATAACCCAGGCAGATTGCATGTACAATAACCCAGGCAAATTGCATGCTGCTATGATCCCTTCCTTCAGAACATTGTTAGAGCCCCAAAGAAGCCCCTCAAAACATACTTCATGTTGTCCCATACTTGCAGTATGCCGCTCAGTGGGCAGTGCTGAACGTGCTTTTAAGGTGTACCAAGAGATTAAGGCAGACCCTAGTATGAAACTAGATGCAAAGGCCTATGGATCTCTTATAGCAGCTACTGCTGAGGCCATGCAAAGGGAGATCAGTGTGGTGCATGAGAGGAAAGACCAATACGTCCTGCTGGAGAGAGCTTTTCAGGTATGAAATGTTTGAACTTTGTTCCTTACAACTGTTGAGCGGATAGACCAGAGTATCAGAATGACACAGACTTAATCTTGTAGTTCTCATTCTTAACATTTTTCAAGTACCTAATTACTTCAACAGTAGCTGTTTCTAACAACAGACGTATGCTTGATATGTTTCTTGGCTTCGTACAGTGACTGCTTGCCTTGTGATACGCATCGGCTCTCCTACTTGCCTTATTATACGCATCGGTTCTCCTACTTGCCTTATTATACGCATCGGTTCTCCTACTTGCCTTGTGATACGCATCGGCTCTCCTGCTTGCCTTGTGATACGCATCGGCTCTCCTTCTTGCCTTGTGAT
This sequence comes from Chlamydomonas eustigma, assembly GCA_002335675.1. Lineage (NCBI taxonomy): Eukaryota > Viridiplantae > Chlorophyta > Chlorophyceae > Chlamydomonadales > Chlamydomonadaceae > Chlamydomonas > Chlamydomonas eustigma. Next base: position 231,184 of record BEGY01000008.1, on the reverse strand, counting down.
ACGCATCGGCTCTCCTACTTGCCTTGTGATACGCATCGGCTCTCCTACTTGCCTTGTGATACGCATCGGCTCTCCTACTTGCCTTGTGATACGCATCGGTTCTCCTACTTGCCTTGTGATACGCATCGGCTCTCCTACTTGCCTTGTGATACGCATCGGCTCTCCTACTTGCCTTGTGATACGCATCGGTTCTCCTACTTGCCTTGTGCTGACTTGAACTCCTGCAGGTGTTAGAGGAGGCAGAGGCCCTGGGTATCAAGCTTCAGGTACCTGCGTTTAACTCACTCTTGGTGTGTGCTGGGAGGTGTGGACAGCTTGCACGTGCATTCCAGGTGAGATGGTGTCCTGCCTGTGCATGGTGTAGGAAGTGAAGGAATGCAGCTGGTTCAAATGAAGATATTTAGGGACTTTTGATGCACCCTTGACCTGATGTATGAATCATGATGCATTAACCTTTTTGTACAAAGCAAGATTAATTTGTTTTGTTTCTACTTTTCAGAATGTAGTCCTTGTACAAAAAATGTTGTCTGCTGAAGTTGATATCATCTCTGCTTGCTTCTTTTGGCAGGTGCTAGATATGATGGGTGACAGAGGTCTACGCCCAGATGTGATAACCTATGGTTCCCTCATGGAGGCTTGTGTGCGGGCATCTAGACAAGACCTTGCTTTCAAGATCTTCAATAATGCCTTACAAGAGGTGCTGATGTGTAGCTTGCCATATTGTTGTGCGATCATGGTGGAAGTGTGTGGAGTTGAATAAACTTGGTCTGTCTTATGCCCTGCCCTCTTCTACACAGCATATTCTTCATCCAATTAAGCATCCTCCTTCCTCTTGCTAAATACTATCGTTCTTTATAATATCTCAGGGCTTGACTGGACACGTAGAGCTGTACACTCAAGCAGTTAGTGCCTGCAAGATCGAGGGCAGTGTGGACTTGCCACGAGCATTAGACATCTACAACGCAATGCAGCGCGCCAAAGTAGAACCTGATAAGAAGTTCTATGCAGCCCTCATGGCAGTTGCAGGGAAGGCTGGCAGGCTGGATCTTGCATTGGAGACATTGGAAAACTTTGCGTCGGAGGGACTGCTACTCACCACAACAGTGGATAATGCGCTCATGTAAGGCTGCAGGGCAAGGACCTTGGTCGATTGCTTAGATAGATGCGTTTAAGCATAGGACAGGTGTATGATGGGCTGAAATGACCGTTAGCAGTACCTTGGGTTAGCTCTGAACAGCTTACTGTACATGAATGAGCTAGGGCACAGAATCAGTGTGTTCTGGCTGTTGTAAGGACTGTGAATTCGCATCTTTAGGCATTTTACTTGCAATGACATATGCTTCTCCTCCCATTACAGATATGCAGCCCAGAGAGACCTGACATTGATGAGGAAGGTGTACGACCAGAGTGCAAGACATGGTGTCTATCCTGAGATATCTCAGTATAACAGGTACTGATTCCTTCATCTCATGGTGTCTATTCTGAGATATCTCAGTATAACAGGTACTGATTCCTTCATCTCATGGTGTCTATTCTGAGATATCTCAGTATAACAGGTACTGATTCCTTCATCTGATGTCCATTGTTGGTGACCATCTACCTTTCTCACACACTTGAGCCACCATGTGAAGTAGTTGTTTGTAACTGCATTGTGTCTCCATGCAGAGGTACTTGAGCCACCATGTGAAGTAGTTGTTTGTAACTGCATTGTGTCTCCATGCAGAGGTACTTGAGCCACCATGTGAAGTAGTTGTTTGTAACTGCATTGTGTCTCCATGCAGAGGTACTTGAGCCACCATGTGAAGTAGTTGTTTGTAACTGCATTGTGTCTCCATGGAGAGGTACTTGAGCCACCATGTGAAGTAGTTGTTTGTAACTGCATTGTGTCTCCATGCAGAGGTACTTGAGCCACCATGTGAAGTAGTTGTTTGTAACTGCATTGTGTCTCCATGCAGAGGTACTTGAGCCACCATGTGAAGTAGTTGTTTGTAACTGCATTGTGTCTCCATGCAGAGGTGCAGACATTCATGCCTTCAAATTATCCATGGCTGCAAAACCTTCTACACTATTTTAATTAAAGCTTCACTCATCTTTCCCTTCTTCACACAGAATGCTGGACTGGTATGCCACACAGTCACGCTTTGGTGACGTGGTCTCCTTGGTGTGTGACATGGTACGCTCTGGCCGTGCCCCAAACCTCAACACATATCGTACCATCATCAACGCATGTCAAAGAGCAGACCAGGCGCAGCTTGCCCTGGAGGTGTATGCCACAATGAGGGCTAGGAGAATCCCAATTCTTCAAAAGGTATTGTACTGTCATCTTCTCATGCTTCTAAGGTATTGTACTGTCATCTTCTCGCTTTCAAGACGTCCCTGAGGCCCAAAACACACCTTTGTTTTCTGTGGGGAAGATCTCCTCTGATCATGATTCCCAATCCATCTGCCCCTGGACTGTGAATACAGAAGAATACTCTCTGAAGACATATCTCTGAAGTGACTGCTCCTTTGCTGCCCTCTCTGCAGTCATTTGAGCAAACTATTTACTTCCAGCTTCTGAAAGTGTGCTTTAATCAAATCCGCTACCAATGGGGCAGTAGCAGTGGCGCTGGGTCATCATCCTCCAAGTCAGCACCTGGAGTCAGGTTAGGTTCACAACGACCAGTGGTACGCTTGCAGGAAGCTGAGGCACTTCTCTCAGCTCTGCGCTCTGCAGACCACACCACTGCCAGCACCTCAGGGCGTATGATCATGGGGGCAGGGGAGAGTGGGATAAGCAGTACTCTGCCTGGTACTGGTAGCAGTAGCAGCGCACCTAGTAGTGGTGCAACTTCCTCACGGCGGCGCCCTGGTGCCTCCCTCCTGGCAATGCCACCTGAAAATGTGAATTGGCAGCAGCAAGCGCTGATGTTGTACCGCGACATGACTACAGGAGGACATCGGCCTAATGTGCAAGTGCTGGACAAGCTTCTAGGGTGCCTGAGATTGAAACTGGTGTTGAAACGTGAGCAGGTGCCAAGCAATGAGGGGAGCTATGGATCCCCTCATGAAGAAGGAGGATCAGCACCAAGGAGCTCTTCAAGTGCTGCTCCTGGCTTCACTGGAATTGGAATGGGAGCCTTGAGTGGCAGGTTCCCAGGCTCCATAGGAACCATGCAAAGTATCGAGTTAGGCCGGCAGCCATGGCAGGTGCCTGTAGACATTTTAGGTGCTGGCAGTAATGAAGGGCGAGGCGCTCCTGGATCACCTTCTTCCGCTATGGCCTCCAGCCAGTCAAATGCTGAGAATGTTCGCACTGGGAAGAGATACGAGAGTGGCTTTGACAAGAGGTGGGAGACTTGAGGCGTCTTGTCATGTCGGTATGACAATGGAAGAAAACTGTGTGCTATCCTTTTCACCCCATTTTGTCATGTCTGCTGTTATAATGTCGTCCATATTGTTTCAGATTCCAACCATGCTGGAAGGTAATCTGCAAGATCTAGACCTGAATGTTTATATACGCTGATTCAGGGCTATGAATGTCCTAGAGGATGCCATGAGTCGTGGCTTCATTCCTAGCATCAAGGTAGATGAGGGGCCTGCCACTATTGACCTGAGAGAAATGCCACCCACCATCTCTGAGCTGGTTGTGCAGTATGTGTTGTCTGCCTTTGAGAAGAGGGCGATCAAGACAGGTGACAGGAGAGCTGCATTCAGCGCAACGCAGTACACACAGATTTTGAGGATTTATTACTTCTTTTGAATATAGGGAAACATGAAACATGTAGCGCTAGATGTCTTAGACATATGCAGTTGACTTGATATTAATGGTAATGCTATTTCATTTACAAACACAGCCGTAGGTATGGTTATGCACTCTGGTTACAAACTCCCCACCTGATTGCGTGTCTCACAATCATTCTATCAACATGGGTTTCATGCAGGTCGTTGCCAGGTCACCAGCAGCGTGACATTTCTCGTCCCACAGTTTGACAGGAACTACATTCTCTGGCCTAGTTATGGGGAGAAAATGAATAAGCATTACAGTGAAATGGTGAGCTACAGAAGATTGCATGACAAGCTTCACTTCTGCTTTAAACAGTATCAGCATATCTGTTTTATTTTTTTCTAACATCATGAGTTCTCGCTTCTATTAGCTTAATCTGTTACAATACATAACATATTTATTGAGATTTTTTTCAAAGGATTATCTCTTGTTGTGTTGAAATGATGTGTCAACAGAAAATTGCCGATGTTGGCATTAAAAAGAAGGGGGCTCCTGCCATTCCATTTGAAGCTGTCTCTCAGCCACAAGAAGCAAGGGATTTTATGGGGGATCCAAGGAATGGATTGCCTCACCCTGCAGGACAGAAACCTGTACTTCAGCTCTTGGAAGGTGAAAACTGAACGCAGTCCATGTAACCATGTCATGATTTCAGTCGCACACTCTGTTGCTGCACAGTGTTGCTGCTATGTTTACCTGGAGGTTCCATTATTTACTCCTTTCCTTGTGATACTCTGATGTCCTTGCTGTTGCTGAGTGTTTGCATCCATTGCTGCTCTGTTGCTGAGTGTTTGCATCCATTGCTGCTCTGTTGCTGAGTGTTTGCATCCATTGCTGCTCTGTTGCTGAGTGTTTGCATCCATTGCAGCTCTGTTGCTGAGTGTTTGCATCCATCGCTGCTTCACAATGAAGGTGCTCTACGAAACACAGTGCCTCATGTGTTGGATGTCGGAAAGGCTGCAGCCAGTCCAAGTCAAGAACCTGTTCCCCAGGCCTCTGCCTCCAGAGGTCGTGGTGCCATGCCTCTGACAGCCTCTGAAACGGCAGCAGCATTGTCCTCCTCTGAAGGTCTTCCTTTGCTTAGCTCCTCGGACAGGCCGAGGTTCAAGGCTAAGACAGCAACAGGCCTAGCTGTTGCTGCAATGTGCAAAAGGCTCAAGGTGTTCTCTCAGCTTGACCCAGTGAAAGGGGTGATAGTGCTCAAACCCACTGAGATCAGTCGCTGGCTCATCACCAAACGCAACTTTGATATGAATCCCCATGCTGTTTCTGCTGATAATGCTCTCACTCAGCAGGGTAACCTTGCCAGTGGTAGCCTAGGTGGATATGCTTCCAAATCAGTTGCTGAGCAGTTGACACAAGCGTCTGAGGAGAGGTTCCGAGCAGCACCCTCAATGGTGAAGATGCGTGCGGGGGCTGCCCTACCGGGTATTGGCAGATCAATATTTGAGCATTCAAGGCGCGGCAGTAGCCTTTCTGCCTCCATCGATATCAGCTCTAGGCGTCAAGATGATGGTAGTGGTAGCTCATCTGACTCGGATAGCATGTCCACAATGGCATCTTATGAAGAGGACATTGCATCAACATCCTCTGGAGTTGTCAAGAAGTATTCTGTTTCCACTTCTTCCCGGAGGCGGAAGACTCAGCCTAGGTACAGGGATAAGGATTCAAGTACTGTAGCTGCACAGGATGTTGATGGAGGCAGCAGGACTGCCACCATGCCTCAAGATCCCAACCAGCCTTGGGCTCACACTGGAAAAGACAAGGCAACTGTCAGCAGGAGCTCCCTACCTGGTTCATTGTCTGCCTCAAACATAGTTATTCCAGCTTCAACGCCTGTGCATGTGGGTGTTGGGGAGGCACCCCAGAGCGTCTTCCCATCCATGGATCATCCATCGGCTGATGACAATGCCACAGCCTCTGCTACCTTGGAGCATGGAAAGCTGAATTAGTGGGCCCAAAGTTTATACTAGAACATGTTTTCAAACAGTTGCTCGGATCATGGCCTCATGCCCCTTGTATATTTTCTGAAGAACTGTAATAGATTTGGCTTTGAGTCAACACCAGATGTTGTTTGAAGAAATGTAGTGTGTTCTGTCCTTGTGTCTGATCACTCTGCCTTTTTTCTGCTTTTTCTCCCTTGCTTGAGGGGTGAGGTCATGTCTAGGAGTTGGAGGAACAGAGCAGTGTTTACAAATGCTGACCCTTCCACACATCAGTCCACTGACCAGGCTGTCCAGATTTACACATGACGATTGTTTTTTCTGCAGGAGTAATAGGGATGTAGGCATAGGCATCTGAGATTTGCTTTCATTTTTCTAACGTTAGTGAACACAAAAAATAAGTAAATTATCGCTAATCTACAATAGATACTGAAGGTCTGTTGTAATGTCATCTGAGTCACCACTTGAAGGAAAGAACTCTTATCTAGAAACTGCAATCTGCTCGCTTCACCGAATGCGTGAGCAAAAACAGAAATGCATTTACTGAAAGTGAGAACGTGCTCAATATTTTTGCCACTCTTTTCTACTTAGTTTTCCATGAGATCATGAAGAGATTACTTGAGGATCATCTACTGTACATCTCTTAGAGGATGAGTCTTGAAACTTAGGAGCGATAACTATCATGTAAGTATGGAATCCTCTTACAGAGAACTCTAGAAAGCCATGAGGGATGAATGACTAATAAAGCAAGCAAAAAATATGAAGATACAATGAGAGATATCATTAGCAAAAGCCAAGGGGTGATAAGTGTCAAGAAATCCATAATAAAGGATAAGAAAATGAAAGCCTTCATCAGGAGTCTACGCTCCATGCCAACAACAATTCAAGCATTTTCCAAGGTACATAAAGTAATGAGAGAGCTGGTGCTACCTTCGCATTTTAGTCAACTGTTTGCAACATGTTTACCACAAATATCATGACATTATGGCCCATGAGCAGCCCATTGCAACATATTGTGGTGTGCATGCTCAAACTTTTCTTAGCATTTGAACCTCACACTCTTTTGCACACTCAACTGCAAATGGCTTCGTGTACGAAAATTGTTTTTTATATTTTTGGGTCACACTGCGTCTATGACACTGCATCCACGCGTCGTAACACATATAAAAGACAGCAAATGTAAAAGAAGTGTACAAATCACAACCTGACGACTCAAAAATTGATGCAGAAAAGCATCTTCTGAAGAAACCCTAGTTCTCAAGACTATTTTTATCTACGAATTCCCACCCGCTATCGTTAGCCTCTACAGTAGAACGATCCAGGACAAGGTGATCTGGCTCTCTTTCAACGAGTTCCCATCCAGCAGCTGAGTTATCGACTACTTCTACCTCGCCGAGGCTCCCACGGCCTTGTTCTTGAGTTGAAAACTTGTCTAATGCTATTTCCTCCTTCTCATCCTTCCAGTTGCAACTCGAGATCATGAGCAAAGTGCTATCAGCTAAGACGTTTTCAACAGGAACATGCCTCTCAAAACTCGAGTTAAGAGAAGTAGAACTCTTTATAACTTTAATTTCAGAAATGATGCATCGCTGTTCCATCAAAGCCCTAGCTCGCTGCCTCTCAGATTTGACTTTTCGCTTCTGAGCTCTAGTGAGCTTCTTCCCTGGTGTCGAAACTCCGGATACAATTAAACCAGACATTTGGTACAAGTATAGACTGACGACAGATGTCCCTTCATCTGGTGCCAGTGAAAAAGTACGTACATGTGTACGGGATATGAAACTGTACTGGGCATTGTTTGTGAGTCTGTGAGTCCGCATTCTTACCGATGTATGGCCCTGCCGATAATGTTATAAAAATTTAAAGCCATGATGCTTCTTCAAACTTCTCCTGGACTTCACAATTCTCCTGTTTCGCCGATTATCAGTTTCTTGTAGTTTTTGACTGATTTAAACACACGAAATGTCTACAGATGATGCTGAGGGTTCGGGCCTTAGGTACGTGGTGGCTCCTGACTACTATAATTTGAGGCTGTCTTCCTATGCAGTTGTATGCCTGCTTGCATGCCCTTGACAACTCGTTGTGATTCCTTAAATGTTCTAGTCTAATTTTGCTCTTACTAACAATTTCTTGATCACGCACCTAGGCCTGAAGTGTCCTTACTGGCTTACATATCAACAAGCACCACTGATACAGCACCTAACGCAAAACTCGCCACAAAACTTGATTACGAAATGGAAGGCCGTGCTTCTCAAGTTGCAACTCCTGGAATGGATGGCCTAAGCAGCGCAGCAAGCAGCCGCCCTGTATCAGCACGTAACATGTCACCCATACCACGATTGTCTCCTCACGCTATCTCTACAGGTAATCAACTTGCAGCAGCTCGCGGCTTCAGCCCCTTCTCTGATCCGCTCCTTCCATTTGAGCGGCCAAGGAGCCTTCCTGATGGCACAACAGGCGGCAGCATCCCAGGAGCTACCATACCACCACCTGCTCCTACTACAAACACATCATCAGCTTACAAGTCTAAATCCTCATTCAATCCACATTCCTCAACCCCAACTGTTAAGCGAGCCTCTCAACAGCAACTCAGCAGTCAAAAGATGACCGCTGCTTCTTCAAGAGGCGCTGAGCGTATTTTAGGTGGCCTCAATAAAAATCCTCATGCAACTTCCAGCTCATCCCAAAAGGTAACAACCACAGCCATCTCTTCCAGGACAAGTCATGAAAAAGAGATTGCTTCAGCTTTTACTCTAAGAAATAAAGAAGAAGCTTTGGCGTTAACGTCCAATCCTGAGCCAGCACCTGCTCAACCTACTACAGCTTCATCAACAGTAACAGCATTGACAAGCCCTGGATTCAACTCCCTGCCTAGTACTTGGGGTCGTGGTGCCACATCAGCACGCCTGAACCTGCTCAAAGGAAGAGGATCAGAGGTGTCTGCCAGCCCACCATCCTCCACCAGACATTCACTATCATCTGAGAAAGCAGCAGCAGCAGCAACAGCTGTAGCTGAAACAATAGCTGCAACTTGTACTAAATCAATTAGTGCACCCCTTGTGTATGATGAAGAAGCCCTGTGGCTGGACAGTGAGTCCTCTTCACACTCCATCCCGCCAGTCACAGGGTTTAGAGAGACACTGATAGCCCGCACTGCAGACTCTATGTATGGGACACTGTCACCCTTGCCCCGATATCCAGATCCACTAGCAGCAATCACGCTGCCGGGAAGCCAAGCTCAGCATTTTCAGAGAGGAAGCTATCCCCTGATGGAGATGGGGCGTGTGTCCTTCATTCCCAAGGAGGGCAGTTACACACGGTCAGGCACTGTACCTCTTCAAGCACCACGGCCTCAACCTCAGGTGCATGCAGGCCAAGGTTTCAATCCCATACAAAAATGGAATGCCCGCAGGCCGGTGAGTCACCATGTGTCACCTGTTGTACAGTGGTATCAAAAGGTAAGGTGAGTCACCATGTGTCACCTCCTCTTGTATATTATTCAAAAGGTAAGGTCCTCACTAGGGGGATCCCGCTGTCTACTGATATAATAAGGGTGAAAAGGGTCATTCTTTTCAAATATCAGGTGAGACATGCTGTTTCATTGGATAATGCATGCTACTTATTACTAATAAATCTGCACATGTGATGCAGTGGAAGGCTTATGTGATGAATATGTGATGCAGTGGAAGGCTTATGTGATGCTCATGTGATGCAGTGGAAGGCTTATGTGATGCACATGATGATGCAGTGGAAGGCATGGCATATTTCCAGCATGAACACTGAAGTGCAGATTTCCATACTCTGCTGCGTTTTATAGCACTCAGTGACAATGAATGCACTTCAGATGAGTTTGTTGCCCATGCTCTGTACAGACCATGGTGGATGCAGCGCTAAACTTGTACAGCACTACAAGGCTTGTAGATCACAACCTCCAACGGAAGTTGGAGTGGCATGCCCAGCAAGTCGCCCTGGTTAATGAAAGGCAACCCATTATGATTGCAGTGCAGGTACCTTGGTTCCTGGCTAGTCATTGGTGTTGAGGAATGCATTCATACCTCTTTTTTTGGCATGCATTAATCTTCCTGATCCTCAGTGTAGAGATTAGTTTAGGGTTCAGCTGACATTGACTTTTGTGTGTCTCATATCTGTTGACCAGCTTTTAATCTGTTACATGAGGCTATAATCTACATGCTTCACCAGGAGCGTTGTGAGCCTAGCATTGCAAGCCTTGAAGTGAGACTTTGCGGTTAGCATTACATTTATTTGCAGGAAGCCTGTTACAAGACCGTAGATGAGCTAGCGGCTGTGTCTGTAGCTGAAGCAAAAGCAAGGGCTGCCATAGCCTCCAACATCCCTGAATCCCCAACCAGCAAGAGCTCCAGGAATGGCAGCCCCAGGGCTGGAGCCTTGTCGCTGCAGGGGCCTGCCTTGCCGCTGCAGGGGCCTGCTATCACTGATTCAGCCGTAGGGCCTCAATTACCAGCGCGTATTTCACTGCAAGGTGAGAAGCTGAAGACAATGCGTAAGTGCATTAAAATTCAATTGTTCCAACCAATGCCTTGCCTGCTGAGCTGACATTGTTCTTTGGATGATCATGAAACGTTAGTATGCAGATTTGGTTGAAGAGCTCTGAATTATTATGACTTCCCTCTCCTGATAAACAGAGAGCTTGGTCCAAAGCAGTCGCTCTGATGGCAGAGGCATTTTGCACAAAGCTGCAGAAGAAGGTGGCAGTGGTGCACCAAGCGCAGCATCTACAATGCACAGGGCGAGCCTGGTAGGCTTCCCAACACTAATGGCTTTGCAGCAGCTCCAGGGCGCTTTCCTCACTCTGCCAGGTATCAAAGCCTTTTTTGCTATGAAGTATATCAGTACACCCATCTATCAATATTTCCACACCTCATGAACCAGTTTCCTTATCTTGTTCCCTCAAGGAACAGCAGACATGTCCCATAGCCAGGCTTGACACCTTCCATGCTAGATGTAAATCATGCTGTGGAAGATATGACAATCAAAACAAGTATTTATTGCATGAGAAGACTGAGTCTGAGTAACCACACTCTCCCTTCCACTTATCCTCAGAGTACAGCTTCAGTGGGACTGCCCCCCTGAGGGCAGAACCAGAGGCAGGCCTGTTGTACGATCGTCGGAAAACGGAAGATAGCAGCGTGGTTCAGCAAAAGGTTATCAGGCCCGACAAAGCTGCCACGATTGCTGCTGAACTGGCACAAGCAAAGCTCCGTCCTAAGTCTAGACAGCAACATGAGGGTACATCATCGCCCAGGCCAGTGTCTGCTGGTGAGCAGCAACAGGATGGGATGGCCTTATCACAGGTGCTGCCCAATGGGGTGCCTGTCAGCAGATTGGACCACATGAGGGGTGTCCGAGAGAAGGGGTTAGAGAAGGGCAAGCCCTCAGGGAGGAGGGTGAGGGATGTAAACAGAAAGTCATGTATCTCTGATTAGCTCCCTTATTGGAAGTAATTGAAGGCACTACTGTGTTTCCAAGTACAACATGTACTGTACTGCATGTAAGTCATGGGCCATGAACATTCATTAGCCTGCAAATTAAAGACAGTGCTGGATCACCACCTCAGTCTAATGGTCTCTTAATTACGCAGAAGAGATCCAAATCACCACCACATGCAAGGCAGCAGAAATGTGACCTTGAAGAAGGGCAGGCTGTGCTGACCACCATCCATGTTAGCGCTCTCGAAGGTCCTCTTCAGACTCCAGGTGCAACTTCAGGTTCATACCATCGAAACGATCAGACTGCTGGATCTGGATCTGGAACTGTCTCTAAAGAGGCTTCAGCTCGTACTGTTGCAGCCTCTCAGCAGTCAACTGGTAGTGGAAAGAGCATTAGTATGAAGGTATTGCCTCCCTCCAGCCTCATCCTCCCCTCAACTGCTATAGCTGGACTTGACATAGGAGAATCCTCTCCCTCTGGTACTCACAAGTTGATGAACTGGATGGGAGCTGAGGCTCTAATGCGTGGCAGTCAGGACCCAGCTTTGAAAATCACAGCTGTACCCCTCACAAGTGAACCATTATTGGATGATAGCTTCTTCAACTTGATGAAGGTAAGATTGTTTTAGCACCTTTTTGTTGAGGCATGGACAACCCTGCATTTGAGTCATGCTTCTTACTGCAGGCTCATTTCAACCAGCTTGCTGAGAACCAGACTTCGCAACTTCAGGCCAAGCTCAATTGTGGGCTGCCTTCCATCATGGAGCAGTTTGGAGTGAGACATATTGTGGGGGTGCCTGCTAGCCCTAGGAGAACTAGCAATCGATGAAGCAGCGGGAATGCAGGCCTGGATGCTGTTGACTTTCGTCCTTTTTGCCTATTTTAAATGTCTAGTGCAATCAAATGCACCTTTTTTTAAATCATCCCTATAGCTTAGCGTGATTCCAGTAGTCTGAGAATAGATGTTATAGAAGATATCAATAAAAAACGCTATAACTAGCTTGATTGGGAGACCTGTTGCTTTCTGCACAGAAGGTTTCATTGCATGAATCAGATTGGGAGGATTTTACTAAGACTAAGACATAAGACTATTCTCTGGGCGCAAAGCCCACCGCCTTAGAGATTTCAGACACAATGCCCGCTGCAGCCTTCTCTGAGGTGGTCCCACTTCGAACATAAGGAACTAGTTTCGAGGTGTCCAGGGTTTGCATAGCTTCTACTATGCGTTCAGGAGTTGAACATACCTGCCAATCAGATCATGGGAGACGTCCTCTAAGAACCTTTATGGGAAAAAACTTTCATTTGTGTTAAAGCTCAGATCTAGGCAGAGACGTGTCACAGAGGGATCTTCTGTGAAGAAGCTTCTCATTGTCAGCTGAATATTTGAGGCCACCTAGTTACTGACAGCTGTCAGAGAGCCCTGGATTCTTAGAATCATACCAGGTGTTTGAGTTCCGCCAGATGCTTGCCTAGCTCTGCTTGATGGTTGTCCATTAGGAGAGGATTCGGGACAACAATAAGAGGGCGGCTGCAACTCAAAGCTTCAAAGATACTGCCAGCACCTGATTCATCATGACAATAGGAGGAGCCAGTGGGTTCTTGGATCCTTATGCATAGCTATTAGGAGGAGCCAGTGGGATCATGGATCCTGATGCATAGCTATTAGGAGGAGCCAGTGGGATCATGGATCCTGATGCATAGCTACTTCATTATTCCATTAATTCAGCAAATCAGCATAGACACCAACATGGCTATGCAAACCATGACCAAAATCTTGCACACAAACTTAGAATTTACTTGCTCAGCTGAAACAGTAAAAATATGAAGCTCCTCTGGTTAGCTAAGCGGTCATGTTTCAAACTGTTAAGTATCAACTGTCGGAGCTGGTTGACTACCTGCATGGCTGATCACAAGCATGGCCTCAAGCATGTTGACTCTGAGACTTGGTGCATACTGGAAGAATCTACAGGAATGTGTGTTTATTACTGACATTTCAATAAAACATGCCTTCCATAGATGCATGACAAGGCATCATGAGGCATTAAAAAGCATCATAAAAACATCCAAAGGCATGCGGTGTAAGAGCTGCAACCTTGCCTGACATCCAGGCCACGAATACATGACAGGATGAATCCAAGTGAACCTTGTTCTAGAGCTAATCAGCACTTACTGGACCTCGAGGCCTTTTGTGGTAACTCCACTGTCTTCTCCCTCTTTAACAAGATTATGAGGGATGTACGAACCTAGGGAGGAGAAAGAACACAAGGGCTGTCAGCCATACTAACATCTTGTACGAAGCACTAATCCAAAATGAACCGAGTTGGCAAGTATATTCCAACCTGCACCCCTCTGAACGATCAGCCTGTTATAGCCGCAGCCTATGGCTGCATCAGCAAACTCTATGTCGTCAATAGCCCTGAAGTTCGCATGCATTTTTTTTGTCCACATCATCATTAAGAACCATTGAAATTTATCAGACTTAAGGCATACAGATGCTGCAGTGAAACAGAGAATGTTGATCGAGAGAAGGGCCTCACTTTATCAACGCATCAAACTTGGTTGTCCCAACAGTCACAAAGATGATTCTTGAAGCTGTGCGTTCAGAATGATCCATATCATTTCAGAGCACTTCGCGAGACATTTTTCCTTTGGATGAAGGGCCTGTCTTACGGTTAGAACACGGCACCCTAGCACAAATACTACGCTGTGAACGTACCATGCATAAATTGTTCCAGAGATACCACGAGATGTTTATACTTTGTACACATGGCTATTTTGACTGTTACGTAATTGCTGTAGGGCAGACTGGACTAGTCCTGTATGTTGTTCATTTCATTGTACAATCCATCAAGACAATACTTATCCAGCTACGTGGATGCTCATGCAACCTTATGCAGATGAGAGGCCATGTATTCATTCCTTAGAAATTGTCAAATCTAATTCGTTATGATTTTTGAACTATCTGGACTTAAGCCCAGATTCCAATTTGTTATGGTTCTAGGATGCCCCTGCTGTAGCTCACGCACAGCCCTGTCTTTAGTCAAGCCTCTTGCCACAAGCGTCAGCTTGCACTCAAGGTCATGCATCGTGAAGTAGTGCTGTGCGTGGACTTCACACTTGTATGCACGCCTTGTGCTAGGTATTTGTAGTTAAACATTAACTCTTTCCTGTGGCAACCGAAGTCCAAGTTCACATCTCTTCATCATCAGAGTGAGCTCCAGTTATCATTGCTCCATTGGTTAGAAGAGGCTTGGCATTTTCAGGTGCAAGTGCACTGCAGTCAATTAAACATGGCCATGATTTTGTAACAGTTTCACATACATTTGTTGTGGAAGGCTCCCTAGGTCCATGTGCTTGTGGACAGCTTCAGATATGAAAAAATCTGCCTCATAAGAAGACAGGACTGAGGTATTCCCAACATGGAATTAGATGTTCAAGTTTCTTTGTGTAACAGTTGCGAAATGCACCCTGTACACGGCCACGCACTCGTAACTTTGCTCAGTATACATCATGAGAAGTGTTTTAAATTGAACTCCCAGAGATGAATTTAACTTGATGCAAAAGTTGTGGATGGGTGCATCAAAGGGATAATACAGAAGCAGTTCAGCATCCATACATGCTTTACCTAATCTTTTTTTGCTATCACAACGTCCAGTACACGGGTTTCATGTTTTAATTCATCCTGCAGATTGCTTGCCATAAAGTTTTCTCTTTAAGTACCTACCGAGTACGCATTCGAAATTCCCCACACTGTCCATATGAGCAGTGACGATGATTCAAACACATCTTTGCAGAAATTCTTAATATTATATCCAGTTGTAATGCTCAGGGAATTAGTGGTCTTAATTAGCTCCAGAACACATACTTTTAAGATAACACGAGGTCTTTGTTTATGCTGCAACGTAGTGTTAGGTTAGCTGGTAACTTTGTCATGATTAGCAGCGGTTGTATAAACACATGTAAAGTACGACAGCCTTGGTTCTCCAAGTTAGGGCGAGTTGGGCAGGACAAGTCTGTTAGATTAAAAGCAGCTGCCAACACAAGGAGAGACATATTAAATTGCTCTTCAGCCCTTTTTATTAGCATTGGAGCAGGACATGCACTACCTTTGGAAGCTCTAGCAGATGACTTCATCACAACTCCAACTGGCCTTAAATACTATGATATTAGGTGCCTTCTCCCTGCTTTGAATTTGTGACAGAACTTGGGAAACGCCTTATGACACCTTTCCATACATTTGTTACCTGGGAAAATTGATGAATAAGTAATCTTTTTAATATGTGAACCTGCATGTCTACACTGCTCACTGCAAAAGTACTGAAATTGGGCTTATGTAATCCTGTCCTTGTTCACAGGAAAGGAACTGGCCCTTCTCCAGTGCAGGGTAACTTGGTAGAAGTGCATTGGTCTGGCTACACTAAAGGATATCAGGGCAAACGCATAGACAATACGTCGGCAAGAGATGATCCTTATGAGTTCCGCTTAGGTTCTCACCAGGTGATTTCATCTGTCCTTGCACCCCTCAGCTAAAAGATCCTTCCATGTTGAGATAAGGAAACATAAGGAGATATCAAAGGCTGACAAGTAGGTACTATGCAGCAGTAATACAAGCTTACCAGGTATCGCCATTCACAGATGTGTTATCCTTTTCTCTTACTTAGGCTATCCCAGCATTTGAGGAAGCAGTGCAGAGTATGCAAGTGGGTGGAATTCGGAGGGTGGAAGTACCTGGAGAGCATCCAGAGCTTGGTTACCCAAGAAATCGCTCTCAAAGGTTTACTGATGAGCTAATCAGCTCAGATATGAAGATTTTCAAGTACAGGTGTGTCCAGCCCGTCTTGATGATGTCTGAATAAAATCTCAGCATCTGCAGCCTTTAATTTCAACGTCTGGACGATGTCATTATAAATTGCAGGTTTGGGCCACAGCCTGTGGAACTTGGAGGTCAAAGAGCCCTAGATTTTGTGTTGGATAACTCCACTATTCAGGATTTTAATAGAACGCTGCTTTTTGATATCAAATTGCTCGCTGTCAGAAAATATAATGAATGAGTTGTTCAAGAGAGTACGGCTGTAGTTCAGGTACAAGATTCTGCACAGAATTTCTCAGGATTTGTAAACTTTCTTCACATTTTGATTAATTGAATGAGCTGCAATCGCTGGGACTTCAAATAGGTAGTTCGCCTGATTGCTGTAGATTACAATAGTAAACTCCAATTAATTATGATAAACGTAGAAGGTCCATTCTTAAAGTTTGGAGTAAAATCTCCGACCAGAAACTTAAACTCTCGTTCATCGGTATCTTCCGGGGAAAGGATCTCTCGCTGCAATGTTGCTAAAACACAGTCCCCTTTCAGAGTTCCTGGAGATAACTCATATGTAGCAGGTCCATTTGGGAGCGGGCGCATTGCAGATACTGATGATGATGGTAAGCATGGCTAATGGCTTAGCATTGGACCTGGTCTGAAAGCAGCACATTATTCCATTTTTATGCAGATATTCTGGAGATTCAACTCTTAAGAAAAAGCTTGACTCCAAGGTGTGCTTTGCTCACAGAAATTGGAATATTGACCTCTAATATTGGTTATTTAACCCTGATTCCTGCATACTGTGTACCTTGCAGGGATAGTCCTTTTGTTGTGGATGACAATCGTGGAGGAGGTTTTGGTAAAGGCTCTTTAACAATTTAATTTTGGCAGTATGTAAAGCTTGATTGTACTAGACCTATTGCTGCGTCTATTATTGAATATCTAAACATTGATCCTGCTTGTAGTGGGTGATCGAGACAAAGTCAGGCTGCACACTGTAGAATATGAATCAGCTGGCTCCGCAGGTAAATTGAATTGAGATATTGTGCAGTTAAGTTAGTTGAACTGTCACCCCAAACCTTTGAATCTTCCTGCACCTAGTAAGCACGAGACGGGATCCGTGTTTTAATCGACACTAACATTCAGGTCACAGCTCCAATAATCAGTGCAAGCATATTGCATTATTTTGTTCAGGCCATGAGCGACCATTTTAAGAGCTAAGGCAGTGATGATTGTTCAGTATTTTATTCTCACTTTTTCTCTTGTTAGCAGACTTCTCTGGCATTCTTGTACGACCTTTGTGACATCCATAGCCCCTTCCTTGGTAGGTGCTTTTTGTGCTGATGGTGTGATGTCTAATGGTGATGAGGAGGGATGCCTGATGTTACCTGAGTGGGCCATAAGGAGTGGACCTCGCCGAACTGTGTACCACAACCCTAAAGAGGTGAGGTTCGTAAATAGTAGTAAGGAAAATAAGTCATCGTTGATATCTGTAGTAGAGATCATTCTCGATGGCATCATTTAACTAGTTAGGGAGCCTACATTTGTATCAAAAACATACATTTTTATGTGCAACGCGTTTGAGTCTTCACCACACAAACTGTGTTCATTCAGGTGCTGGCAGCAGTTGTTACATGCGGAGGGCTGTGTCCTGGGCTCAATGACGTGGTGCAAAATATAGTGTACACCTTGCATGACCATGGGGTGCCGGAGGATAACATTCTTGGGATCAGGTCAGTAATGGCAGAAGATCTGGTGGGAATTTGAAATATAGGATGTAACATGAGATAAAGCCTTCTTTTTACAAACCTCATGTATGATGAGTGAAAAAGATAATGGAGAATACACAACAGTTTTTGCATAAGGAAAGTCCTTCCCTTGCCAGGGAAGTGTGATTCAAGCATCTCTCATAGCTTTACTTTGTAATTGCTATGCAGATATGGTCTGAGGGGCTTCTATGAAAGAGATGCCAAACCCATCACACTTACCAGGAGTTTAGTGGATGGCATACATTTGAAGGGTGGTACCATGTTGGTAAGTGGATGGCATCCATTTGAAGGATGGTACCATGTTGGTAAGTGGATGGCATCCATTTGAAGGGTGGTACCATGTTGGTAAGTGGATGGCATCCATTTGAAGGGTGGTACCATATTGGTTAGTGGATGGCATCCATTTGAAGGTTGGCACCATGTTGGTAAGTGGATGGCATCCATTTGAAGGGTGGTACCATGTTGGTAAGGAGACTAAGTTGGTCCTTTATAAATCGAATGACATCTAGAAAGGTTTTAAAATTTGATTCAATGTGTTAGATCCATTTGAAGTAGGTTTGCTATTTGCCACTACAAACCATAATATATTTGCGTAATTTAATGGGTACCTGATCTTGTCAAGTAAACGTTGCCTCTCATGTGGGAGGAGGTTCTTGTAGTCTGAAAGTAAGATCAAAAAGCAGCTATCTGAAAGTAAGATCAAAAAGCAGCTACATCATTGTCTACCCCAAACGCCTGTATAGAGTCATACATCTGAAGAAATGCACCAGTCACTATTGAGAGCTGCATTGACACCTCGTGACACTGTTTCTAGTACACATAATGTCTGCCTTTTGACTGCGTGATGAATAAGCAGGGCACTTCACGGGGTGGAGCCAATGTCAAGGAAATCGTGAGGCGGATTGACCTGTGGGGTCTCAACATGGTTTTTGTTGTGGGAGGAAATGGGGGCAATGCTGCAGCTCATGCCATAGCTGAGGAGTGCCAGGCAAAAGGCGTAGTGTGCAACGTCGTGGGGGTCCCAAAATCTATCGACAATGACATCCTTCTGGTATCTCCTCTGAAGCACATGGTTGTGTTTGTGTCAGTTCCTGCCCTGTACCTACCATCTACAACGCATTGCCATGGCTTACTCTTTTTCTCTGCTTAAGCACCTCTGCTACCTCAACCTTTGACAGGTAGATCGTTGTTTCGGGTTTGAGACAGCTGTAGAAGAGGCACAAAGGGCCCTGCTAGCGGCAAAGGTGGGAATCATAGTTCATATCACTGGATAGGACCACAAAATGTGCCTGGATTTCAACTTGGGCATCTGTATGTCCTGATATCAACTGTGTTTAGTTCATGATGACAGTCATGCTGCTGAAGTGTGTCATGTGCTGTGCAGGTTGAGGCTAGCTCAGCATACCATGGCCTGGGTCTGGTTAAACTGATGGGGCGTCAATCTGGTTTCATAGCCATGCAGTCCTCCATGTCCTCAGGTAAGTGTTTCTGATTATATCTAAGCGATCAAATCAAAGGATGTCTTTTCTCATGGATATAAACTTGGAGATTGTAACTAGACATCACAACCTATTTTGAAAGCAGCAGAGGAAGCTTGGGCTCTAAGCGTAAGAAGTTATCATTAGAGATAATGAGGCAATCTCTTGAAGTAAGTGCTTACTTCCCCTTGATCCACACCAGGTGTTGTAGATGCTTGCCTCATACCGGAGATGGGTTTCAGCATTGACAAGCTCTGTGATTATGTGGCGCAGGTATGTACGGTAAAGGCATGAAGTTGTATCTGCCTATTGCTTTCGAGTATCAGTAAGAGAGAAAGCAAAGCTGTCAGTCCTACCTTTCCCATTCAGTCAACAACTAATGATCAACAGCTCATGAACAACAACTCATGATCTCCATAGGTGTTTGAGCGCAAAGGCCATTGTGTGGTGTGTGTAGCTGAGGGAGCTGGACAAGACATCCTCAACTCACAGGGCAACATCCAGACTGACGCAAGTGGGAATCCAATACTCCAGGTGTGTGTTAGGCAGCAACAGGCAGTCCTTGATTTTTTCAATTTAAGGATTTCACAAACTTTCGAGTGGTAGCTGACAACCTTCTGCTGTTAACTGTTTGAGGAGTGAGAAACCTCTAACCCTGTGCGTTCACAGGACATTGGGCTGCATTTAAGATCTGAGTTAAAGAAATATTTCAAGGGAGATGCAGACATCAAATACATCGGTAATCGAGAGCTCAATCTGACCCTACTGCACAGACACCTTAATCATTTGATCACTAATGCTCTTGTACCAAGTCAATATGTAAAAGCACAAGGGCTTCTGCACCAGAAACACAATCTCACCACTTGATTTATGTCCCCTCCTTCTCTCCCACATGAAGATCCTACCTACATGATACGGGCCATCCCCACAACCTCAAACGACCGAGTGTACTGCAAAGTGCTGGGTCAGAATGCTGTTCATGCTGCTTTTGCTGGTAAGCATTACCCTTGTCCCAAGAAGCCTTACTCATTTCCCCTTGCAATCTTCTGCCTTAAGATCTTCTGCCTGTATTCACTTTTTTGTGCCACTCATGGCCCTTAGGTTACACAGATTGCACGGTTGGTATGGTTAATACTCACTACGTGTACTTGCCAATCAGCACAATTATTCAAGCACCTCGAAAAGTTAATCCCAAGGGTAGCCGCTGGAACAGATTAATGACATCAATGCAGCAGCCACGCCTGATATAATTACATTGTGTCTTATCTTCGTGCCTGACACAGTCTGTCCCTGCATGCTGCTGTTATCAAAGTTAGTTATTGCTGATGGTAATCATTTGTTTTCTAATACAGAAAGATAATGAGATTTTGATATTGAGGTGTCCAAGATGTTTTGATCCACATCATGTGTAATGGTTACACAAACAGAAACAACATGGTTGTAACTGTAAACGATTAAGTTTTTATTCAGAGCAACTAAAGAACCAGTTTTCAAGGATATGATATTATATCACAAACAATACATATTACAGCAGTAGTCAAAACTTGGTTTCTAGGTACAAGGGAAGTAATGACTGTTTAGTATCTGTACTGAGGGGGCTTGAAAGGTCCAGTGACAGGTACATTGATGTACGCAGCCTGGTCAGATGTCAGCTTTGTGAGCTTGGCACCCAGCTTGGGCAAGTGAAGGGCCGCTACCTTCTCATCCAGATGTTTGGGGAGCACATAGACTTTGTTCTCATAGCGTCCTGTCGTCCTCTCATTCCACAGCTCTAGCTGAGCAATCACCTACACAATTCAAACATGCTTGGTCAGAAGATCTAGTCTTGTCCCTAGAAGATATTTTGTTTGAGATGTCTCATGATATTCATATTTCGTGAGTGTATATGCTTGCCTGGTTGGTGAAAGAGCAGGACATGACAAAGCTGGGATGTCCTGTGGCACATCCCAAGTTCAACAAACGACCCTCAGCCAGAAGGATGACTCCATGACCATCAGGGAAGATGAAGCGATCACACTGGGGTTTAATGTTCTGGCGCTTGATGCCAGGCCATCCATAGAGGCCTGCCATGTCCACCTCATTGTCAAAGTGTCCAATATTTCCAACAATCGCATTGTGCTTCATCTTAGCCATCATGGGAGCCATGATGATGTCCTGAGGGATGAGATGTGACGCTCTTTACACATTCATTCATTCTTCAGCCTGTCAAGCTATCAACAAGAGCAGGAGTGCAACACCAAATAAATGCGAGGTGTCAAAACTGTTGCTAAATTGAGCCCTGACCTTGTTACCAGTAGTGGTGATAAAGATGTCTGCATAAGAAACACAGTCCTCCAAGGTTGCTACCTGGTAACCCTCCATGCATGCCTGATTTCCAAGGATACATTTAGTTAATAAGCATAAGAGGTCATCAGATTCAAAGACTTATTTTCGAGGTCAGGACATTGATGGCCACACTTCTTTATCCTCTTGAGATCTCACCTGTAGGGCGCAGATGGGGTCAATCTCAGCCACAATGACACGGGCACCAGCAGCCTTCATTGCTGAGGCACACCCCTTGCCTACATCTCCATATCCAGCAATGAAAGCGACCTTGCCAGCAATCATGACGTCAGTGGCGCGCATGATGCCGTCAGGTAGTGAGTGTCTGCACCCATATACGTTGTCAAACTTGGACTTTGTAACAGAGTCGTTCACATTGATAGCAGGGAAAAGCAGAGTCCCGCTGGCCTGAAAACGTGAAGACAAGATTAGTTTTTAACAGTCAGTTGACATTCACTGAGTTTCACAAAACCAGTCACAGATGTGGACAAGAGGGTGTCAGATACTCCTGTTAATGCTCCAAAATTGTGAAATCCATAAGGAGTATGAAGAAAAATGAAGAAAGTGCAACAGACTCATGATCTATTTCGCAACAATTGAGAGTTCCCTACGAATACCCTCACCTGCATCTCGTATAACCTCTTAACGCCTGTGGTTGTCTCCTCAGACACTCCAACAAGCTGCTTGGCCATCTTGGTCCACCTGGTAGGATTCTTCTTCAGACCCTCGCGGATCAGTCCCAGCACAATCTTGAACTCAGGGTTGTCGGTAGAGTCTGGGTCGGGCACAGTGCCGTCCTTAGCAAATGCAGCCTCTGCCTTAACACCCTCTGTCATGAGTTGGAACAGAGAACAAATGCATATCAATTCATTTACTGGATTTTACTTGACTGCAATTTATATATCTATATTGAAAGATCAGCTTCTGCAGATGTGCGAGAAGTCTCAACATCAAAAAAGAAAGGTGAGTCTATCAACTTGTCTACACAATTCAGACGAAAATTGCTTACCATGAATGAGCAAAGTGGCATCACCACCATCATCCACCAACATGTTGGGGCCATCAGTGCCAGCCCAGTCCAGGGCCTGCTCAGTACACCACCAGTACTCCTCTAGGGTCTCACCCTTCCAAGCAAAAACAGAGCATGTATCGCGTGCAATGGCTGCAGCTGCATGGTCCTGCAGAAGTAGTAAGACAGGCCGTGTTGTGAGCAACTGAACTTGCAACAGAGTTAGCAAGGTATCGATCATCTACTGGCACGCTGAAGATTCTTAACATTTAACAGCAGCTGATAATGGGTTCAAACTTGTTAGCGAGCACCGACCTGTGTGGAGAAGATGTTACAGCTGCACCATCGAACCTCCGCACCGAGGGCCGTCAACGTCTCAATTAACACGGCAGTCTGAATAGTCATATGCAGAGATCCCATGATCCTTGCACCCTTCAAAGGCTGGGAGGGGCCGAACTCGGACCTGCGGAGAGAAGTAGCCATTTGCAAACGTCCTGAGGTGCTCGACAACGAAAATCACAACAATTACAGCTGCAAGTGCCATTAAAAGTGAAAAAAGAATCAGATTCTCACCTGCAAGCCATGAGACCGGGGCATTCTGCCTCGGCCAACTCGATCTCCAAGCGACCAAAGTCAGCCTCTGCAATGTCCTTAACCTTGTACTGTGTGTGTGAGAGAGAGTAAAATACAGCGATTCAGTATTGGCGTCGTGGGAAAATCCCTCAGATCACATGCGTGTAATGAAGATATCAGAAGAATCAATAAATACTGTTATCTCACCTCGCGACCGAATTGTTTATCAACTGTAAGAGACATTTTGTTCTGTGTTCAGGTAACCTTTGGCTGCACAATTGGAAGAATATTGTCCGGATCCAGAATACTAGATCCATGAAATCCAGGTTCAGGGTACAAACATGCGGCTCACATTGAATACCTGCATTAACAGTAATTAACCGTTTTGTGCTGACTAATTCCTAAGTAACATATATTCGATGAATGAATCCAACGTTATTGATAAACGCACACCTTGGATCTAGTGTCATTCTGATGTAAGTATCACAACGTTCATGTGAATTAGTAGAACCTAACACTCATGAATTTGGCCAGCATGTTTTTGAGTGCAATGAAATAATTGTTGTCCCACGTTAGAAGAGCAGATGCTGTGAGCAAGGAGTCACATTTGTATGAATGTTATGAGGAATGTCGGGGAAGTAAATAAGTGGGTCAATTTAGTCACCCTCGAACTGTCAAATTAATATATTTCAACAACAGTTGATATTCCTAAGCAGGCCCATGTCTCGAAGACTCCTTTAGTCCACCTTCAGAGGGCATATATCCTGCACAAGACAGTAACGTATGGGTTACGTACTTCTTGTGGAGTGTTACTACCTACTTCTGAGAACCAAACTATGGTCTCGGAGTGAGTTGTAAATTCTTAGCGGCATGCATTGTGTTCATGCACAGGCCAACTTCACATAACTTGAAGCTAATGGGAAATTCCGGATCGGCAAGTAAAGAATCTAGGACATCTGGGTCATCATCTGCTGCGATGGAAGGATCTATTAGTCCCAAGAAGCCTTCTAATGGCTTCTCCATAAAGCCAGAGAGTCAACCTGATCTTCTGCCAACCAAAAATGAGTCGACTGCATCTGCTTTGATGAAACTGCACTGATGAGAGTCTGTTATCTTCTTTAGATCTCTTGACAGATATTAGTGAGCAAAAAGTGTAAGTCTATGTAAAACACATGTCCCCTTCTTCTCTCCCACATGAAGATCCTACCTACATGATACGGGCCATCCCCACAACCTCAAACGACCGAGTGTACTGCAAAGTGCTGGGTCAGAATGCTGTTCATGCTGGTAAGCATTACCCTTGTCCCAAAAAGCCTTACTCATTCCCCTTACAATATTCTTCCTTGAGACTTATCACACATGCCTGTATTCACTTTTTTGTGCCACTCATGGCCCTTAGGTTACACAGATTGCACGGTTGGTATGGTTAACACACAGTACGTATACTTCCCAATCAGCACAATTATTCAAGCACCTCCCAAGGGTCGCCGCTGGAACAGATTAATGACATCAATGCAGCAGCCACGCCTGATATAATTACATTGTGTCTTATCTTCGTGCCTGACACAGTCTGTCCCTGCATGCTGCTGTTATTACTGCATCAAAGTTAGTTATTGCTGATGGTAATCATCTGTGCTCTAGTACAGAAAAGTAATGAGATTTTGATATTGAGGTGTCCAAGATGTTTTGATCCACTTCATGTGCAATGTTTACACAACAAGAAACAACATGGCTGTGACTGTAAACGATTAATTTATTATCCAGAGCAACTAAAGAACCAGTTCTTTAGTTAAGGACATGATATTATATCACAAACAATACATATTACAGCAGTAGTCAAAACTTGGTTTCTAGGTACAAGGGAAGTAATGACTGTTTAGTATCTGTACTGAGGGGGCTTGAAAGGTCCAGTGACAGGTACATTGATGTACGCAGCCTGGTCAGATGTCAGCTTTGTGAGCTTGGCACCCAGCTTGGGCAAGTGAAGGGCCGCTACCTTCTCATCCAGATGTTTGGGGAGCACATAGACTTTGTTCTCATAGCGTCCTGTCGTCCTCTCATTCCACAGCTCTAGCTGAGCAATCACCTACACAATTCAAACATGCTTGGTCAGAAGATCTAGTCTTGTCCCTAGAAGATATTTTGTTTGAGATGTCTCATGATATTCATATTTCGTGAGTGTATATGCTTGCCTGGTTGGTGAAAGAGCAGGACATGACAAAGCTGGGATGTCCTGTGGCACATCCCAAGTTCAACAAACGACCCTCAGCCAGAAGGATGACTCCATGACCATCAGGGAAGATGAAGCGATCACACTGGGGTTTAATGTTCTGGCGCTTGATGCCAGGCCATCCATAGAGGCCTGCCATGTCCACCTCATTGTCAAAGTGTCCAATATTTCCAACAATCGCATTGTGCTTCATCTTAGCCATCATGGGAGCCATGATGATGTCCTGAGGGATGAGATGTGACGCTCTTTACACATTCATTCATTCTTCAGCCTGTCAAGCTATCAACAAGAGCAGGAGTGCAACA
Source organism: Chlamydomonas eustigma (assembly GCA_002335675.1). Lineage (NCBI taxonomy): Eukaryota > Viridiplantae > Chlorophyta > Chlorophyceae > Chlamydomonadales > Chlamydomonadaceae > Chlamydomonas > Chlamydomonas eustigma. Next base: position 205,517 of record BEGY01000008.1, on the reverse strand, counting down.
CCAAATAAATGCGAGGTGTCAAAACTGTTGCTAAATTGAGCCCTGACCTTGTTACCAGTAGTGGTGATAAAGATGTCTGCATAAGAAACACAGTCCTCCAAGGTTGCTACCTGGTAACCCTCCATGCATGCCTGATTTCCAAGGATACATTTAGTTAATAAGCATAAGAGGTCATCAGATTCAAAGACTTATTTTCGAGGTCAGGACATTGATGGCCACACTTCTTTATCCTCTTGAGATCTCACCTGTAGGGCGCAGATGGGGTCAATCTCAGCCACAATGACACGGGCACCAGCAGCCTTCATTGCTGAGGCACACCCCTTGCCTACATCTCCATATCCAGCAATGAAAGCGACCTTGCCAGCAATCATGACGTCAGTGGCGCGCATGATGCCGTCAGGTAGTGAGTGTCTGCACCCATATACGTTGTCAAACTTGGACTTTGTAACAGAGTCGTTCACATTGATAGCAGGGAAAAGCAGAGTCCCGCTGGCCTGAAAACGTGAAGACAAGATTAGTTTTTAACAGTCAGTTGACATTCACTGAGTTTCACAAAACCAGTCACAGATGTGGACAAGAGGGTGTCAGATACTCCTGTTAATGCTCCAAAATTGTGAAATCCATAAGGAGTATGAAGAAAAATGAAGAAAGTGCAACAGACTCATGATCTATTTCGCAACAATTGAGAGTTCCCTACGAATACCCTCACCTGCATCTCGTATAACCTCTTAACGCCTGTGGTTGTCTCCTCAGACACTCCAACAAGCTGCTTGGCCATCTTGGTCCACCTGGTAGGATTCTTCTTCAGACCCTCGCGGATCAGTCCCAGCACAATCTTGAACTCAGGGTTGTCGGTAGAGTCTGGGTCGGGCACAGTGCCGTCCTTAGCAAATGCAGCCTCTGCCTTAACACCCTCTGTCATGAGTTGGAACAGAGAACAAATGCATATCAATTCATTTACTGGATTTTACTTGACTGCAATTTATATATCTATATTGAAAGATCAGCTTCTGCAGATGTGCGAGAAGTCTCAACATCAAAAAAGAAAGGTGAGTCTATCAACTTGTCTATACAATTCAGACGAAAATTCCTTACCATGAATGAGCAAAGTGGCGTCACCACCATCATCCACCAACATGTTGGGGCCATCAGTGCCAGCCCAGTCCAGGGCCTGCTCAGTACACCACCAGTACTCCTCTAGGGTCTCACCCTTCCAAGCAAAAACAGAGCATGTATCGCGTGCAATGGCTGCAGCTGCATGGTCCTGCAGAAGTAATAAGACAGGCCGTGTTGTGAGCAACTGAACTTGCAACAGAGTTAGCAAGGTATCGATCATCTACTGGCACGCTGAAGATTCTTAACATTTGACAGCAGCTGATAATGGGTTCAACCTTGTTAGCGAGCACCGACCTGTGTGGAGAAGATGTTACAGCTGCACCATCGAACCTCCGCACCGAGGGCCGTCAACGTCTCAATTAACACGGCAGTCTGAATAGTCATATGCAGAGATCCCATGATCCTTGCACCCTTCAAAGGCTGGGAGGGGCCGAACTCGGACCTGCGGAGAGAAGTAGCCATTTGCAAACGTCCTGAGGTGCTCGACAACGAAAATCACAACAATTACAGCTGCAAGTGCCATTAAAAGTGAAAAAAGAATCAGATTCTCACCTGCAAGCCATGAGACCGGGGCATTCTGCCTCGGCCAACTCGATCTCCAAGCGACCAAAGTCAGCCTCTGCAATGTCCTTAACCTTGTACTGTGAGAGAGAGAGAGTAAAATACAGCGATTCAGTATTGGCGTCGTGGGAAAATCCCTCAGATCACATGCGTGTAATGAAGATATCAGAAGAATCACTAAATACTGTTATCTCACCTCGCGACCGAATTGTTTATCAACTGTAAGAGACATTTTGTTCTGTGTTCAGGTAACATTGGGCGGCACAATTGGAAGAATATTGTCTGGATCCAGAATACTAGATCCATGAAATCCTGGTTCAGGGTACAAACATGCGGCTCACATTGAATACCTGCATTAACAGTAATTACTGCCCGCCGCCTCAAAGCACGGGAGGGTGGATATTTCTACACAAGTTATACACTTTCTTTCAGGCTATGGCTAGGCTTTCGAATAACTAAAATATTGGAGCACTTGTGTTACATATGTGGAAACGAAGATTGGAAAAGCTTCACTACAGTTAATAAGTTGTTTACCTGTAGTGATGAAGCTTTTCCAATCTTCGTTTCCACATATGTAAAACAAGTGCTCCAATCTCGCCTTGTTAGTTGAATGCCTCTGGTTGCCTAAACAGCCTCCGCAAAGACATTGGTAGTATGATGCCTTTGTAAGTGTGTCGTTCTTTAGCGCTTTGAACAGACCAGTGCGCTCTAGCCAATCCCTGATGCCGTGCTTATTCTTTGGGGAAATACATTTCGGTAAATACCATGTGTCACGCACAGGTGATCGTCACCCCTCTATATTGAAATAAAATTTATCATTATTCATATCGATGCACTTGCGCTACCATCAACGCAGCTTTGCATGAATCTAAAAAACGAAACGTCTGTTAATATTAGTTAATAGTCGTTGCCGCAGTACGTATTTCAAGTCCATCTCTCCATGAAAGCACGAATGTAAAGCTGGTATTCGTCTACTGATAACTTTTATTTAGGGCTGGCTTGGTTTACTCTTATGACAGTGTCAATAGGAAGTTGGAGGGGACAGTGAGCTTGATGCTAATTATTGGAGGTAAGAGGGGAGTCATGCATGTGTGTAGCAGCAAGCACATGGAGGCATGTAAGGCATGGAGGAAGCATGCATATGTGTAGCAAACAGTGCAAGGAAGCATGAAGGAAGTAGGAGGGGACAACATGCATGTGTGTAGCAACAAGCATAGGGAAGTATGGAGGAAGCATGTGTGTAGCAACAAGCATGGAGGAAGCATTGAAGAAGCACCGAGGAAGCATTGAAGAAGCATCATTGAGGAAGCCCGTTTTGTACTGACTAATTCCCATGTAACATGTATTCGAGGTATGAATCCAACGTAATTGATAAACGCTCACCTTGGATCTAGTGTCATTTTGATGTGAGTATCACAACGTTCATGTGAATTAGTAGAACCCAACACTCAGGAGTTTGGCCATCATGTTTTTTGAGTGCAATGAACTAATTGTTGTCCCACGTTAGAAGAGCAGATGCTGTGAGTAAGGAGTCACATTTGTATGAATGTTATGAGGAATGTCGGGGAAGTAAATAAGTGGGTCAATTTAGTCACCCTCGAACTGTCAAATTAATATATTTCAACAACAGTTGATATTCCTAAGCAGGCCCATGTCTCGAAGACTCCTGTAACGTTTAGACGTTCTTCGTGGAAAAGGATCTAGATGTATGGTTCGGTACTTGTAAGATATAAGTACGATTCGTTACATACCTCCCCCCTTGAAAATACACCCGTTCGTACTCGAGGGTGTTCCCAAAATTACTCGATGCAATGATCGAAGGCTAGGCACATTTTACACGAGCACATACGAGTCTCATGCCCACATACGAGGCCTACCCAAGAGCCGGCGTTTGGGGAACCAATCTCACACGGAAGCAGGAAGGTACCCCAAGCTGACCTCTGAAATCAATGTAGCGTTTAGACGTTCTTCGTGGAAAAGGATCTAGATGTATGGTTCGATACTTGTAAGATATAAGTACGATTCGTTACAACTCCTTTAGTCCACCTTCAGAGGGCATATATCCTGCACAAGATAGTAACGTATGGGTTACGTACTTCTTGTGGAGTGTCACTTCTGAGAACCAAACTATGGTCTCGGAGTGAGTTGTAAATTCTTAGCGGCATGCATTGTGTTCATGCACAGGCCAACTTCACATAACTTAAAGCTAATGGGAAATTCCGGATCGGCAAGTAAAGAATCTAGGACATCTGGGTCATCATCTGCTGCGATGGAAGGATCTGTAAGTCCCCAGAAGCCTTCTAATGGCTTCTCCATAAAGCCAGAGAGTCAACCTGATCTTCTGCCATCCAAAAATGAGTCGACTGCATCCTCAGTATTCGAGTTCGGAACTACAGTCGTCCAGGGTCAGAGTTTCTTGCGTGGGATGTGCTCTGGCGATGATCCAGATGTGATTCAAGCTTGCACCTGGTCTGTAGAGGTTGCACAGGGCAGACCTAGAGATAAGCATCATCTATATAGAGTGGAATTTTAGTCCCTTGGGCTGATGTAGAAATGTACTTTCTGTTCAAGGGAGAGCATTCATGAGTAACCAAAATATGTTAGCAATGAGGACAGTTTGCTTTAACCGTTGGTATCTCCTGAAAAACTTCCATGTCCATCATGTCAGCACCATCAATGCCTTTCCTCTTAGTAATCTTTTCTTGAAGTGGGGCAGTATGCTTAAGGAGCAGTTACCACCAACTTTCCTGTGAATGTCAAGCAGCCTTTTGGGTAGAAATATGACAATTTCTGTAAATTTCAGTGCACGTTTCAATTACCACTTACTCTGGTCGTTAGCTGTCTTTCCTTTTGCCCATATACATACCTGCTGTGCATTGTAATGATTACCAGGTACACAAACTTATCTTAAGTTTGCAATTTTTCTGGCATAATGCTAAATGCCTTGTTAAGTGAATTGTAAAGTTCAGCATGATGTACTCCTCACTATCTATTCTGCGTTTCCTCAGCTCTGAGTGCTATGATGCTTTATTGTGCGCAATAAAACTGAACCTGACGTTGATGGTCAAGAACAGGCTCACTAACTACCGAAGAGAGAGATAATCCTTTAGGGTCGTTCGTTCTTGTTCCATAAAAAGAAGTTCTGAGCAACCATGTGGAAGGTAGAACTATGGTTTGTATCAATATGGAAGCACTGGGGACCCCTTGACTGTCAAGGACATCAAAAAGCTTACACCTTTTGTTTGGACTGATGCAAGATAGAGTATCAATGCCACAATGACACCCGTCAGCATGCGGAGATTAAAAACATCTCCAAACATTACGAATAGAATAATTCCACGCCATCCTCTAGTCACCGAAATGTCTTCTTGATTTCGACCAAGCCATTGGTTCCAAAACCGGCATCTGCTTAGATGAAACTGCACTGATGATATATATCTTTAGTTCTCTTGACAGATATTAGTGAACAAAATGTACAAGTCTATGTAAAACACACTAATTAATTAATATTGAAGGTTACAGCTTGTCTCTATGTATTACAGTACATGCCGTTTCCAGATGGTCAGACCCACCTGAGAGGAGGACATATCATGGAGTTCGGCTTCATAGTCACCTGGTACTGATATGATGGCAGCAGCCTCTACAGCGTTTGTTCTCCGTGGAGAAATGTACAATGAAGATACATGTGGAATATTACAACAGCACATGTGAACAACTTGCAAATAGTAAAAAAGCTGTCATCATCTCACTTACCTGTGTAACTCTCTTGAAAACACAAATTACAGCTGGTATCTACAGAGCATACAGTAGATGCATCCCAACAGCACTTTGACTTTCGAGTTGTTCAGTGATTTGGAGTTCAGAACATGATAACTAGTAATGAGGATTTGACTGTCTCACAAGAAGGTTTTTGATGCCATTTCAATGAGGATCTGATTTCCTCATAATAGGATATCTCCATGATAATGAGACTCCTCAGTTCCATAACATCTATGAATCCGAGAATTAGGAAAACTCAATTTCTCAAGGCTCACCTGCACAGACGTGTTAAGAAGGTCTAAAAGTATGCTAGGTATTCATGTCGTGATGGACCAGTCCTTACCTGTCAATGTAAGTCAGAAGGGTTTTTAGAAAGATTTACAAATATTGGTAATTGGAAGCTCTTCAGTGGCTGATAGTAAACAGTCAGATACTTGTACCTTCGCTACACATGAACGTCGCATACGATTTTCCACGGACGACCAGGACAGACAAGTCTACATAATTATCGCCTTATGTTTATAAAGAATGTAGTCCACAACTCAAGTAAAGTAGAAGGAGAAGCTTTGAAAGCTTGAATTTAATGGCTTTTGAGGGAAGACCAGCTCGGTCAAATGTGGACTGGGCTGAGATAGATGCTGAAATACAGGCTGTGCCTGCAGAGTACAGAGACCAGCGTTTCTACCCCCTGAAACAAGTTATAGACATATTTAGTTCAGGAGACCCTGAGGGACAAGCCATTCAGGTATCATTCCTTTTCTAAAGCAATGCAATTCACACAGACAGATTCTTTGAAATTTTTACTACAACTGAGCATGCTCATGCAGTTGCGCTCGCAAGAAGATCGTCTTAGTGAGTCAGTGGATGATGTGGTTGAAGCTTACCACAACGGCTTTGCAAAGTCTATACAAAACTACTCCCTCATACTTCAGCTATTCCAAGAGTCTAAACAGCAGGTAAGAATGTCCCATGTATCATGATGCTGCATTTAAATTTGTCAGAAACCACGTGTTGTTGGATATCAATGCCTAAATCCCAGAGCAAGCGCAGAACATCCGACCAACAATAATGAAATGATGTGGAGTACCTGTTCTTAGTTCTGAATTTTCTAACAACTTTAAGGTCTATAACATTAGCGCTTATTATTTTACATAGCTGCAAAGTATCTGATCTTCATTTCCACCATGGCCCGTCCAACACAGGTTGACAACTTAAAGAAAGCAGTGTCAGAAGGGACTCGACAGCTGGGTGCACAATCTAAGACATTGAATCAACAGGTACACTCTAAAAGCATTAAGTTGTTGTCATAAAATCATAGCCAAGGGATGTTTACATTTTGTCTTTACAGCTGTCATCATTTTTGGCTCTGCTTCTGATGCTGTAACTCTCTCTTTACAAGTAGTTGCATTTTCTAACTCCCTCCAAACAATTAGTGGCGCCGTGGGCTCTCGCTGTCCTCCTCATTAAATCTTGTGAATGAGATACGCAGTGCTGTACAGATTCCTTCGAAAGTGGAGGCTGCGGCAAATGCCAAGGTGCAGACCATGACTCATTTTGAACTGTTTTACCGGGATTGTCAAAGAAATGCTCCTCCTACTTCTAATATTGAAACAATGAAAAATGACAGAATCAAGGACCAGCTAGCGCAGCTTCTTCTATTCATGACAGACTTGTAGGACTCCTAATGTCGTCCTCTGCTCAATCGCACGTCAATTTCTCTCTGAAGCTAAAAGATCCATTATGGGAGTCTAGATATCACATACATACCGACATTCTCATTGATTGCTGCAATGAAGGACTGGCCTACTGCAGTGGAGGCAGTGTTGGAGGGTTGCAATAGACTTATAGTTGGGGACTTAGCAAAAGTTGGTGCTCTTCGTAAGCTGCAGGCAGACCTAATCAGGCTCTCTAGGTCCGTACCTGATTACTTCCATGTCATTTAGCATGATGCATTACGGCAGATACAAGCTCATCGTGTCCTCATTCATTCTTGAAAGGTTCCTCAAACCCAGAGTTTACACCAGCTTACCAAACCTGGCTTTCCTGTTATCCAAGACTTGGGGCCTCAAGTCCACACTTAAGGTCCTTATTGCGTCACCTTTGTATGTCTTCATACTCCCTATTCATCTCAAGTTGCCTCCACTATATGTTCAGGTGGATCCAGGAACAGCTGTACGAAGAGCTGCAACGTAGAGCTTATGCCCAGGTTTCAGTATCTATAGCTCAGGCAGGAAAGGTCAATGGAGCATTTGACACAGTCAGCAATGAATTAAGGCAGACTCTCGCTGCTGGGTTACGATCTGCTGCAGCAACAGTAGCAGTAGGACTGGGTGGCCGCACTGGGGCCTCCTTTGTTGTCAAAGGGAGCGGAGGAAACAGCTTCATGGAAAGGAGTGGCGACTCCATAGCTGATGTGCAAACAAATCAGTTTCTAATGAATCTGCGCTCTGATGCCTCCACCTCTGGGTTCATTCTGGGCAAACCCTCAGGGCCAACAGGTGGACATGTGGGCACTTCTGCTAATGCTATGGGAGTTGCTGCAGGTGGAGGGGGCAGGAATGAGGCAGCAGCAGCAGCAGCTGCATGTCGCACTCTGGTGCGGTGCCTTGCTCAGTTAGAGGGGGTGTCTGAAGCAAAGGCCTATATTCACTACCATTGCAGAAAACAGGTAAGGATCGGGTTGCAAGACAAGACTAAAAACACAAGAAAAAATAGAGGGATAAAAGACAAAAAAGGACATTAAAAACAAGAAAAAAAGGACAAAATATAAATAGGGAAAGAGCTGCATCTCTGCAAGCAGATAAATTGTATGTGAAATTTATTAAGCGCTCTCCATGTCTGTAGGGAGCTAGATCATTTTAACTTCTCTTTCATTTTCTGGGTCCTACTTGTTTCCTATGGACCTCTGGATCCCTATCTGCCATCACTCCCTCTCACTGCCAGGTGCAGAAGCTCATGTTCCGAAGCATGGAGGCATCTGCTGACAGTGCCCAGGCTGCTCTTCAAGCGTTGGGCACAAAGGGACCAGAATCTGTGACTGCTAGAGGCCATAGTAGCAGCCTAGCAATGACACAGTCAGTTGAGGTGCTAGCTCAGAAGATGGTACAAGGAGTGTGTGGTGTTTGTCTGAAAGTGAGTTCTCATCTGACTCAGCCTTATTTGTAGGAATGTAGACAGTAGATACTGAGACAGTAGATATTAGACAGTAGACACTGAGACAGTAGATATTAGACAGTAGACACTGAGACAGTAGATATTAGACAGTAGACAGTAGACACTAGAGCAGCAACTTGAAACAGCGGTAGGATCCCTCTTCTGTTATGACCAGATTAAATTGTTGGCAGTTTAAAGCTTAAAAGTTGTGATATTTGAAAGCCTTGTCAAGCCTAAGCCTGCGAGCTGTTAGAGGCACTATGCAACATCTTAAGGTATGATTTGCAACACCAGGACACATCCAGTTGACAGCAGTTGTCAGCGACAATTTCTCACTTGCAGGCCCTTACAAACTATGGCATGGTTTTGTCGGAACTGGCAGATGCGCCTGCTGGATCTGGTCACCTCCATGCGCTAAGGCACTTGCAGCAATTGCTTGATGGAGGAGAGGATGATGAGGATGACCAAGCAGAGGTTAGCAGCGTTACAGGGTCTCCCATAGTGAAAGGTGGCGGGGTTGCCATCAACAAACAAAAAGCTCCCAGTGTAGAGCGCCAAGAATACATCAAGGCTGAGTACCTTTATGCATGGTCTCAAATGCAGGTAAGAGGGAGTGTTTTGAAGGATGTGGTCTCAAAAGGTAAGAGGCTGGTGATTGAATTAAGGCTAACCCTGCTTCCAAGGACATGATACTGAAAACTTGGGCAACCTGAGTATTCACACCATGAAGGTGTGGAGCACCAATTTGTGTTGCTGGGTACTTAATCCTTTGCCCTACTGCCCATCACCTGAGATCTGGAGATGGACCTACATGGGTATTGTTTTTATCTAACTGCTTACCTAATTCAGTATACATTCAGCCATTCAGGATGCTTATCCATTTATCTAACTAAGACAGCTCTAGTTTTGATTCTCAAGCCTGCGCTCACATGTCCATTTATTATGTAGGAGGAATGGGTGCTGCTGTTGGCAGAGCTTTTGGGCCTGCCTGTGAGGAGCATGGGCCTGCTAGCAGAGGCAGGCCAGCAGCCTAAGCCTCCATCTAGTGGTACAGCAGGCATGTTGGGCAATGCTGTATTTCTTGGCATGGATGTTTGGATGGCAGGCATGGCAGACAGGGCAGAGCAGGTGTGTGTGTAGAATGGCAGCCATGTTGTGTATGATTCAGGCTTTGCCTTCATGTATTGATTTATGAAAGAAGGTGTGTCAGTAAAAGTGATGACTGTTACGAGGGTGAATAAGGGTGAATAATCACCCTTTTAATCTCATGCAATCCAATGATGACGGGAGGTGAATCCTGCTGCTGCTTGACAGGCCCTGGGAGGCTATAAAGATGAGCAACAGATGAGGGAGAAGCAACAACAGGCAGCAGATGATGCAGCTAAGCAGCAGCATGAGGGCTCAAGGCTCTTTTTTTCTTTCGATTTAACCGTTCAGGGTTTAGCCACTGCTGGCAAGGTAAGGACCCTGGAAGCGCAGCTTAGAAGCATCTGATGGTGTATTGGCACTTGTCATGTTAGAAGCATCTGATGGTGTATTGGCACTTGTCATGTTAGAAGCATCTGATGGTGTATTGGCACTTGTCATGTTAGAAGCATCTGATGGTGTATTGGCACTTGTCATGTTAGAAGCATCTGATGGTGTATTGGCACTTGTCATGTTAGAAGCATCTGGTGGTGTATTGGCACTTGTCATGCTAGAAGCATCTGATGGTGTATTGGTACTTGTCATGTTAGAAGCATCTGATGGTGTATTGACACTTGTCATGTTAGAAGCATCTGATGGTGTATTGACACTTGTCATGTTAGAAGCATCTGATGGTGTATTGGCACTTGTCATGTTTCGTAGAAAATACATTTGACTTAGTTGGGGCACAAGCTACAGACAACATGTGCTTGCTCCAATGCATCTCAAACTTATTTATGTACTGGTATTTTCAACTGAAGTGTATAAGCACATATAATTGTCTTCGGCCTGCATGACCAGGCTGGTGCTGCCACAACAGACATGCAACTTCCGGAGCAAAGCAGTTACAACAGAGTTGTCTTTAAGGCATTAGGTGCGCAGTTACAACAGAGTTGTCTTTAAGGCATGAGGTGAGCAGCTAGGAATGGAAAGCTTGCCCTCATGAAATTCTGCTGCTAGGAATGGAAAGCTTGATCCCCTCATAACATTCTGCTGCTAGGAATGGAAAGCTTGATCCCCTCATGACATTCTGCTGCTAGGAATGAAAAGCTTGATCCCCTCATGACATTCTGCTGCTAGGAATGAAAAGCTTGATCCCCTCATGACATTCTGCTGCGTGTGCTTCCCACCTCTTCTCAACTGTTCTTTCCGGACAACTCAACGTCACCTCACCTCTCTGCCCTGCTTTCCATGTGATGCATTCATCACGGACAGGCAATCATCCTGGAAGCCCCTACCTCACACCCTCCGTGTACACAACACTAAACTCCTTTACAGAAGCTGCAGCTTCACTGGTGGCAAAAACTGTTGGGATCCAGCTGCAGGCCAAGCCAGGTGATCCCTACAACACAGCAGATGGCATGCTGGCAGGACGTTGGCGGCGTGGCGGCAGCCTCTACCCCTCTGCAGGTGGTGCAGTTGACACAGTTGCTACAGAGAGCGCTGCCGTCCGTTGGTTGCAGCAGCAGCTTGAAACGTTTGTCCAGAACTCGTTTCTTCCTCAGGTCTGGGTTGATCTGAGGGCTAAGTGCACCAGGGAGCTAGTAGACAACTCAGAGTCTTTTAAGCCTGGTAACAACATGCCTGCCATGATGCCAGTTGCAGAGATGCAAGGAAATGGTAGCAGCAGTGGTGTGACAGAGAGCTATAGGGGTGCAAGCAAAAGGGTGGTGTTGCCTGCTGCACGTTTCACGGAGCGGATGCTGATTGACTTGTGTGGCTGGTCTGAAGCTATGTCAGCATTTGAGGAGCCATTCCTGGGTGAGTGAACAAGCTCTGCCACAGCACAAATGTGAAGTTTACAGGGATAGTCTGAACAGTTCGGACAGAGCTGAAAGGGCTTGCGTTATTCACTGTCTAGTTAAGATCATGCTTGCTCCAATATTGCAGGCCTGGCAGAGAATGTACTCAGTAAGGCTTTGGATACATTTACCTCAGTCCTTGAGAATCTGTCCTGTGAGTCAAGGAGTTGGGCTTTGGCCAGCCGACCTGATGTGTCCCATGCTATGGCCCTAGAACCTGATGCTATGATGCTCGGGAGAGGTGCTGTCTCCTTCTACGTGCCTTCAGGACTAGCTGGAGAGGTTGGCTGGAATCCTCAGGACTTTTACGCAGAGCTGAACACAGGGGGTAAGCCTTGATCTTAACTGGACTGTATTTTCCTATTGTGTATGGACAGGTATGAACAGGTTGTTACCCTTTGTCTCCTTGAGCACCCCACTGTCTTCATCTGTGCTGCATCATTTGATCATCTTGGGGGGAGAGGAGAGAACAGGTCTCTGTGTTGATTTCTGCTGAGGATGGGACTGCCAGTACTTCCTTACATTGATAGCTATGATAGCAATGGAAGAAGGAAACCTTAAACCGCTTCTATGACACATAATCCATTATCCATGAACAGTATATAACAAGACACTCTACTGCTTCTCTACCTGTAGTACTTATTGACCCTGTAGTACATATTGACCCTGTAGTACATATTGACCCTGTTGGCACCTTGTGGTTTAGGCCGTCCCCTGTTGGTGCACACACATGCACGCTGGGGTGGTGACAGCCGGCCAGGGGGGTTGGGGAAAGGGGGTCAGGCCTCACAAGCAGAGCTACTGAGGATGTTGTTCAAGGAGTACCCTATACCGGTGAGTGTGCTGTGTTCAAGGAGTACCCTATACCGGTGAGTGTGCTGTGTTCAAGGATTACCCCATACCGGTGAGTGTGCGGTGTTCAAGGAGTACCCCATACCGGTGAGTGTGCGGTGTTCAAGGAGTACCCCATACCGGTGAGTGTGCGGTGTTCAAGGAGTACCCTATACCAGTGAGTGTGCTGTGTTCAAGGAGTACCCCATACCGGTGAGTGTGCTGTGTTCAAGGAGTACCCGATACCGGTGAGGGTGCTGTGTTCAAGGAGTACCCCATACCAGTGAGGGTGCTGTGTTCAAGGAGTACCCTATACCAGTGAGGGTGCTGTGTTCAAGGAGTACCCTATACCAGTGAGGGTGCTGTGGATTGATGTTAGAATTACTTGCAGGAACTCAATCATTCACTTGTTTTAATAATATCTCTCATGACTGCATGGACATAGACAGCTGCTCTCATCCACCTATCATCGGTGGGGGATTGACCTTTACCTTCTGCCTAGTCATAGTAGTAAGTGTGTCTGAGCTTCTACTACGTAGTCATCATTCAACATGCTTTGTTGGCACACTCTGGTGTGCATTAGGGCGACCAGCTTTTGTATGGGACAGGACCCGCTGCTTCATCTGCACGGCTGGTGCGCCTTGCTGCACTGGGTGAGGCAATGGACTATGTAGCAGAGGCAATTGTGAGGCTAATTGGGCATGCTCGAGGAGGGTTAACTGAGGGGGAACTCCCTGAGGGTGTGACTCTGTTGGTCGAGAGGTAAAAGTACAGTCGCCTGTATGTCATAGCTTGTGGTATGCTCTGTAATTGAAGGGCCTTCTCTGTCTTTTGGTTTACAACGAGAAACAGATAGATTCGATTCTGCATACTTACATCAGCAGAGCTTTCTCTGAGAGGGAAGAATTTAGTATGATGTACATCTGTGTCATGATGTCTGTCTCAAAATCTGGTCAACAGCGAGTACTATGATCAATGCCCGATTTCATGTCATTCGATTTTTACAGGTACCGTGCTGTGTCTGGCCTCTGTGCTCGCATGATCAGGTTAGAGCTGCAGCTGCAAGTTGTGCACCTCCTACATCCCTTAGGAAGAGCCTCACACCTGTGCGAGGGAGACGAAGCCAAAGAGGTATGCTGGCTTAGCTCTCTTAACTGATTCTAAGGTCAAAAATCTATGTCGCTGGATTGTCAACATAGGTGCCCTTGCAGACAGAGAGTCAAGGATGCAGTGAGGGTGAAAGGAACAAACAGATTTGTCCTTTTTTCTCGACTAGGTACACCCTTGCATTGGAAACCTGATCAGAGTCATGGGTCGGCTGGCGGAAGAGATTCTGCCTCATCTGTCTCACAGCCGGGCCTCCTATGTGCTGAGTGGTGTAGCTCCAGCTGCTGCAAGGGTGGTTATGTGGTCACTCGAGGATGTACATGAAATGAATGCTCTGGGTGTAGAGAGAATGGTGGGGAACATGTAACGAGTTCTTTGCTTGAATACGATGATAATAAGGCGTGTTGATTTCAACACGAATTGCAAACAAATATGTGTTTCCTTTAGCCGTGCTTCTCACAGCATGTTGTTTGGCCTGCTCTGAGAAGGTACGGACTCTGGCTGTGCTTCAGCCAGCTCTCAGCACTCTCTCCCCGCCCCTGAGTAGCGCCGCTGCCTATGCAGAGTCAGTTAGCAAGCAGGCAGAGGCTGATGGTGAAGAGGACATCCTGTCTGATTCAGGATTGAGTAACAGCAATCAGAGGTCAGTGGATTCTGTCAATGGAGCTGTAAGCAGCACTAGGCTCTTTGAGGAGTGGGCCATGCGGACTGAGAGGCTGTACAGGCATGCATGTGGCTATTACGGCATGTTGATGGGGAAACAGGCAACAGATGTTCTGGAAGCAGCAGGAAAGCATCCAATGCGTTATAGCTACCAGGAGTGGTGCACTTTGCTTAGGGTAAGAATTGTGTCAAATGCTGCAAGGGAAGGTACTACCTCTATGTAAAGACAAAGTATGAATAGTGAGATCAACATTTTTGTTTAAAATGCGCTCATGATGCGCAGACGCGTGTGCACCGGCGGTTGGTTACGGTTGGTCATCTGGAGGAGCTGCAACAAAGCCTGGATCAAGCTTATGGGCTTGTGCCTCAAAACAAGTTAGCTGAGGCGTTTGGGACAATGGTTAATGCAATACAAGTGAGATCAACTCAATCTTTAATTTGATCTTCATTCATAAAAAAAGGCATTGCACCTCTATCCAGTCTAGGTATGCAAGTGCTTTCTATGACAAATTCTTTCTGTGCAGGCACCGGCTGAACTTATCACAGACACACTGACAGATGTAATTAGGGTTGGGGGAGGTGCTCTTGTAGCTGGTGCGATGTTACCAGCACAAGGCATTCGTCAAGTTTTCAAGATAATTCAAGATAGAGTGACAGAGCAATAGGTTTTTGTAACGAGTATACCGACGACTGTGTCATTAGCTTCCCTTCACTCTTTTTACCTGAAAAATGAGAAACATTGTGAAGAAGCTAGAAACGTATTTTGGTTCGCGTGTATCGCAATTTTATTCCCTACAGTACACTCACAGGTTAGTGCCGACAGACTACATTGTAAATTCACAACACTGTCTTATGTCAGATTTTTCAGTTATTCACTAGGAAATCATCTGCTCTTCAAGGTTATTGGAGCCTATTTGATACAGACTTCTTGGTTAAAGTTCAACGCAAGAGATTAGAAGTCTAGTCGTAACAGGCAACAAAGTATTTATGTTCAGAGCATGCAGAACGTCCACTAAAATCTTTCAACGCTCCTTGAATTTGCCACCATGTATTCAGGTAAATATTTACCTAGAGTGCTGTTGATGATTGTCTCAGAGGTATCATACTGTTGTTGTACAACGATCTCTACTAAAACTGAGAGGTAGGCTCGTCTTTTCTCGTAACTTAGGAAGAATCGCCCTTGCAACTTGACGAGGACGAGAGACACAACATTCATGTTGCTGGAGCGAAATGTATTCCTTCTATGATCGGAAGGAGCCTCTGTGCATCATTTAATGAAAATATCAGGACTTCTCAAGCCCAAGCAGGCACTTCATTATTGCCACCATCGACTCATACCTATCATCCCTGGAAGGACGAGGTAGATATTACGATAAGTGCTTTTCAGAAAGCTGGGAAAGTTGCGGAGAGTAACATCAAGAGCATTGCAAACTCTACAACGACAGTTGGTAATTCAGTGCAAACTAGCAGAGTACGCCGCCCTCATGAAACTTGGTACTGCTAATATTTACATTAGTTTGTCGTTAATGCTCATAATCACTCAACTCTCCTAGCGCAGGTTTCTAGTATGTAGGCATTGAAAGTTTCCCAGAACATGTTCTTCAGACTTTTAGAGGCTAATTGGCATAAGTGTTATATAAAGAGTACTCTGATATGTGCAACATGATGGATGCACAATCAGGCAACACTAAGACACATTCTTACTCCTCTAATATTATATGTAATTCCTAGTAGCCGTTGTGATGTGACTGCACGGTCATGTTCACATTGCGCTTGCTTGCAGTGCGGCCTGCCTAAGTGTCTCGTGTACGGATTTTTCCTGTAGCTGCCGTACAACAAGTCGCGTCTCTCTGACGGCGTAACAAAATTCAAAGCTGAAAATTCAGCAGGTGTAATGTTATGGTATGCCCTGCTCACAGAGGCTACAATCGCAAGACCTGCCTCTACTTGCAAAAGATCACAATGACATTGTAAGAATGTTTTTAATGGTGAAGGTAGCTGCCCACGCAACGTACTGAGTCTCTGAGGACGTAACTGCGGGCATAGTTATTTAAGTCATGATGTATGTTAACTTTGAATTGGTCTTCTCTACAGAATTAAGTCCCAGGAAATTGTCATCATGTACACATAAGTTTGTACCTCCAACATTATTTACAAAATCATGAAGTTCATTGAAAAATCATGAAGTTCACACATGTAATGAATGCCAGGTAGTTCCATGCACTTGATGTATGTACACCATTTATTATTGTACTCACTGACTAGTATAATGAATGTAAGCTGGAAAAATTTTGCTGAGTAAAAGCACTCTTGTTAGCGCTCATCCCTTATTTTGTGCAATGTATTCAAATGTTTTGTATTTGTCAATTGGGGCATTTTTTGTTCTCATAATTCAGTATGTGCCTTAGCAGCAATCATATTTGTGAAAATGGTGGCAAACTATTCAGGTCAAGATGAAACTGGTTTAATATTCATATTCTAAGTAAGATTCATGCAGAGTCTTCTACCTGTTTTATTTTCAACCTTTTCAGTCATCCTTTTGTGATGTACTATATTGTCTGTAAATATTTGACTAGCTTAACTCTAATGCATACCAAGCAGACCAGATCAGCTTTCTAAACATGAGATAATTAAAAATTATCAGACATAGCTTCAGAAAAATCAGTCATGTCACTACCTATTTGGTCTTCTAGAAATACTCTGACGTAGCAGCGCTTGTGATTAATTGGCTCTTTACAATATTACTTGGCAGTGTTTGATAAGAAAAAGTCCTGCTCAAGAGGTGTGGCCTTACAATTATGATCTGCATGGGAAATTTTCTAGAACATTGCAGACCTCGTAGCATCTAAAATCTAAAAAGTGTTAGTATTGTTAGCAGTAGAAGAAGTTAACAAGGTATACTTCACTGCAGTTGAGAAGCAGATGCGTTATGACACCGCACTTATGTGTGAACGACACAGGTAGGTCGTAACTAATTCCTTCAATTCAACTTCAAACTAGGTCTACTAACTAATAATGGTGAACCCCATGATTACATCTATTCATTGTCGCTGATGAGGATGTCTTAGAAGACGTAGTTCTTCAGTTTTCCCATCGCTGAAGATCAAAAGGCATTGAAAGTTGCCTTCTAAAATGCTGCTTGTTAGCAATCTTCTGTTATCTGATGAAACTCCTTGCAAAGACCGATTTCAACCATCGGCGCCCTTCACCAACGCTGCACAGAAAGTGGGCATAACTGAACCAGAACAAGAGCTTCTTCACGATCATATCCATAATTCTGAAGCATTCAGAGATATGTCGGAAAGTGGGACGGATACAGATGAGGAAGGGATGTTGATAAAGCAGGTGACATGGCATCTGCTGCCTTCTACCCACTGAGAAATTTGCTGAATTTGATTAAAGCGTTTTTGATTGAGATACAAGAATTTCGATGCACCTGGTGTCGTCACCATGCTGAACTATGTTATGATTCTGTAGTGAATATTTACATCTCTTAATCTAAGATAGGGGGATACAACGAATAAATGCTTACCTGTGGTGAATGCACATGCAACTGGTGCACTGCATACCACAGGATAGAATAAAAGGAACATATACCCTAATATGAACCCTACAATATCCTAACATATGTTATTGTTCTGCCATTTCAAAATGGGCTACTGGCATCTTCCATCGCTTCTGTTAGTCACATTGTCCTTTTCGACCTATTTTTGCTTTGTAGGCAGCTGCTCATCTCCAGCAACACAGCAGCCATGATCATTTCTGTACGTCTCAGTTTCCTCATGAAGATCATCCTTCAGTGACCTCCCCAACAGGGAATATCAAAGAGCCTCTAATATTTAATGAGAAAGATGCCCAGCCCAGCATCTCCTGGACAGCACTGGATAGTGTGAACTCAAACCATTCCATTCACATTAAACATTCAGACATGGATGAGGTCCTTCAATCAGAGACACGTAGTGAGTTCTCAGCTGTGCAACAGCAGCAACAACATATTGGCATGTCTCCTCAGCCTAGCCCATCCCCTCACACAACTTCCTCAACCAGCAGTGAGGTACAATTGTTCACTGCGGCGCAAAAGTCAGGGGAAGAGGAATTTTTGCTAGGACAGTCAAATGAAAGCAAATTAGCCAAGAGGGTCAAAGACACAGATTTAGTTCAGCTCTCAGACGCCATCCTCACGTCCAGAGATGAGTGCTTGATCCCTGTGAGCACAACATCAGGTCAACTATCTGATACTGCTCTTCTTCTGGCGTCCAGTAGACCTCGACGAAAGCTCCCTGCTAGACCTCCTGGCACGATCACGCTTAAGACCCTGGTGCATGGAGGTGTTCTGCAGCCAGGAAACAAGGTAAAAATACTGCATTTTTGAATTTTGAATTGGAACGTAATGTCATGCCCACAAGGTATTGCTTAAAGTAATGTTAAGCTGAAGACAGACCTCCAGCTGTACATTGCTTTAACAGATAAAGGGTCTTTCATTCCCTTAATTTGGAGCTTGTGAGCTGTATCATGAGTTTATCACTCCCAGGTGCTCTGTGTACTGTACAAGGGTGGCGCTACCTGGGCTGATTTGACTCAAGAGGGACAAATCCTATTCAATGGTAATTGGCAGATTCATAATCATGATTTAAAAACTTTTGAATGTGGGCCATAAGTTGTTTGTGAAGTTTTGTAGGGATTCATATCATACACCGGAGACATCTACAATGGATTTTTCTCAGCATGATAGAGCAACTGTGAATTGGCATGATTGGTGCCTGTACTTTGCCCTATTTGTAACTTGCTAGCCATTCAAATCTTGTCACCTCAGGAATTACGTTTGAGTCTCCCAGTTCCTTCTCTGTGTATGTCAAGCGTCTACAGAATCCTACTCGCAAAGCAGACGATGGTTGGAAAGCTATTAAATATGATGGAAGGTGAGGGACATTGGAGAGCTATTAAACATCATGACAGGTGAGGGAAATTGGAGAGCTATTAAATATGATGGAAGGTGAGAGACATTGGAGAGCTATTAAACATCATGACATGTGAGGGAAATTGGAGAGCTATTAAACATCATGACAGGTGAAGGAAATTGGAGAGCTATTAAATATGATGGAAGGTGAGAGACATTGGAGAGCTATTAAATATGATGGAAAAGGGTTTAGAGGGAGAGACATAGGGAGAGAGGTGAGAGACATAGGGAAGTCAACATTTTTTTATATTTACTCATAACATGAGTACTCATTCTTAACACAAATATCAAGCGTTAAAATGAATAGCACTTAGGAAGCTGATGTTACATGATGTTTACTCTCCAATGAGCATTCAGTCCTTTCTCATATATGGACTCAGGTTTCTGGAAGAGTACAAGGAAATATATTTGAAAACCCTAGCAGCAGGGTCTAGGAAGGACACAAGATTTGGTAAAAATCATGAAGAATCAGCTTTGAGATCAGTGTCCACACCTTATACTAGATCTGCCTCTGTAGCAGTTGTGAATGCTTCTGTTTCTGCACATGACGCCTCCATCCTTTGCCCACATCAAATGAGACTAGATCAGAATCCCAGTGGACGGAAGAGGCCCAGGGCATCAGTAATATGTGGAGGAGACGTAGCTGTAACTGATGAGCCTTTTAATGACACCTACAAACAAGAACACAGTTCATGGCTTGGGCAACATCCAGAAGTAAACGTACTTGAGGGCTTAGGAGCTGAGCCTCCCATTGCATGTCCTCCTCCCATTGTGTGTCCTCCTCCCATTGCGTGTCCTCCTTCCAACAGACGAGATGAACTCTTAGTCTTGAGGCTGGATTCCAGCAAGAGCAATGAGCAAGGCAGTCTCTTAGATGAATTGGCAAACCCTAATGTCCTCCCAGCCTCTTGTCTACCAGGGATTGAACCCACTGCCTCTGTTGCTGGTGCACCTGTCCATGATGACATCACTGCTTCTCCTTGCATGGATGTGAAGTCTTTCGGTGACAAGAAGCTTCATGAAGCAAGGCATCGGATGGAGAACAGCATTCCATCTGACCTCACTTTGGTAGTGCAACCTCTGATCCTGGAGCCTTTGTCTCATCCACAGCCCTGGCCTGTCTTAGGCAATGACTGCAGAGTAGTGGCTGCTGAACTGCTGCCTTCGCATCACGCCACCAATGCATTTACAGGCAGTACATTTTCAGGCTGTACCGTTTCTGCATCTTCTGAGATTATGGGCATGGAACATTCAGCTGAGATGCACAAGCCCGCCTCTAAGTGCTCCCTGCTGAAGACAAAGCGGTGTGCTCGGGCTTCAAGGCCGCAACTTAGAAGGGGACGTGATTTTCTTTCTGATGTGCATGCTCCTTCTCTGCACTATCAGGCAGAGCAAGAGGTATTGCTCCCCATCCAACCTTTGACTTTGCACCCTCCCTGTGGAGAGAGTGAGCTACAACATCTGCAGTTTCAAAATGCTCTGAAGCTTATGGAATGGGATTCCTCATTGTTTTTGAGAGCTGATCAGACAGCTAGCTATTTCCAGTCAGGTCTTAGTGTGAGAAGTGTGGAGGAAGGGGGGGCTAGTGTCGTGGATGGTTCGCGTCTCATCCAAACACATGCAGGAAAGCAAGCCAAATCAGCCAGATGTTCTGATAGGCTTGCAGTAGACGAGGAGGATGTCACCCAGCAGCACAATTGTGGCGTCCGCTTAGATTCTCAATCGTTCACACTGCATGTTAGCACCAGGTGAGCTCCTAGATTGTGAATATGAAGAGATCATGATTGCCAGTCGTGAAGAATGTGGAGGCATGGCTGGCTACCTGCACTCTTACTGTACCTTCGTAGACATGAACTTGCATGGCTGGCTACCTGCACTCTTACTGTACCTTCGTAGACATGAACTTGCATGGCTGGCTACCTGCACTCCGCTAGCTAGAGTTCATGTACCTTAGACATGAACATTAGATAGGGTGGTGACTCTTGGTGCTGATCCTCTCATTGCAGCGATGATGAAGATGATGACATCTTGACTGCTACTTAACATTCAGTAATCATGTATGTACAAAGCTTTTCTGGCTCACTGCATAGTAAAATCATACCTCAATCACACTTCTTACCATCAACTCATCATCTCCACACCAATGCCAAGGGAGCTTATCCGCTGCATCAACTTCGGCTCCTTCCTGCCTATCTCTTATCTTAATGAATAATGCAATCAAGCTTGTACTGCCTTGACATACATGATGCAATGTAGTGCCCTCGTGGAGATGGATCTTCATGCTCACCTGAGCAGCCAACCTGTGCATGGCTTGCTAGGAGGTGTGTGGGACACTGCCTTGAATTGTATGTTCATTGAAGCAGCGGTGATGGTGAGAGAGCAGGATGCAATTAACAATGGCGCAAGATGGCATTGGCAAGTAGCGCTGCCTGGTCTGTTGTCCTCTCCCTGCAATCAGCATTGTACTGCTGCTGCTGCTGGTGCTGCTGCCTCTTGTGACGGAGATTACCCTGCCAGCTCCCAAGAGATGAACCTTCAGACTAGGATTGAGGGAGGGCACTACAGCTGTACCACAGATGCATTGCTTCAGCAAGCTGTAGCTGCTTGTGGTATGGAACCTAGAGACATGGGCAGAGCAATGTGTGAATTGGATCGGAGGGGATTGGTTTGTGTGGGCAGGTACACCTCCAAGCCTTCAACTGCTGCTGCAGCCTGCTTTGAGAGAGGCGATATTCAGGGAAAGGAAGTTTTAAACAGTCTGACAGATGTACTAGAGCCTAGCTCATATTGCGAGAAGGACAGCATGCTCAGCTTAGATGTGAACAGCGCCATCTCTGACAGCTGCTTTCCCCCTGTACCTTGCATTAGCCCTGAAGGGTATACTTGCAGCAAGGAGGGGTCCTTATCTTTACAACAACCTGCCAGTGGCTCAGGTCCACACAAGATGTGTGGAGTGTCTCTATCAGATCTCAAAATACAGTCTTGTTTTCAGAAACAAATGAGGAGATGCTACAACACTGCATCTGATCAGCCTTTTGTGGCTGCAGTCATAGTGCCTTATCTCCCAATTGACTCTGCTGGTAAGATGTAAGGCAGGCAAGAAACATGCATTAACTCAATATTTCAATTGATTCATGCATCAAGTCTAAGTCAAAGGGGTACGACGAATGCAACACTGTTTTGAATATTTACCTCAAAGCTAAACTTTTAAAAATTGTGACCGGTATACCTGTAGCAGATCTTATTGTGACATGAAAAAATGCCACAGCTTGACGATTGTGACCTGCCTCTATACTCCCATGTGAATACGAGTGTGACCTTCCTTCCTCAAATGCTTGAGTTTACTCTTCTCTTTTGCTCAAAGGGCATTCCTCGTCCTTCTCTTGGTTTGAAGTATCAGACATGGAGACTCAACTTAGGATGGATGACCAGATCAATGCCTCCCTCCAGGAATCAACGTCTCCCTGCATCTATCCACCTATGGACCATGCACCCCTCCATGCACGCATCATTAGTCCTCACAGGAAGACCCCTTGTTGCATGAGCTATAAGGAAGCTAGCAAGCCCACAGGTAATGATATTCAGAATACAACAACAGCAAACTTGGAGCAAGGTAACCTGGTCTCGGTGTTGCAAGCTCGGGTAACTGCCCTGGCTAGTGAGTATGGAGGGAGGCTGGGAGCTCAAGAGTTCCTCTCAGAGCCTGCATGGGATGCAAAAACTTTTCACAGCAGTGATGTCAACACCAGCAAGGTGCAGAATGAGAATCAGAACATATCCCTCTCCCCTGGTGCCCTAAACCCTAAACCCTCATCTCCCTCTGTCCAAATCCCGCTGCCCAGCAGGCTGCAGCATGTCGTGGCATCTGCATCAGTGCTGCTTCCCCCCGAATGCCGAGAACCTTTTGCTGATATGCTTCTTGCTGCACTTGTGACAGGGTTGCAGCTGCTTGAGGCACCTGTAGCCACGTCCTCTCACCCCTCTGCCCTTGCTACAGAACCTGAGTTAAGTCATGTGCTGATGAACCCCATCAGTACACAAACGCCTGTCAGCCCTGTTTCTGATGTGGGAGTCGACGACCTGCAAAATTCAACCAAAGAGACATTGATGAGTCATCAGCTTATCAACTGCAATGAGTCCCTTGCTGAAGGTTCAGATGATCCATCACTCCTAAACTTTGTGTGTGAGGGATCAGGATTGAGGGCAACTACCACTGCAGCTCCTTCAGGTGGCAATAGCTTATTGCTGCTACCCTCTCTGTCATCCCCTGACAAAGGGATGCAACATTCGCTTCCCTCAGCATCTCCCACTGCGTGCTTCGACGCTTGCTTCATCCCTCTGATGCCTGCTCTGGTTACGGACATGCCACTCTTCAGTCCTCTTGTTGAGATGAAGGATGGAGTGCAGAGTCGCGATATAGATGCTGAACATGATGTTTTCATGAGTTTGTTGTGAGGACAAGGTCAGCCAGCTACTTGAGAGAATGGTTTTTGTAAATGATTTTCATCGATGTTAACCTCCCAGCACACTTACACCCACCTTCATTTTCTCCTACTGAGCTGTTAGAATACTTGAGGGAATAAGCTAGGGGGTTTGCAAGCGTGGGCTTCGATCTTCCTGTTCTAAATGCCTTGAAAGTTCATGATTCTTAAACTTTCAGTATGACCTCGTGTGAATGGTAGGAGGCGGCCTGATACTGTGGGACTGAGGAAGGATAAGACATTGCTATGCTTGACTCATTAAATCTACTGACCTGAGTACTCATGTCATGCAAATATACACAGCCATGACAAAGATTATCACATGCAACTCAACTCGTTGATTCACCACCAGCCCTTGCAACATAATTAAACAAACCTCCTACTAACCCTCCTACTCCCCTTCGCTGTTCCGTGTCAGCAGCTGACTGTTGCTTAGAATGGCCTCCTGGCTCCCTCACAGAGGTTGGTATACTACCCAGAGGTACAGGCATTGCTAATGAATCAGCATAAGCTCTCTTGGGTTCATACACATTGCCCAAATGAGCCCCACTTGCCTCCTCATCAGTTCCAGAAGTGAGGAAGGCCTCAAATGCTGCGGATAGGGAGGACTGCGCAGCTGCAGTTGCTTCTCTTCCAGCAGCAATAGATCCTGCAGATGTTGAAGACACCATTGACACCATTAAGGGTTGCTGACTTTGCTGCATGGAAAGAACTGTGAGGCCATGATTATTTTGATTTGAAGAGAGTGGGCTAGAGGTGGCCCTTGTGCCCTCCACTCTCATCGCATTGGAAGAACCATACGGCATAGAAGATGGAGTGTGAAGTGAAGGATTGGCTGGAGGCAAAATAGTGCTGATGATAGAGGCACCTGATTCAGGAATCAGGCCCTTGGTTACTTGAGAAAGTGGCAGTAGGTAAGAGGTAGAAAGACTCCCATTTGTATGGTTACAGAGTGTTTCTACAGAATCTGCCGCAGTTACACTTGGATTGGTTGGATCAAGTTGCTGCTGCTGCTGCTGCACCTTCTGTGCTCTCATTGCCGAAGCAGTGGCAATGTTAAGGTTGTCCATCAATTCAGCATTCAGTTCAATCAGCTTCTCGATTACCTGTCAGGTGTGGAGAAGTGGTAAGTAGAAGCACTGTGGCTGCGCTGTCACATGCTATTGAGCATCGTCATCTCAGACTCATGATTTAAAAGTGTGGAGAAGTGTGGAGAAGTGGTAAGTAGAAGCACTGTGGCTGCGCTATCACATGCTATTGAGCATCGTCATCTCAGACTCATGATTTAAAAGTGTGGAGAAGTGTGGAGAAGTGGTAAGTAGAAGCACTGTGGTTGCGCTATCACATGCAATTGAGCATCGTCATCTCAGACTCATGATTTAAAAGTCAGTGAGTAGATACCTAAGTTAGGAACAGGCTATTCACGCCTTCATAATGCATGAATATGCATAGCGTAAGGCCAGTAGTCACCCCTAAAAGATGATGGCCTAGATGCTTACCTACCTAGATGGCCTAGATGCTTACCTGGGCATTGGTCTCCAAGTTAACACTCAAGTTCTGCGGTGAAGTGTAGAAAAAACAAGTTGCAAAAAATGGTGCAGCAAATACATAATTGCTAGCAAAAATTGCAGGACTTTGTGTGGTGAAGCCGTAGGTTTATCTCGGTGACATGCACATTATGAGCCTAAGTAAATGCTGCAGTTAGATCCAAAGCTTTAAATGCATCCCAATGCTGCAGTTAGGTCCAAAGCTTTAAATGCATCCCAATGCGCCCATGGCTGTGACGCGTACCTTGCAATGTGCCTGCAGTTGGTTGTTCTCATGAATTAAGGAAACACCCTGAGAGGAGGATCCCTCAGCTTGGAGCATCATGGTGCGTATGACCTGTACAGCAGATGAGAAAGCACATCATCCACTTTACTACATATGTGGTAAGGCATCAGGAACTCCTAGACCTTTATTGATCCTTACTATGCAACAAGGCATTTACAGAGATTCTAAACCAGATGATCTAAATGTTACATTCGAAAATGTTCATAGGCATATCCACTAGTGAGAGGTCACTAGTGAGAGGCCACTAGTGAGAGGCCATAAATCCTTCTCTCAGAGATGATCCTCTGTAAACACTTAAAGTAACTTCGGTGAATAGGACTAATGTATAGGACTGGATTCTGCTGTAAAAACACTCCCCATGTCCATACGTCACCAACCTCCATGCGTTACCATGTCAAGGCGTTACTATGTCCATACGTCACCAACCTCCATGCGTTACCATGTCAAGGCGTTACTATGTCCATGCATTACCAACCTCCATGCGTCCCTCTGACTGCTGCTGCAATACAGCATTCTCAGCTAGTAGTTCATCGATCCTCTTCTGAGCTGCATCTCGATCCATGCTTAGGGTCTGCACATGAAAGGCAAGCATTTACATGGCGATGGTTGCCAGATTGCTACGAATGGGGCTCATGCTAAATCTATGGGCAACACATGATATTACTAATCTAGTATTCGCGTGTGGCCTTGCACCAACAGCACAATCAGAACAAATTTGAGATGCACACACTTGAATTTGCCGGCTAAGCGTTTGAATCTGCTCAAGCTGACCCTTGACCTCTTGCTGTAACACAGTCACTTTTGAACGTAGCTGTAATGCCTCCTCTGCAGCATGCTGCGGGATGTGTTGCTGGTCCTCCTGCACAGCATGCGTGCAATACCATCCAAGCTCACATGATCATGCGTGCAATACCATCCAAGCTCACATGATCATGCATGCAATACCATCCAAGCTCACATGATCATGCACGCAATACCATCCAAGCTCACATGATCATGCATGCAATACCATCCAAGCTCACATGATCATGCACTATGAAATGAAGCACATTCTACCACTATGGAGCCTCCAGATATAGCAGAGCTTTCTCCCTGCAACTCAATCCATCAAAATCGATACAAGAACAATAGTTTCTTTGTGCACCCACCTCCCCCTCACACTGCTAACCACTGCTGACTCACCAGCATTTTCAATTGTGCCTCTAAGCTTAATGTTCTTGCTTCCATGGCCTTCATATTGGCAGACATAGCTTGGATGCCCACCTCTGACTCGACCTGGTGGTATAAGGCCACAACTGCCCTTTGATGGGGAGATGACATCATGCTACATTTTATGGCATGATCAGCATACTAAGCCATGGAGTTAATGGAGATGTATTGCTCTAACCATCTTTCTTTTTGGCTTTAAACACATAATATCTTATACAGGACTGTGTTAATCATAACTGAGGTGTTTATACCTTGTCTCGTAGAGCCCGGTCGCAGGCATCAGCACCAGCAAACATAAGCTTTACCAGATTCTGCCAGTACTGGGACTTTTCTGGGGAGTATATGCGCTCCTCAGTCAAAGCTGCTACCCTAAACAGAGGAGATGATTGTTGAAACTCAAGAGCCATGGATGGCATGCAAATGCTCGGGGACTGCTCAGTTGTCACATCATCTTAAATGTTATCAGTCGTGTAAGTATGTTGGTTCTCTCACTCTTCTCTCAACCACGACCCTCTCTGGTCCCACATTGCTCGAGTACCATCCTCTGGGAGACTATGGACGGAGTCGATGAACCTCTTCACAATGCGACATAGTTCAATGAGCTTTGGGAAAGTTAGTTTTACAGAGTCTGCATCCAGAGGAGCAGACCGTATTTCAGACACGACTTGCTGAGCTTGGGCGAGAAGGTGACGTTGCCTCCCATAATCCACCGACCCCATTGTCAAACAAGGTATCTCTTCTCATAAATGTCTATAAAGCTACGACACTGTTACGACTAAAGACTCGACCATTCACACTTTTCAAAAAATCTATTTGAATTCCAAGAGTGTACTGTCACAATCATTTTTAAAAGAGAGCACACACGATCATGCTATCAATGTTTTCATAGCTGAATGTCATCATCTTCCATCCAGCTTTTGCTACACTCATTCATGATCATGTCAAATACGCTCACTCCCCCAACAGCTGAG
Source organism: Chlamydomonas eustigma (assembly GCA_002335675.1). Lineage (NCBI taxonomy): Eukaryota > Viridiplantae > Chlorophyta > Chlorophyceae > Chlamydomonadales > Chlamydomonadaceae > Chlamydomonas > Chlamydomonas eustigma. Next base: position 177,889 of record BEGY01000008.1, on the reverse strand, counting down.
TGATGCATATCATCCCCTACTCTGACCTCAGAGAATATAGCATTATCCACTGCATTGGCAGGAACATCCTTTGGCACCACTCTGCCATCAAGTTTGTTCCCAGTTTTAGGCTCATTCTTCCTTTGCTCCTTATGTGGTCGTGCATTGTATGTTTCTGAATTGATAATATTCTCTTTTAATGGGGATGTTGAACACAAGTCCTTGTGCTCTTTACTGCCCTTTTTCATTTCCGAGCTCTGCACAAGGGGCATGAAGAGAGATTCAAAAAGAGGCAACGCTGTCATAGGTTTTACATTCACAATCACATATCCCTATCTCCAGAACAGAATGAAATGAGGTCCTCACAATCAAACTGATGTCTTTCCTTTCCCTCTTCTTTGTACTGTCCGAAGATGACTTGATCTGCACATGAAACCGAAAGGTGAAATTGATTTTGTGCAAAATAAGGTTCCTAAAGTAACAAAGTCCTTAACTGAATAAAAAAGAGGGTCCTAAATAGAGGGTCCTGACATGGAGGTTTGGGCTGAAAGCATTGCCATATCTCAGTGTACTTTAGTTCTCCAGGATGAAAAATCCCTTAATATTATTAGAAGCACCTGATCGTAATAAATATGGATAGGGCTTAAATCGTACCTGAGTTGATTCTTCTGCATTACTGTTTTCGTCATACTCATGCAAACTTCGCCTCCATGCCCTTATCTGTGGCAGAACGAAGAATCAGATAGTGCCAGTTTGAATAAGTAAGTTTCAGAAGGTAATCAACAGCTTCATATATTTGTGACTCTCAGGGATCATCATTGATACTCAAGTTCATTCCTGAACCTGAGCAATCTGTCCATAATCCCTCTGCATCCAAGCTCTTGTATCTCCCATGGAATATCTTAATATAAGGAGACATCAGAGAGCTTACTTGGCCATCAAATCTTTTCTTGCTGATATCTTGTGATGCATCTGGAGTCACAGGGTCACCTCTCTTTCTCAATTCCCTGATTGATCAGAGGGACAAAGTCAAAGACAATACTTCACAGTGTTTGGAGGCCAAAAATTGTGGAGTCTAATATTTCTATTTACTTTGGGACAAGATTTAGGTAGTTTTGATAGCCCAAGGTGTTTTTTCCATAATCTATTTGCTTTTGCCACTGCATTTGGCGGTGAACATCATCTGCAGAACGAATTCCAGGGCTATGACCTGAGCATGAAAGCAAGTTACTTGGGTGAGGTACTCGTGATGACGAAGACATCCTTAACCTACATGCACCAGGCTCAGGCTCTGAGATTCTGCCAGCTATCATTGAAATGTCCAGTACGACCTAATGTGCAGGCATCGATCCTAGATATAAATTCAAATTATTGGTTTCAGTACGACAGTCGGGATGCGGTCTTCATCTTTTCGAACAAATTTCAATCGACATAGTGCCAGGGCTCAATTTATAGTTTGCGTGTGGTAAACCTATATAGGTCTGTATGCATGAGTGACTGCTTGGCAGCTTGCAGGGCACAGTCTCTGCCATGGAATAATGTCCACATACCTTAAACCTGCACAAGCTGTATTCTGAATGCTCATACTACATTAATAATCATCTTGATTGATTTCATGGGCTCAAGAATGTGGCTGATAAGGTAATCAATGTCCCTTTCGTCCTCTTAGCTTTCTGTACCTCGCGCAAGTCACATGGGCGCCATTTACTTAATGCCAGCCACGTAGGCCCCATGCACCTATACCTACACTGTTAGGCTAAATACACCTATAACCATGTGGGTAGGCTTCACATAATGAACTATGTAGTAGTTCAAATGCTGAATACCCTACTAAGTAGGCAAGTGGACCTCATAAACCAGGTAATAGGCAAATATATTACTGCTGAAACAGAATGCTGCCCACAATGCAAGCTTTGCTGTCAGCAGAAGAAAAAGGAAGGATAAAATGGAGTGTTTAGAGGTAGAGCTGAAATAAATGATGTGATTTCTGGACGAACCCTTGGAGGAATCAAAATCTGACATTGGCTTATAGGTTCTAATGCAAGCTTTGCTTCTCTCATGACACGTACTAAGTAGCATTGTGATGATAAAGACAAGGCAAAATAAAAGCAAAGCCCGAAAACTATGAGCCTTATGTAACTTCGTACAGCTAAGAGTCTTGCGTGGTAGGAACTATAAGTGTGCAAGTTTTTTAACATTGTAGAGAAGTATTATGGCATTCATTTGAACGGTACTGGATGACAGTTTGCGATGAAGCCTAGGATTGTCTATTACTACTCACAGGAGGATTCACAAGTGGCTTACCTTTAAAAGTACTGTACTCAAGTAGGTATTGAGCCAATATCCCAACTTGCTGCTGATTACAGGGACATACATTTGTTGTAAGTTAATTCAGATCTTACCCAGATGACCAGGACTAGGTACTTCAGTAAAAGATTTAAGAAAATATTAAGAAAATTATATTCCAGTTAAGCTAGATAACTGTATGTCTCGGTACAACGTAATGGTGGTATCTACTTGAAACACATTGGTAATGTAGAATCCATCTCGAAATCAATCTTGTTGAGGACATCAGCAGAACGAAATCCACACAGTTAATTCAGAACATTGACTTCCTAAGTATTAATGAAGCCTCAGTGATGAGACATCAGCCCCTGAATGGTTTCTGTACGGAAATGGAGCCGGCCGCTATTTGTTTGCTTGTAAGCACGAATTAACCCTCTTCCCGAAGGCTATTGACCAGCATGGTATCACTGAAGCTGCAGAAGCGGCTTGCAGCCTCAGTTATGGGCTGTGGCCTCAGGAAGGTGTGTTATTTGTATGGCTTTCTTCACATAGTTTGTTATTTTCTATTTAATTTTTAAAATATACAGGTCTGGCTCGACCCAAATGAAGTTAATGAGATTTCTATGGCCAACTCCCGTAAGAGACACGTAATTTCCACCGATAATTTTTAAAGGGTACATGGCAAGCTTCTACATAGCTCATCCTGGCCTCTCTTGCATTTAGGACAAAACGTCAGGAAGCTGATCAAGGATGGTTATGTCATCAGAAAGCCCCAGAAAATTCACTCTCGTGCCCGTGCACGCCTAGCTGCTGAGGCTAAGGCCAAGGGTCGTCACACTGGCTACGGTGAGAACTGTGATGGTTCCGATGAACTTGAGAATCGGAACCTCTACCAATCCGGATTGACCCCAAACCTGTCTGTCCATACCTGCATTAGGTAAACGCCGAGGAACTAGGGAAGCTCGTCTCCCAACAAAGATCTTGTGGATGAGGCGCTTGCGAGTGTTGCGTCGCATGCTTAAGAAGTACAGGGACTCAAAGAAGATTGATAAGCATCTCTACCATGAGCTATACATGAAGGTATGTGATAAAGTGTTCCACACTGAGTCCATCTGTAGGCCAGTTGAGCATGCATGGGAGGACTGATGATGTTGAAATATGCAATGTTCCTGACGAGCACGAGTCAAAGCAGCCATTAAGCTTCAAGCGCCTTAAACATTTTGTACAAATTAACATTATCAGTATCCATAATTCTGAATGATGAGAACTTATGAAATGCCTCCTTTCATGATCATGCAACAAATGCTTAAGTAGACAGGTTATTGATGACCCTGTAGGTCAAGGGTAACGTGTTCAAGAACAAGCGTGTGCTGATGGAGGCTGTGCACAAGCAGAAGGCTGAGAAGATCCGTGAGAAGACCATCTCAGATCAGTTGGAGGCCCGACGAAGCAAGAACAAGGCAACTCGTGAGAGGAAGTCTGCAAGGCGCGAGGAACGTCTCGCAGCTGTGAGTGTAACCTCTGTGCCCTTGTGGACTGAGCCCTGATTGATTACCACGACAGCTATATTCTTTGCCATTCCATACCATGATTATTTCTGGTCATAAGTTTCAATTTTGCAAATGGCTTTTGAAGTAAAGATCATGTTATGTGCATGCAACGATGATGTGGCGCAGGGGGATGTGATGACATGGTAGTATTGCTGCATGTTATTCCTGTGCTGAAAAATGTGATAGGAATGACCATGGTGTAGCAGAGAATGCTCCCTGTTACGAGCAAGAGCTTGTCACATTTCTGTTAGCTCTCATGCTGTGCAGGATTCTCTTGTGTTATTCTCCTTTCTCTTTGTGTGTGCCCCAAAAGCACTGTGCTAAAGCATGTCAATAGGAATGCGCACCGCCCGCTGGGTCTCTCTTTTTCACTTTCTTGTCCTCTTCTCATTACATTGCAGGGCTTGCACCTCGAGGCAGCCAAGCCTGCTCCTATTGCCGCCCCCAAGAAATAGGCTGATGAGTAGCATTGCGGTTTAAAAGCTTTTTTCAGTGTTCTCAGTGTAAATATGCAACAGCATTTCACATTACCCTGCTTGAAACAAAGATCTTTTTTGTGAGATGCTGCTAACCCTCTGATCTTTAATAACTTAATCGAAGTCACCATCAAATCATGTAGGTTATCAATCTGACACCTCGACAGTTTCAATCACAGTTCTGAAAATGGGGAAATTTTCGAATTCAAAGTGCGTTCTATGACCTCTATTTTGGCATGTCATTTGTTGACCATATCTGCATTGCATTGGGTGGTTATGGTCAAAGACAATAAAACAGTTGATACAACAGACTGTCATCGAGTATTGCCAGGTGCTCAAACTCATTTTGACATGCTGATCATACAGATGAACTTAGGTGATGAACTGAGCAAGTTGATACTTGTATCCGTACACTAGATGAAACATTTATATGGCCGAAGAGAGAACTTACAGGCGATTTCTATGAGAATAATTATTAGTTCAAATTCATGCTGATCCCAGTAGAGCTGAAAGTCGCGCTAAAAACGATAATTCGTTGCACATTGCAGCTCATAGCAGATCAGCTGGACCCTTAAAGAAGAGGAAAACCTGAGATGGACGTACGGGAGAATTTGTGCGATCAGTTAATTCTACCAAACAATCTCGATGTGAATGTGATGTATCCAGCTGATTAGATTATAATGGAATCCCTCCTGAACGTCTCCGGGATAGACAAAAAGATCTGGCTTGTTAAAGTTCCAACTTCAGTCGCGCAAGTCTGGAGACCATTATGTGAGCAGTCTATGCGAAGTACTGCCATTGATGAAGACGATGACAAAGCAGTTGAACTGGGGACTTTGAGCTTGCCCATGCAGGTCAGCCTTGTACCTCATAACAGGGTTATTGTCTATTAGCAAGTATAAATACTTAATAGGACGCTAAGAATGAAGTAGTAATTGCACGCTTATATGGCCTTGCTGCTGTTCCTGTCCTTCAGGCAGGCGCTAGCGAAGACATAACTTTGTCCTTGAAAGGTGTGTACGATTACACTAACCAAATTACTAAATGTACCATGCTTATCATTGAAGAAGGAGCAGTGCTATATACCCCAATCTCTTGATGCTGCAGGAGCTGAGGGTAAAGGTCTACCCTCAACATTCCGCATGAATCGAATACCTCCAGATAGGAGAACTTTTATGACTGCTGTATCATACAAGGCATCCGAACCAACAGATGGTGGTGACTGGTCACAATCGCGTGAGTGGCCTCTCATAGCGCCCAGTATGCCAAACCATTGCTGTCACAGCCTGTGCCTCTTCCAGACAATCACTGTTACAATGCACATTCTTTTTTCCCCTCACACCTCATGAATACTTCGTCCTTCTTGCATCTTGTTGCTCAGGCTTGGAGGGCACAGTGGACTCAGTTTTCAATCTCATGCCCATTCATAGAGTGGATGACAAGGTACTCCTTAACAATTAGGTCTCTGAACTCATATTATTGATCTTGCAGCCTATGAAGCTACAATCCCATTTGTAAGCAGACATTGCCATGACTACATTTAATATGCAAGTAAGTACTTAACCCTAAAACCAAAAGTCTCAGTCCGTAGGACTAACAAAGGATTTTATAATCATGTCAAGATATCATTTGCACCTTACAAAATGAATGCTTTTTACACTTAGTGTATGCTCATTCAAACACTGACAGCAACTCGTTTCCGTAGAGTCTTTGATATTATACAAGCTGTGTTTTTGTTTTCTCAGGGCCAGGTTGAGATTGATGAAGCTTATCGTAAACTGACAAAAGATCGTAGCATCAAGGCCAGCATCAAGACTAAGGGGGTGATGGTGTATGAGGACACGAGGGAGAACCGAGTGGCAACGTTGGCGACAAATAAGGCTGTGTTGGACTTGAAGAGGAGGGTGAGTGATCCCTAACATGTAAGGTCTTGAATGGACTGGAGTGAGTGATCCCTAACATGTAAGGTCTTGAATGGACTGGAGTGAGTGATCCCTAACATGTAAGGTCTTGTCTGGACTGGAGTGAGTGATCCCTAACATGTAAGGTCTTGAATGGACTGGAGTTGGAATTCTTTTTGTGTAGTCAGGCTCAGGGCATGGAGATTAGTGGAGGAGGCATAACATGTTCAAATTAAAATGTAGTTGACGACTGATGTCAGGAATGTGGATAGGACTGAGTCAGTCTATCGCATGTCTACTATGCTTCTTTAGGCTGAAACACAGCGTTTGAACAAGCTTGAGAACAAACGAACACGGAAGGACAAGAAGGAGTTGGAATTGGAACTGTTCACACTGTTTGAGCGCATGCCTTATTGGACATTCACACATTTGCAGCGGGAGACGAACCAGCCAGCACAGTACCTGAAGGAGGTGTTGGGCCAGGTGAGGCATTCATGATGTATCATCTGCAGTCTAGTGATGTGGGAGAAGTGAGTAGGTGGGGAGACTGCTAAGCCATCAACATCTTTCTATCACTGCGGTAAGCTCCTTCATCCATATAACATGATGCTGTAACCTTGGTAGTTGTACAACCAACTCCTTCATCCATATAACATGATGCTGTAACCTTGGTAGTTGTACAACCAACTCCTTCATCCATATAACATGATGCTGCAACCTTGGTAGTTGTACAACCAACTCGTTCATCCATATAACATGATGCTGTAACCTTGGTAGTTGTACAACCAACTCCTTCATCCATATAACATGATGCTGCAACCTTGGTAGTTGTACAACCAACTCGTTCATCCATATAACATGATGCTGTAACCTTGGTAGTTTGACATCCAACTCGTTCATCCATATAACATGATGCTGTAACCTTGGTAGTTGTACAACCAACTCCTTCATCCATATAACATGATGCTGCAACCTTGGTAGTTGTACAACCAACTCGTTCATCCATATAACATGATGCTGTAACCTTGGTAGTTTGACATCCAACTCGTTCATCCATATAACATGATGCTGTAACCTTGGTAGTTTGACATCCAACTCGTTCATCCATATAACATGATGCTGCAACCTTGGTAGTTGTACAACCAACTCGTTCATCCATATAACATGATGCTGTAACCTTGGTAGTTTGACATCCAACTCGTTCATCCATATAACATGATGCTGTAACCTTGGTAGTTTGACATCCAACTCGTTCATCCATATAACATGATGCTGCAACCTTGGTAGTTGTACAACCAACTCCTTCATCCATATAACATGATACTGCAACCTTGGTAGTTTGACATCCAACTCCTTCTCTGCTGTTATGCCTGTTGGGAGGGACCCCTCTTCGTAACATGCTGCTGTATTGATGTGCCCAGATTGCTGTACAGTGCAAGGCAGGCCCGAACAAGGACTTGTATGGACTGAAGGCTGAATACAAAGAGGCAGGAGCAGCTCAGGAAGATTCTTGATGTTCTTTGTACATTTGTTTTTTCAAAACAGTTGATTCTCGAGGTTCACCTCTTCTTAAAAACTCACTAGTGAAATGTTCAGTCATGAAGGGTGCAAGGAGAGGCCTGCCAATGACGTCCTCAGTTATCTCTTAAGACACGTCTTGGCTGCTCAGAAGTCTTCTTACAAATTCAAGGTCATTATTTCCGTCTCATTGTTGAGATGAAGAAAAATGGTAGAGACTGCCCATTCATGCATGCATCTGCAAACAGCTAAGGAGGTTTCATTGTCCCCTCCTTGACAGTCTCTTAAGTGCACATATGCAGCATTGAAAGCACTGTACATGTTGGTACTGCAAATTCAAATTCACGCAATCATCCGTCACATTCTGACATTCTACATTATTAAAAAAAACATCTTTGCAATCTTTCTGCAACCATACACGCTGTTAACTAAGTTGATGTACCGCGCTTGACAGCTCATGAGTTTGCCTTCTGATACATTTCATTGGACAACAATTCAGCTTTTGTCCATTGAGGCAATTCATCAGCCTCCAGGTCACTTTCCAAATGACTCGCCCCAGCTCCCAAGGTTAATGGATTTATTATGCCACTTGATTTTTTAATATCTGACAACATTGATGTGTCGCTGGCTTGAGAGTCTTGACTATTGAAAGCTCCAATAGAAGGAAGCTGAGCATCTGCAGATGCTCCCAGTTGTTGCTGATGGTGTCCATTGCTTAGTCCTGCACTAAGGGAGGGATCACGCAGGGAGACAGCTGTTATCTCATTGGCAAGCCCGCTGATCTTGTTGCTGCTACCAGTATCCCCTCGAGCATTGAACAATGTATTCCCCACCCACAGGGCTGTAGCTTCAGCACCTTGATCTGTCTTCAAAGCTTCTGGCCTTACGCCATTCGTGCTTCTGCTGGTAGCCTTGGTGCCAGCATTAGGCGAGGCGACAGCATCCTTAGTACTCCCATTGGGTGAAGCATGACTGTCAATGAGGTTTGTCAACTGAGGATAAGACCACGAATTAGAAGATCCTTCCCCTAATCTTAACTGATTTAGGGAGAGCAAGGGGCTGCGGCCATCCAGCAGATTGCTCAGGTCATTCAATGATCTAGAAGGGGCTTGTTTCAGTGCAGGCCGGGATTCCTGCACAGCATCCTCAGAGCGAAAGGATGCTGAAGGTGCTGCCGATGTGCTGTTAATGGATGCACAGTCCTTGAGTGTCATTGGCTTTGTGGGCTGGGCTGGTGGCATGCCACTGGTACCTGTCGTGCTGGTCTGTACTGGATCCTGTACTGGACTCTGCAAGTCCCACTTTGCAGCTAAACGTGTTACCTCCGCCAGGTCTGACTCCAGCTCAGTCTGAAGCTTCTGTGCCTCCTCGTATCCCTCTTGCTGTACTGCTAAGTTCAGACTGATTTGCTTGTTTTGGATACAGTGCTGTAGATAACTGCACATAATACAATGTAATTTTGAGATACAGAACAACGATGGAGAGCATACTCCAGAAGATGTGAATGCATTTAGAATGAAGCAAAAGTAGTGTGCACACTTGCACACGATTTTACAAGAACACTCAAGGCTGTCATTTTAATGATAAGTCTCCACACTGACAGCTACACTGACAGCTACAGATGAGACGTCAAAGTCTTTTCATATCCTCAGGCAGATGTTACCATCTCCTGTGGGTCCTGTGGAAGGCTCCTCTGTAGCTGTCAGTGTAGCTGTCAGGCTCCTCTGAACTAAATTACAAAACTCACGTAAGGTGCGCAGAAGCAACCTCTTTCTGGACCTCCGGAACCATGAGCTTCATTTGTTCTAGCTCTGATGATTTAGATGCCTCAGCTACAGCGGCCTGGCTGGCAGCTACCATGACCTCCTGCACTCTCTGCAGCAGGTCTTCGTGCTGCATCATTAGAGCCTTAGCTTCTGCACTGAGCTTGGCAGCCTCCTGTTACCACATCAACATTGCATGGGACACAATAGGAGCAAGATCATGGGGTATCGAGAGACATCTTCGCCACACAGCTGCATTGAAACCACACTTCACTGCACTGGAGGGATCTTACTTTGAAATCTTTCCTAGCTGCTGCCTCCTTCTTGGCAGCTTCCAGCCCTGGCAACGCCTGCGTAGCAACTGCTGCTTGCTGCTGCACAACAGCTACCTCTGCTGTCAGCTTGGCCCGCTTATCCTGTAAAGCTGTCAGATCCACTTGAATCTCCTCAATGCACCTGGTGAGAACATAGACATTGCCTTTGAAGAAGCTAGAGACAAATGTCAGGGAGTATAGATAATGCTTTTGCCGTCAGAGATAAAAAACATTTTAAATGAGAAAATGTTCATATTTCTTTGAGTTTTGCAAGGTTGCAAGCATCTTTGGAGAAGATAGAGGAATCCTGTGTGGATGTTGGATCGTAACTTGATCTGCACAACAATCAGCCCCTCTGTGAACATTGCTTCTAATTCTTCTGGGACTTGACAGCACTGGACAAATATCGAATTCCAGTCATATGACTCACTTCATCAATGCAGCCTCTTGTTCTCTAGCTGATGTTTCCTTGTCCAGTAGCACCTGCCTATCAGTTGCCCAACCTCTCTCCACCTCACCGCTCTTCCGCACTGCCTCTGCACATTCAGCGAAACTTTCCGCCTCTGCTGCCAGCTCCCTGGCTTCCTCCGCCAGCACCTCTCGCTGCTGTCTTGCCTCTTCCTTCCGCTTCAGGGCCTGATCTCTGCTGCCAGACAGCAACCCCTCCTGCTGCCTCAGCGATGCCTGCTGAACCTCCAGCTGTACCTCATCTGCTTGGAGGGTGTCCAGCTCAGCAGTGTACTGCGCAGTGTGCTGCTTCATCTGATTGCTGGTCTCAGTAAGCTGCAGGGAGACCCGCTGCAACTCCTGCTGCTTCTCAGACAGCATTGCTAGTAAGCGATTTACATCAGCCTGACAGGCAGATGCAGTATTAAACAAGAGTGAGGTCATCTGGGTAGCAGAAAAATGGAAGTTGCCTTAGGCCATTTTGCACCTTATCATTTACAAGCCCGGATGAGAGTAAGAAGATGATAAGAGCAGAGCGTCAGCTCCAGAACACTTCACAGTGTCTGAGACCAAATGCACATCTTTTATGCTCACTTGCAAGCTGCTGTGCGAGATGGCCAACTTCTCATGCTCGGTGTACAATGGCCCAGCTGCCACTTTCATCCTGGCTTCTAGGTCTATCCTTCTCGTCTCCAATTCCACTCTACGTGCCTCAACGTATGACCTCGCCTCATTAATAGCTGACGAGACCTGAATTTAAATAGTACCAGAATATTTAGAAAGTTTCCCCCGTTCAGTTTATTTAGGTACACTGAGCTAGATAGCACTCTTGATCATAGAAGTGATCATAGGGTCCTGCATATTTTGAGGACATATAAACAAGCCCGGGATATGCAAGTGAAACCATCTGTGAGCAGCTTTAAAAACATGATGATATTGCCGTTATCTAAAGCCTGAGCGAAGAGAGACATATAACATTCAAAGCAGCTCGTGATCAAGCTAGAGATGTTTTAATATCTGTCATCAGCTCATGCCCTATATATAGGTCATCCTAAAGAGACACCTGTCCACACTCCCACTGCTTGAATATATACTCGTACTGAATACCATTACCACCAGTGCTGTCACCTGTGCTTGTTGCTGCTCCAAAACCTCTATTTCCTGATTTTGGTGGGAGCTACAGGCCTCCCATTGTGTTATATGCCTGGCTTGCAGCTTGCTTAGATGCTGATAGTACTGGGACAGCTCATCCCACACCTGTGTGGCAATGCGTTTAGGGTTTAGGGTTGTGATGACAATCTTCTTCTCTAGGATGCTGGTGCAGCTTTGTTGCAATGCCCAGAAGTCGTCAGCCATGCTTCAGCGTCAGCCATGCTTCATCGTCTCCATTCATGTAAACTATCGAATGGATGCTATCTTCTACCCCCTTTAAGAAATAGGCTTAACTTCTCATATCCAAGGGCCATGATTATGTGTCTACTAGTTGAACTGCACATTCACAGCACCACAGCTCACCTGCGCTTTCTGTGATATCAGGTTTAAACGCTGAGAGGCTTGATGACCTGCCTCTTGATCCTTCTGCTGTGCACCGGCCCTCAACGACAATGCCTGAGAACGTAGACCCTGCATTCGTTCACCAAGTGCCGCTGCCTCCTCAAACTCCTCAGCTTCTCCTGCCAAGGCCTGCAGGCTCTCCAGCTTCCCCACAGCATCCTCTGCCTCTGAAGCATCTGCTAGAAGCTTCCGTCTGCTTGCCCATGCTTCCTGCTCCACATGCAGAGCAGTTGACATTGCGGCCTCAAGCTGTTGTGCCATACCTTCTGCAACCTGCTTTGCAATCTTCCTGCACTCTGGCAGTGTTCCACTCAGGCCACCCAAGTATGCAGCCAACCTGAAAGACCAGGCCACCATGGATGATGTCTTTTATTAGAAAAGAAAAATAGGTTGGCATCATCATGACACTGCAGTTGAAGTAGAGTTAATGAAGGAGCAGATGCAGAATGGCAACCAGTCATCCAACGCAGTGACTACTTTAGGGGATCAAAGATTCATGTATGTGACGTCATTCAACATGCATGTTCCTCTTTTTTCACAATGTAAAGGTTCTCATCTCTCACCTGCCACCTGGTGTTCTGAGATCATGGATTCTTCCAGTTTCTCATTTCTCACCTGCCACCTGGCGTACTGAGATCATGGATTTTTCCAGGCTGTGAAGGCTCTGCCTGGATAAGAAGGGGTGGAGGACCTGAAGAAGGTAGTGAGGAGGTCCCAGCTGAAAATACCTCAGTGTGTGAAACATTTGAACCCTTCTCATGGGTGGTCACTGAAGACATCTGACCAGACACCAGGCTATGAGAGGATGGCTCAGCAGGTGCCTGCCTCACTTTTTGCACAGAGTTTGCAGCTTGGCTTGTACTGCTTGTGGATGTACTTGAGGTATGGTCTGGCAGAGGCTGAGCACTACTACCGCTATTGCTGGTGCGCATGAAGCCATTGACAGGCAGATTTAAGCGGCGTGCTGCAACATTTGAAGCTGAGGGAGCTGTGACTCCTCTTGACCCCGATGAAGATTGCTTGCCGCTAGAAGATGAAGAAGAAGAAGCTGTCATCCCAAAACTTTGCTGCTGCTGCTGTGGTGGTGGCCACATAGGGCGGGGTGCCTCCTCAACTGCTGCTTGTGCTTTTTCAATTGCTTCTGCAGTTTTCCTTGAAGCTGAGGAGCTGCCCTGAAGCAGCCTGCTAGGTGCGCCTCCAAGGGCTGAGCTGCTGGTTGAGAAAGCAGACCTTGGGCTTGCAGAAGTTGAGGGTCCCATCGGATCTTCAATGTTGCCGTAACCCACTTTAAGACCTCTTGTCTTCTTCTTGATAGACCGCTTCCCAACACCCTCTGCCTCTCCAGTAGTCATGTCAATCATGTCACTCTTTGATCGTAAAGACTCAATGGGTGATGCGGCTGGAGTGGATACCTCCCTGCTAGTCAGCAGCAATCGGAGGGGGCTAGCTTCACTGCCACCTGCTGCCTGTCCTGCATTCCCCTGGATGGAGGTGGAGGAAGAGTCAGCACTAGCAGTAGCACCAGTAGTAGCACCAGCAGTAGCACCAGCTGACCATGAGTTTGCGGCTGTGGTGACTGTACTGTGTACTGAGGGAGAGAGGGTCGACATTGTACTAAGAGTCATATCTTGACCTTGAGACATGGCTCCGGAATCAACAGAGATCAGCAGCGGTGAGTGACCATTAGCTTGCATGACCGCCTGCCTAACACTGGCCATGGTGCTGCTGCTGCTGCTGCTGCTGGCATCAGCTACCTCACGCCTTGCACCATACCCTTCTGCCACCTCAGCAGCAGCTGAAGCTGCACTCTTTGCTGTAGCTGTCACCAGACCATCAATCCATTTGGAGGATGACTCAGCCTCCAACACACTAAGACCACTGGAAATGGGAAAGGATCAGTACAGCAGATCAGTCAGAGCTGGGTGTACTGTGTTGATGTAAGTAATCAGAGCAGAAGATCAGTCAGAGCTGGGTGTACTGTGTTGATGTAAGTAATCAGAGCAGAAGATCAGTCAGAGCTGGGTGTACTGTGTTGATGTAAGTAATCAGAGCAGAAGATCAGTCAGAGCTGGGTGTACTGTGTTGATGTAAGTCATAACACTATGGGCACACAGAGCAGTCGTTGATAAATGCATTACCTGAACAAGTCATCCACAGCACTTGAGGTAGTAGCTGCTGTTTTCCTGGTTGATACAAGTGTGGAATTCCTTCTGGCTGGAGACTGCACTGATGTCCTGCCTTCAGGGATGGCAGGTCCCTGTTTCTGAGACCTAGCATCCCCGGAGGTATCCACAGCTGAGGAGAACGCTTGAGAGACAATCTTCCCCGTCAAGCCTAAGGCAATGCGAGCTGCGGCAGCTTGTCCCTGCGGGACAGTGAAGGAGGTGGAAGTTTGTGAAGGGCCAACTGCATGCCCCTGCTCAGGATGTGGCTGCTGCTGTAAAGGGCCAACTGCATGCCCCTGCTCAGGATGTGGCTGCTGCTGTAAAGGGCCAAAGGCAGGATTCCCAGATTTTAAGCTTGGGTTAAGTTTGAGGGAAGCAACAGGTACTGCTGATCCTGAGGCTGTTGACATCGAATTGTTCTTCACTGCCTTTTGCAATACAGGTCTGCTAGGAGTAGACAGAGGCGCCTGAGTTGAAGACTGCTGGGCAGCTGCCTGCCGCTGTGCTGCCAGAGCACTGGCTACAGCTTGTGCCTGCTGGATGCCTGGGAGGTAGAGTACCAGCAGAACAAAACATTTTAGGTAATAACCAGAGGTAACATTCAACATGTTAACATTTTGAATATTTATCACAAGAGAAGCAAGGTGGGTTCAACACACTTCACACTTGCCAACAGATTTTATGTCATGAGTCTTAGTCCAGTCATAACCTGTAGCAGTCAGAATCATACATGGATATTCCAGGATCATGGTCGTTAGGTTGTTGTAGGTTGTTTCACTTGTCTTTGTCCTCATGAGCGCAGCAACCAGGTCATTGAATATGTTCATTCATATTTCAGAGTTTATTGATAATGGTCACATGCAGGGCTGCATATGATCTGGCTCTGGTTCAATCACTGACTGATCAGGGCTACAGTGCGATGCAGTGACTCAACATGCACTGAAACCCTAAACCCTGCATGGTGTCTTGACCTACCTGGCCCTGAAACAGGCTGAGGTGGCGGCCGTGCACTTGCTGATGACACCAGCCTTTCTGTTTGCCCTTGAACCTCATTCTGGAGGTCCCCTATTTGTCTGTTACAGGTAACAAGTTGCATGCAGCAGTTATAGCATTCAAAAACATGATGATGTGGTGAATGATAAGCGCTGTTGTTCAAGAGCAACACGGACTGTCTACCTCAGTGAACATATACCAGCATGTTGAGACTTACATGAGCCAAGCCTCCTTATCTGGACCTTGCTTTGCATTTGGTGTCTCTCTTAACTGCTGCACCAAACGCTGGCTTTCGTTCAAAAGGGGAAAGGCATGGACATCGTTCGGGTTCATTTGTCGCAGCTGCTCTAATAGAGATCGGACAGAAGCTAAGCATTCTTCTGTGCTCAGTTGCCTCTTTGCTACCGTATCGAGCCTCCGAAAAGTTCTCGCTCCCGAGGAGCTGGGGTCATTGTGTGGAGTTCGGGGCGAGGAACCTTTTTGCCATTTCTGCCGCTGAGCAGTCTCAAGCTCAAGTTTTAATCGAGCGGCCTCTCTTTGTTTGATCTCTGATTGCAGGTTCAATTTCTTAAACGGATTCGAGAAAAGCTTGTCAGCTATATTTGAAAGCTGACGCTCCATGTCAGAAATCTGGTTTCATCTACAGACTTTTCATCACAGAATGTGCTCCTCTCCCAATTATGACAGAGGTTGGGCAATGGGCATTCACACTTTTAGACATCACTGTCTGGCCAATGCCTTCTTGAGGGCTTGAGGCCTCTTGATTTCTATTACACAAAAGTTTGGCAATAATGTACGCAATTAATTGCAACTTAAGATGACGCTGCACAAAAAAGGTAGCCGTGTACCTGCCTAAATGGAGTACCTATTTTAGCTAGGAAAAACATTTGCTTTAATTCTAATTTATAAGACGATGAACGAGCAGATGAACGTCAGGCACTTTATCAGACGCACCTAGATATTTATTTCCTGACATCAATTATGAATAGGTATCAGACTTCAGGTACATGATTCTGTCCATTTTACTCTGCATTTTGGTTTTGGAAAAGTAACTTTTAAATAAAATAGTCATGTCATAGCCTAAGATGCTCTCCATTGGGAAGGTATGCTCTTCAATGTAAGAAATATGCAGGGTCCATAACCTCAGCAACTAGGTACCTTGACTCATCATTAAGCTTTACCTATGCCAGAAGAAAAGAGATTTATGCTGGTATGTAGCCCAAAAAATTCTGATCTTAAATGCAGATATGAAGTAGGTACAGAAATACCTGCAGACTGTCCTAAATATACTTATTTGTGAGGGCTGTCATCAAATGATGTCACAATTTGCAAGCCCAACAGCATTATTTTGCAACCTTCTGAACATCAATTTATTACTTCACATTGGGCCCTCCTTAATTACAAGTATCGATGGCTGGCCCTCTTTAGGTCAGAAGCTGATTCAGATGTGCAGTTCCGTTTTATCTCAGCCTCCCTTTCTGCAATATCTCTGTCAGGTGCAAAGTTCTGCGGAACACACGCAATTATGTCAAAGTCCTGGTACAGCAAGTACAATTATTGGCAAAGAAGTTCTTGCAAATCACAGAAACACTAACAGGATAAGATCATCCACCTCTCACCTCATGCCACTTTCCAACAACAGCCTCCCACAGAGACAAGTGCTTCCTTTGCACAGCCATCCCATGATACTCTTTCAGGCCATTCTTCACCATACAATGGTACATGCGATCGTACTCAGTCAGCTCCAGGCCAGTTGTATCAGGTAAAAACAGGATAGTGAGCACAGCGCCAACCAATGCCCAGATTGCTGCTATCAGGAAGAATACTTGGGCATTGGAGATGTATGAGATCCACAAGGATGCTATGATGGCACCAACTTTGCCCATTGCAGCAGAAAAGCCGTGGCAAGGCGCCCTGATCTCTGTAGGGAAAATCTCCCCAGCAACTAACCAAGTGGTTGCGTTAGGTCCAAACTGGTTGAAGAAGGAGATCAGATAATATAGGGCCTGCAATGCCTGAGTGCCTTGCTGAGATGCAGAAGTGGATCCAAGATGTGACCACGCCCCATAAATAACCATGTTGAACACAAACATTGCCAGAAATCCAATGTACTGGCATCTGACGCGTCCATACCAAGGTTTATCGCATAGTAGAGCTGCAGCATAGTAGCCCAAGAGAGCAATAAATGTGTTGAGAACATTCCACTGCTGCTGCTTGTATGGAGTTGCCTGATGATCAAATGATGGACAGGACATTGCATGAAGAGCAAGGGAAATCATGTCCAATCAACAGAATGAAGAAGAGGGGAAACCAAGTCCAATCAATAGCATGAAGAGGAGGGAAATCATGCCCAATCAATAGCATGAAGAAGAAGGGAAATCATGCCCAATCAATAGCATGAAGAGGAAGGGAAATCATGCCCAATCAACAGCATGAGGCACACTGAGTGTCAAAGTAAAATATCTGCAAGCTCTTTTGGATTGGTAGTGGTTACCATGAAGAAGAGTTACAGAGAAGTTTACAGTGTTATCACTCCAGACCATGCAGTTGTCTTATCACTTGAGATCACGCAAGGTTTAGGCTTCTGCTTTAAAATGCGAGACCATGCAGCTGTAGGCTAGTGCTTTAATAATGCGATGCGATAATGCGTTGTCTCCATCCCTCCTCACACGTGACATTTGCAGGCCCTCCTTACCCCTGGAAACAAAATGTTGAGGAACACATTTTGTTGCAGTTTGTTCCCATAGAACCCAAAGTCGTTGGTTGTCCACGCTGCAGAAGCCACCAGCAAGCGAGGGAAGAAGTACCACATTGCTACTAGGTACCTTCTTCCGGCTCGTCTATCAGCCATGGCCAGCTGGTCAGCACCTAACTCATCCTTGGTGGCAGCCATTCTTTCTTCTTCAAGCATCTGCAAAGCCCGCAAGGAACTTTCAAATAGAAGCATTAGGTAGAGACAAATTTGCACAGGAGGTTGAAAATGCTTATGATTTTCGATTGCTACCCCTAGGGTGGAGAATAAAAAGAGGTTCTTACTTTTGACTCTCCCACGGAATAGAAGCAATGCAGTACCATTGCAGTACACACAACAGCTCCCACACCATACATGAGGGTTAGGCAGCTCTTTGAGCCCTCGAATGTCATGTCTTGCTGGGTACCTGTCTGTCTGAATATGACCATAAACACTGTGATCACGCAGGTGTTCACAAAGTTCCCCATACCCTGAGAAGAAGAGCAGTGATGATGGCACATCAGTGTCAGGGCAACAGCAATATCAAGATAAGAAATGGAATACATACATCATTCAGCCTCCAGAGTCAGAGTAGCACCTTATTCATGTTCCTCAGTTCATGCTGTTTACTAGGTTTACTAGGTTCTACATCCTTGCATGCAGCGCATACAAGAGTTTGATAACGCTGCTGAATGAAGACAGCAGCTTAGGGGAACCCCTTTCGTCACATGGCGCAAAACAGACTACTCTTACACCCTGCTACAACTCTTACACCCAATTCACCTGATTTGAGAAGACGAGGATGACCTGCTGAGCTCTCAAGTGACGTAACTCAGGGGTAGTAGCTGATCTCTCAGCAGCAGAGGAAGAAGCCATCGGATATTCACCGCCTACACCAAAGCCAAACCTGTCGGAAATGGTATCATGCATCGGATATTCACCGCCTACACCAAAGCCAAACCTGTTGGAAATGGTATCATGCATCGGATATTCACCGCCTACACCAAAGCCAAACCTGTCGGAAATGGTATCATGCACTGTCACACAGGCTCCTTCTCAAATGTGACCATCCACATCTTTTTTTTCGATCGCTTGGCAAGTAATTACAAATTATTTTAAATAGCTCAAATCTCACTAAAAGATGAAAGATTGAAAGAGGGTGCCTTAGTGACATTATGTGCAGCATTGAGTAACATGAGCCTCCCACCAAGTCTGCGCGACCAGAAAGTAGAGGAAGTAGGTGAAGGAAGTAGGTGCAAATCCAGTGAAGGTGAGGAGGACAGTTCCAGTCCACATGATAAGAGCAACCATTCTGGATCCCCATTTATGGCCTGTGATGTTAGCTAAGGCTCCCCAGAGGAGCATGCCAGCGATGATGCCGCAGATCTGTATGTAGTCTGAAACATGCTGAACCAGTTTGGCGTCGCAGCTGGTGAATGTGATGAAGCAATCGGGATACATCACTTGCTGGAACACTTTGATCTCGCCCACCGCTACAAACACAGTAGGGAGATGACAACAGAGGTGAAAATAACTTGCTTACATGCAATCCAATCTTTAGGTAATTATGGAGGCACTCACAGAAAATGAAGTAAGCCACAGAGAACATTCCCAGGCCAGGCAGTGCCCACCCAAGATACCAGCTGAGCCATGATAAAACCCATGTGGATACACTGTTGAGACTGAATGCTGAGGAGTGACAATCACTGGGGTATTGTGTAGCTACTGCATGAAGAGGACTTGCTGGGTACTTTCCTGGGGCAGTCCTAATATCACAGGGTGGGCATTATTACAAGCAGATACTACTGGAACTAATGGTTAATTATATAAATATAATTAACTATTGTGTAACACTTTCTAGCTCAAGATTTATTACCTACATCTGCTTTTCTCCTCTCAAATACTACACCAACGTAGATACTTCACTCACCCATTGGCTAATTCATCTAATTTGTTTTCATGTTTGACTTTGTCGACCATTTTCACGAAAAGGGTCACCGTAACCGTGCCCTTTTAGGTTGAGGTAAATACGCCCTTAGTCCAGTAGGCTATAACATAATGCTCCCTACAGTTCGAGTAGGATTTTAACATAGAATCGCGTAAACACTTTAGTGCCTGGATCCTCATTCACGACTCATACCTCTCTAGAAACTGGTTGAGTAAACTGGGTTACAGAGATAATATGTGTATTGTCTACTGCTCTAGTAAAGAAGGTTCATCAAGGGCTGTATGAGGTGTGAAGTAGGTAAACATGAGAATTACGGCACATGTCAAGTGCAAATCCATCTATGACTTTGAACTAATTTCTAAAAATGAGGTATTCTTAAAGGTAAATTAATAACCAGTATATAACCTTTAGAAATACTGTATACCTGGGTATTTATGACGTTCATAGTTCAAACAGCAAGAGCTCAAGAGAAACAATCTATTATTAACGATGAATAGATGATACGTAGGTTTGAAAGAAGTGTAGTGGTAGCCCTAGAGTGAAAATGACGGAAAAGAAGCCCATTGAGCTCAAGGAAGGATGGGGTTTTATGCAGGTGAAAATAGCTGCGTCATTTATAAATATGATCTCATCTCTTTTTCCATTGCATACATAACACTCCGAGGATCTGAAAACAGAATGGCATTGACAAGCTCATCCGAGTGCTCGAAGGGCAGCCTGAAGAGCAATTCAATGCAGAACAGTATATGTCGCTGTACACGTGGGTGTTTAAGGCATTGCTGGGTTTTATCGTCCGCAATACTGTCAGCATGTCAACTTTTATCAATGCAGGACGATTTACAACATGTGCACACAGAAGCCACCGCATGATTTCTCTGAACAGCTGTATGATCGATACAGAAGTTCTTTTGAAATTTACATTAAGGAGCAGGTAAGAAGCCTTTGGCAAGTTCTTGTGCTGATGTTGCGCAATCTGCAAATCATTAATCCAACTTTATTTGACATAATTTCAAGGTCATAAAGTCGCTACTGGAGCACCATGGGGAAGTCCTGCTCAAAGAACTTTATATTAGGTGGCAAAATCACAAACTGATGGTCAGATGGCTCTCCAAATTCTTCAATTATTTAGATCGGTACGTCTTTGTTGAGTGTCAACATGAGAGTTGTTCCTTAGGTATCTTCAGGATGACTGGTAACTGTTGACAATTGGTCTTGGCAGGTATTATGTGATGCGGCACTCTCTGCACACTCTCAAAGATGTTGGGCTGATCTGCTTTCGAGGTGAAAATTGTGTACAAGCTATTAATTCAGGCCTCGTCATATATCCCGCAACATCCGGTTTTTCTAAATATGCAAGTTTCATTGGTCAGGAAGAAGCAAGATATGTATGTAAGCAACTCATCTGAGCTCTCATCTTTATCTCATAGATCGAGTGTACGAAGAAATCAAAAAGCAAGCCAAGGATGCCATCCTTCGCTTAATTGAAAGGGAGAGAGAGGGTGAACTCATTGACAGGACGCTTATTAAGAATATCCTGAGCATCTTCATTGAGGTGGGAACGGGAGGCATGGAGTGCTACGAACGCGACTTTGAAGTGTACCTGCTTCAGGAAACCGCTTCCTTTTACAAGCGTAAAGCTGCTGAATGGGTCGATCAGGTGATTGAAGATCTTGTGTTAGAGTACACGATCAACATACTCCTGTGTATATTTGTAAAGCGGCTTCATGCTAAGCACATCATGACCCAGCACACACATTCTCCATGCTAAGCACATCATGACCCAGCACACACATTCTCCATGCTAAGCACATCATGACCCAGCACACACATTCTCCATGCTAAGCACATCATGACCCAGCACACACATTCTCCATGCTAAGCACATCATGACCCAGCACACACATTCTCCATGCTGAGTAGATCATGACCCAGCACACACATTCTCCATGCTAAGCACATCATGACCCAGCACACACATTCTCCATGCTAAGCACATCATGACCCAGCACACACATTCTCCATGCTAAGCACATCATGACCCAGCACACACATTCTCCATGCTAAGCACATCATGACCCAGCACACACATTTTTTTCTTGTTGAAATTTCTTTCTTATGGAATTTGAACTACGTTGTGTTCATCATCTTATTCCAGGACTCTTGTCCTGACTACATGCTTAAAGCTGAGCAGTGCTTAAAGGATGAGGAGGACAAAGTGGAAGGCTACTTACACACTTCATCAAAGCCCAAGTTGCTAAAGGAAGTAGAACAAGAGCTGTTGGCCAATTATGAGACCAGACTGTTGCAAAAAGAGAATTCAGGCTGTGCTGCTTTGCTCAGAGATGACAAGGTGATAAGTGTGGAAGCATGAGAATAAATTATGTGAGGTTTATGCCTCCTCTCATATTGTACTCATCATTTGCAAATATTGTTTATTAGGCACCATGCATTTTTTTCTGTTAAGGACAGTGATGAGCTTCATCACTCCAATATAACAGGCAGAGGACTTGTCCCGCATGTTCCGTCTTTTCCAACGTATCCCACGAGGCCTGGATCCTGTGGCTGAGATCTTTAAGGAGCATGTTGAGAATGAGGGCATGAAGCTGGTGAAGGAGGTCACTGAGGCCACTGAGTCAAAGAAAGAAAAAGAAGCAGGTTTGAAAGAGTTTTTTGGATTTTTACCGGAGTATGAAGTATTGTTACTATTCTCACCACCTCATATCTCAAATGCATGAGAGGACCATGTTTGACTAATAGATTTTTAAGCTGTGGAAGCTCAATTCTATGTCTTTACTTAAGTTGATAACTTGAGTCTTGGTTCCTTTGTACTGCAGGAAAGGGCCCCTCAAAGGACTCAGGTACTCCATATGAGCAGCAGTATGTGCGCTCTGTCATTGAGCTACATGATAAATATTTGCAATACGTCTCCTCATGCTTCTGCAACACATCCCTCTTTCATAAGTCGCTGAAAGAAGCTTTTGAGAGTTTCTGCAACAAGAGTGTGGCCGGGGCATCTTCTGCAGAGCTGATGGCAAGCTTCTGTGACAATCTCCTAAAGAAGGTACCATTTTACAGAACAATTGCTTACGTGCTCATTTATCTTCTGAAATTTTAGAAGTGTGAGAGTAATTGTGGAAAGGTGAATTCTGCGTTAAAGAGCAGATTCATGAGAGGTTTTGTCACTCCCTACTTGTTAGATTAAAGCCTACAGACGCTGTCACGAGTGCGCACAGATTGGTTTGGTTCTTGTGGGTAAATTGCGAGATATTGTCTTGTAGGATGAGCTGTGCGCAGAACCATGAAAGTGCAGAACCATGAAAGAGCAGAACCATGAAAGTGCAGAACCATGAAAGTGCAGAACCCTAAACCCTAAACCCTAAACCATGAAAGCAACTGATACTCCAATGAGGGAAGCCTTGAAAATGTTATGTGTTTTTTCCACATGATGTCCTAATTAAAGCTCTCCTCTTCATCAATCCTCTCATTCAGATAATGCTCTAAAACCCCATTTTGATGTTCAGGGTGGTTCAGAGAAGCTGAGCGACGAGGCTATTGAAGAGACCCTAGACAAGGTGGTGAAGCTGCTCGCCTACATCAGTGACAAGGACTTGTTCAATGAATTTTACCGAAAGAAGTTGGGCAGGCGTTTGCTGTTCGACAAGTCAAGTAGCGATGATCATGAGAGGTCCATCTTGACACGTTTGAAGCAACAGTGTGGAGCGCAGTTCACATCCAAGGTTGGAAAGATGAAGACAGCGCATAGCATGCAGGGTTCTTTACAATCAGATGCCCTTTACCCCCAAACGCTGTCACCATTTCAACAGCAGATCTGCAGGAGAGAGGCGAAATGTTGACGACTGCCACTTTTTGATGTTCAATATACTATTGGATATTCTATTCATGCTTAAAAAGGAGAGTGCTCATGGAATAAAACTGTGTTTGTTGATTCCCATTTGCTGGCGAACCTTACGAGAGACTGACAAGTTCTCCACAACATTTGACTGTCCATGCAGATGGAGGGTATGGTGACAGACCTTGCATTGGCTCGTGAGAAGCAGCAGTCTTTTGAGGAGTGGATGAGAATCAATGGCAAGAAGCTGCGTATTGATTTCAATGTGACCGTGTTGACGACAGGCTTCTGGCCTTTTCACAAGGTTGTGGAATTAGCCCTCCCTCAAGAGATGGTGGATGGTGTGGAACTGTTCAAGAGCTTCTATGAGACAGGAGTGAGTGATGAAGTTGTGGGCTCTTGCTGACTGTAGAGCCTGTTGTCAAGTTAAGAAGCTGTGATGAAGTTGTGGGCTCTTGCTGACTTTAGAGCCTGTTGTCCAGTTAAGAAGCTGTGATGAAGTTGTGGGCTCTTGCTGACTGTAGAGCCTGTTGTCCAGTTATGAAGCTGTGATGAAGTTGTGGGCTCTTGCTGACTGTAGAGCCTGTTGTCCAGTTAAGAAGCTGTGATGAAGTTGTGGGCTCTTGCTGACTTTAGAGCCTGTTGTCCAGTTAAGAAGCTGTGATGAAGTTGTGGGCTCTTGCTGACTGTAGAGCCTGTTGTCAAGTTAAGAAGCTGTGATGAAGTTGTGGGCTCTTGCTGACTTTAGAGCCTGTTGTCAAGTTAAGAAGCTGTGATTTGTGGAAATGCGGGAGCAATTAACAAAATATATGAGGTAGCTGCAATAATGTAGTGCAATAATGTAGTGCCATAGTCCTAAGTCAGGACTTTTGGTGATCTTCTCAAATTACAGCACTTCTTGCATCACTTATTTGCTTTTACTTCACAATGTTCCTCTTGTCTGTGTTGTGCTTGCACAGAATAAAAGGAAGCTGATTTGGTACTACTCGTTGGGTACATGCCATCTAAGGGCAAACTTTGACCCAAGATCGATAGAGTTGGTTCTAGGCACTCAGCAGGTGAGAGGTTTTTGTAATGCTGGTATGATATGTTACTTTCAAGGTGTGAATGTGGTGTATTGTCCCTTATTGCATCCATTGAAAAGGTAGAAACGTCCTGATTCAGGCCTACCAACAGTTGCTAAAAGCTGGTGAAAAAGGAGCTAGGCATGATGTAAAAACCATGTCCCATGTGCTCGCAGGCTGCTTGCCTACTTCAATTCAATGATTCAGAGCAACTCTCCTTCTCTGAGGTTCAGCTGCGTCTTAATCTGTGTGAGGATGACACTATGCGCATATTGCATAGCTTGGCTTGTGGGAAGTGAGTAGTGATTCTGTAAACCCTAAGGGCTGGGACCTTGTCCTTTCCTTGTCCTTGTTCTGTAAGGGCTGGGACCTTGTCCTTTCTTTGTCCTTGTTCTGTAAGGGCTGGGACCTTGTCCTTTCCTTGTCCTTGTTCTGTAAGGGCTGGGACCTTGTCCTTTCCTTGTCCTCGTTCTGTAAGGGCTGGGACCTTGTCCTGAACTTAAAGATTTGGACTCATCTGACTTTATGTTAGCTTTGTGAGATATTACACTGCAACATAACAGCTGTAAGTTGGAACCACTGAAATAGTGAAAAATACTGTACACCATTCAGGAGCATGCTGGCATTTATAGCAGGGAGAGGATGTCTGCACTCATTCTGCTAGACATGACATGACGTGGTCGAAAATACATGTTTGAGAGATCAGGAGCAAATGGACTAGGGAATCATTTCAAATTTCTTTTTTGAGACAGGCTTGAGTATGTCAGGAGCAAAGACTGGACATGTTTGATGCAACAGCATTTCAGTTGTGTGTGTCCATACGCTTCCACCCAGGTATAAGATTTTGCTGAAGGAGCCTGCCAGTAAGATCATAGCCAAGACAGACACATTCTCTTTCAACAAGAAATTCACCAGTGCCCAGAGGCGCATCAAGGTGACGAAGGTCATGTGTTAATATCATTCTTCCTTGTATGTACTGCTTGTTGGCAGGATCCCCTAATGCAGGTAGTGACTGAAATAGTAACTTCGCAAAGATTGAGGTCATAAATACTGCCTTGCATGACATCTTGCATGTGGCGTCCTTTGTTCAGGTGCCTCTCCCTCCTGTGGACGAGAAGAAGAGGGTGATCGAGGATGTGGACAAGGATCGTCGCTTTTCAATTGATGCGGCCATTGTTCGGACAATGAAGAGTAGGAAGGTGGGGGGATCTTCTAGACAGAGAACTAAATGTCATAATCCAATGCATCTCACCGTAGCTGGATGTCAGGTGCATGTATGTGCTGTAAGGTATTGGGGGACACTTGTGTGAAACTAGACCATGTAATTACAACTCAGAAGGGGTGCATCTCAGTAGTCAGGCTATTGACATACTGCACCATCTCAGTAGTCAGCCTATTGACATACTGCACCATCTCAGTAGTCAGCCTATTGACATACTGCACCATCTCAGTAGTCAGCCTATTGACATACTGCACCATACTTCTTGCTCCCTGTGATGTAGACACTTCTTCATCAACAGCTTGTCCTTGAAGTGGTGCAGCAGCTCAGTCGCATGTTCAAGCCTGACTTCAAGCTCATCAAGAAGCGTATTGAGCACCTAATTGAGGCTGAGTACCTGGCCAGGGACAAAGACAACCCCATGATGTTTCAGTACCTAGCATGATGAGACACCGCGATTCCTGCAACCACCTGCTCGCTCTACCTCAGGGGCCTGTAGGTCATCTGTTGTTGGTCATATTTGCGGTTGGTGCATCCTGACAAGATAAAATCAACCTGTCCTCAGCATGTAACTAGGACCTTTGCCCATAAGTTTAAATATAGTTTCCCTGGGCAGTGTTCAGTCTTCCTAGACCTGTAACGGTTCAGGCATTTCTCACTCTCAATATAAAATGTTTGGTTTTTGTTCTGAACTTTTCAATACTTCCGACTGCATATTATGAACTAGTCCAGCTACATGAACTTTCCTTGTCAAGAGCACATACGACACACATCTACATGACGCGTCTGGCCAAATAAGGCATTGCGTATCACATAAGTCATGTGTTTTATTCATGTACGCCGTAGTCGTAGTGACGATGTACTGTGGTGCGTTGAAAGGTAAGATATTTTGATACATCCGTGCTGAGGCACAATGTCATGAAAGAAATAATGGCAATTATATCACTGTAATAAGACCGAAGAGTTGGGTCTGATTGCCTACTAGGAATTTGTTTCTCTTCACCTCTATCTAAGAATTCATCTGATTACCGTCACTGTTACTTATGTTTTAAAATTCTGACTTAATTGTCGAGTGGCTCCCTTCCTGCTAGCGATTGTTTAGGTGTCGTAGTGCAGTGAAGCAGCACGACCATCATGGCAATTGCTCATGTGTTTGCGGTGTAAAGTCATTTGCTAAACTTTTCAAGTCGTGCTTAACGAATACTATCTGTTTGCGAAGTAGACTTTAATGCAGCAGAGTACCTACCAAATATTGAGTTGAAAGTTCTTGTAGTCACAGATCTAAAGCTGCTGCACTTTTAATGATCTTAAAGACATTGCTGTCAATTACATTATATCTCAGGCCTGGACATTCAGCACATGGACAGTTAATATTATAGTTATTGCAGTTGTGTGCAAAACTGTTCATGATGTGGATCGAAGCTATAAGAGAAATGACACTTCTCCCAATATATCAGTAAAAACATATATATTACAAAAAAGTAGTGGAAAGCGCAATAAATTTTCATAACAAAGGCCAGTCCATGCAGAGAGACTGCTATGAGAGTCATTTTTAGGCTCTCTACATAGTGGTACCCTTGAACATAATTACAAATCAGAGGCAATTTATATGCCTTCAAAACTCAAGCTGATGGCTATGTACAGATCATCTATAGCTGCTCTTGAATAATGAAAAATTGCATTCTGCATTGCAGACTATAGAAACTCGATACAGATGAGAAGAACAATTATCTTCATCTTGAGAGAGCGAAGCATTTGAAAAACAAGTTCTGATTCTCTTCGAGTTCTCCATGCGCATAAGGTGCATTCATGATCCTTGATCTCTCTAATCCTGGTTCCGATCAAGGATCCCCTTGCCCTTAGTCCCCATGACTTTGTCGCCCCCTATGGAAGTAAAGCAACAGCATCCACTGTTGTGAACTCCATAAACACTAAAACCGCCAATCTGGGGTGCGGGAGTCCACTCCCAAAGTAATCTAGTACCTCAGCTGGCAAGCTGGCCTTTAGGAGATGGAACAGCTCATTGGACATGCTACCAAGAAGAAGATCGATAGGTACTGAATCAAAAACCTGGTCCTGTACCACAGAAGAGCCAGTGATGGGAAGTCAGAGTCACTTCTGAAGTTTATACAAACATGTTATAGTTCTGGATATGTCAAGGATGATCCCACATGTTATAGTTCTGGATATGTCAAGGATGATCCCACATGTTATAGTTCTGGATATGTCAAGGATGATCCCACATGTTATAGTTCTGGATATGTCAAGGATGATCCCACATGTTATAGTTCTGGATATGTCAAGGATGATCCCACATGTTATAGTTCTGGATATGTCAAGGATGATCCCACATGTTATAGTTCTGGATATGTCAAGGATGATCCCACATGTTATAGTTCTGGATATGTCAAGGATGATCCCACATGTT
>BEGY01000008.1:137557-149484 GCA_002335675.1 Chlamydomonas eustigma | reverse complement strand
CTGACTCAGCATAATAACTTTCCGCGATAGGCTGTACAAGTGATGCCTCAAGGCAATGACAGCCTGAAGGATCTGCATGAAACTTCCATCCTACCAGATACATCAAAGACATGTGATTGGAGTTAGAGAGAGAAATGGGATTTCAAGGCGATGCCTCCAGGGGAGGATGGGGGATAGTAAGGGACATGGGAGAGATTCAGGGGAGGATGGGGGATAGTAAGGGAGATGGGAGAGATTCAGGGGAGGATGGGGGATAGTAAGGGAGATGGGAGAGATTCAGATTCGCACACAATTGCTGAGTGATGCTAGATTTTCTAGTGAATGCAAAGGTCTATAACTGATGTCCACTCATGAAAAATCAAGAACCAGGGACTCATAAGATATCCAAGTACTGCCGCAGTACTGTCAGAATCAATATGGAAGCCTTACAGAGCTGAATCCATCTCACCTCCTTCAACTGCTCCCTTAGCATGACCATCTCACCTCCTTCAACTGCTCCCTTAGCATGACCATCTCACCTCCTTCAACTGCTCCCTTAGCATGACCATCTCACCTCCTTCAACTGCTCCCTTAGCATGACCATCTCACCTCCTTCAACTGCTCCCTTAGCATGGACATCTCTTGGTTCCTGTACCGTTTTTGAGCAACAGGAAGGTCATGCATGCTGGCATATAGGTGTGCTATAGGTCCCAGCTTGGTAAAGAAACCTTGAATCCCCTCAGAATGTAGGAAGGCGTAAGCAGACAGCATTAGCTGCACCAGCACAGTACAAGCATTAGTGAGCTCAGAATCTGTGTGCTGATCAGTACGAGAGGGTGGGATCACAGCCAGGGTATCGCTGCGAGTGGAGGTCTGAGAGGGTGTACTGGTCAGGGATGAGGGCAGTACAGGTGGGGTAGTAGAGAGGGTAGGCAACAACCCTGAGCTTGCATCTTTCCTTGTGGAACACTGGACAATGCCCATTGATGCGAAGTGGAGACCTAACCCAGAGGACTGTGGCGGTTGAGAGGTTAGATTCAAATGCATCTGCGCCTGGGTTTGTGCAGGCACCTCCATGCCTCCTTTAAACTGCTGCTGCTGCTGCTGCACTTGGTACTCCTCTGATAGTCTGTATTGTTGTTGCACTTGGTATTGCTGAGAAGGCTCTAGGGCTTCTCTATTTTGTTGTTGTTGCTGCTGCACTCTGTACTGTTTAAGATGCTCCTCTGATTGTCTGTACTGCTGCTGCTGCTGCTGCACCTGATACAATGAAAGAGGTTCCAGGACACATCTACATTGCTGCTGCACCTGTGTTTCTGAGGATGATTCCTCAGCATATTGACCGTGGTTGACAAGTCGTGATGGGGATGCTATTCCATCTGTCATTGGAGAAGAACCAGATGCTGCAGGAGACGCAGAGAGCATCTGGACAACGACAGGATTCTGCAGCAGCAGGGCCAGGGCAGTGCCATCCAAGCCCCGCTCAGCAGCTGCTTGCGCCAGGGCAGATGTCATGCCCATTGCAGCCCCGCCTCCTTGCACCCCTCCTGGCGTTGTTGAGGGTTGAGCTGGCTGAACCCTGTAGGAAGTCTGTAGCTGCAGATCTGCTGCAGAGCTGAAATTCCTAGAGCCATGTTGCTTAGGGAAATAGGTATGATGTGACTGATGGAGTGAATCTTTTGTGGATCTACTTGACGCCTGCTGCTGAGGCTCTGTAGAAGACGAGAAGCCTCCAGAAACTGGCTCATGATAGGATCCAACATAAGATCCAACATGAGTAAAAGGCTCACGGGGAGATAATATGGTTTGCAGAGCATGAATGTCTGTATGGAAGGAGCTCTCCTCATCAGCAGGAAAGTCTAACAGCTGTTTTGCCCCTTCCCCAGATTTCATGACTTGATTAAAGGTTTTCAAAGGCCTGTTATCAGTGCTCGAGGACTGTGCTATAACCTGAGCCGCCTGCAATGAGAGATGCTGCTGCTGCTGTATCAATGAGGTAACAAATTGCTGGTTGTTCATCACAGGGGTGGACTGCTCAGCAATGTTCAATAGAGATTGGCCTGCAGTGCATAACAAAGACATAATTTGAAGGCTTCTCATATGCTTGTACAAATTTACTCTATTTGCAGCTCAGATATGGGCCTTTTTTCATGTGCTTAGGTATGTTAAGCACTAAAACTCACGTCTACTGCTACTACTTGCTTGCGGAAGGACCTGTGACTGACGATCATCTTTATCATAATCATAATTAGATGCCACACATATCACAGGACTTGCGGCCCAATAAGTTAGAGGTGGGGATATCGGAGATACGCTTGAAGGCGCTGACGTGTCCATAATTTCAATAAGTTGCTGAGGGGTACACGGCGATTCGGCTGCAAAAGAAGAACTACTTATGGGAAGCAATGAGGGGCCTGGGGAAGAAGCAGGAGCGATGGGCATTCTTTTGTCATCTCCTAGCCATCCATACTCAATGCTGTCTTGTTCCATCAAGGCCTTGTCATCATCATTTTTCTTTAGGCCGTAATTATAATGCGTAGACATCCCCGTTGACGAGGAAGAAGCAGTCCTTCAAAAGAGAATTAGGTTACTTTCAAATCTTCATGGTCAATCTGAAAAGTATTAATAAATGCATTGACACCGACCATGATGAGACTTCCTATGAAAGACGTCCGTTATTCCTACCCCTGGAGTTTCAGTGGGCTCCATTAAACTATGCTCACTCTTGCATGTGTGAATCAATCTTAATTTGAAAAAAAAATACAAGGCGCTTTTAAGTTATATAGGTAATAGCGGTGATGGTTGCTGTATAAGGTCAGGTCGCAGAGGCTGGGCCTTTAAAATCTGTATGGAATATCCGAACTACAGAAAATATGCGATAGTTTTCAATAAACCTGTCTGAATCAACTCGTTTCCCAGAAACGTACAGCCTAAAAAGTTCGGGTTAATGCTTTCCAGAAACTCACATTCGTGATTCCAAAAGCACTGATATGAGATGAGATCCTACTTTGAATTCCTCATAGCACGTCTATCAGTAGTATTGAAAGTTTTTATTATGGCTTGCCTGCAAGGAAAGGGCTCTCAGGCGCAGCTAAATCCACTCCATGAAGAGTCAAGAATTATATGGTATGATGAGATGACCCTTGACAATGGCAATTGGCACCGCAAAGCCGAATTCTGGCAATCTGCTTACTCGTTACAATCACATCCGGATATTTCCTCGTTACAATCACATCCGGATATTTCGTAAATAAAACTATATACAGTGTTGATTAATGTGTTTTAATTGAAATTGAACTTAACATGTCTGTACTTTGGAAGCGGGTATTCCTCAGGTCGTACGAGCAGGCTACCGTACTCATGTCATGTTAGACACTCTTTCATGCATCTCATTACACATACTTCTGTAAGCAAAAAAAACTTGCACTTGTTCAAAACATTTTGACTCCAATTGAAGCACTATGGTACGCCCCTTCTACTTCTGCAGCAAAGGTAAGAGCAGCACTACCTACCTATCAAATTAGTATATCCTGTATTTCCTGCAGAAATAATGAAAATTCTCAGCATCAACTTATTAATCCTTTACTGAAATGTCCAGTAAGCGCAGTATTCTGATATGATGGAGATGTACCTTCATTCAGGCTGACAAGTGACAATTAGCGCCTTACCTAATCACTACTGAAATTTGTGACGTACATATGTGCTGTAATGTGCCTGGCTTCCATGGAGGAGTCTGCCGTGTTGATTAGTGAAGATGCTGTAAGTCATATCATCACCTGCACCAACTACTCTCGTGTCTATGGGTACTGTGTAGCACTTTCCTATTAAATAGCTTCGATGAAAGCAACAAGTTAGTATATGCATAATTTCCACAATACAAAATTATCTAACTACTTGTTCATGTAAGACTGTTGGTGCTAAGGAAATATACTTCTGAATTAGAATATAATTAACGATTCTGAGAATTAAATTGAATACATTCGTTGTCAATATTGCATCGTCGTCACACAACAGGGTTCAGGGCTTTAAACATTGTTTGAGCCGTTGTCGAGCATCAAAAGTTACATACCTAATATGAAATCTATCATGAGGTATGATTATTGCTATAGCATGCAGTGTCATAGGCTTTCGCTCGGTCGACAAGTTGTTAAAGCAAGCGCTATCAAGGTATCGTCATGGGAAAACGAGAGAAACGTAAGAATATCTGTTAGAACCTATATATTTTGCTGTTGAGTGAGTGAAAGCCTCTTTGGTCAGGAATGGTTGTCTAGAGAACAGAATCTTTTGAGGGAACTTGCTGCAACCAGGTCTCAAGTTGACAAATTACTGGATCAACACCAGATGCTACTGAGTGTGGTCTTGCAGCAGGGCAGTGTCTACAAATCCAACCAAGAAGCCTTAATTGGTGAAGAGTTATTGATTGACCTTCAGCCTCAGGCGGACATCTCTTTCCTTTGTAGATGCTATGCAATACATCTTGTTTAAATTTAGCAAATGGTTGCATCAAGTCACCAGCCGTCTGGTTGTTGCATGAATGTGAGATCATCGGCTTACTGTGTCTTCTGGTTGCAGATATGAGCAGACCTCCTCCTCTCAGTGTCCCAAACCGTGCCCACCTTCCAGAACAAGTTGACCTCACTTCAATATCCTCCTCACATAATGATTCAGAGGAAGCAGCTACTATCTCTAGCATCTCTGACTCACCTCAAGACTCTGAACAAAACCTAAGCATTCAACAGCTCTTCAGGGAATGGGGAGTTGTTGCAAGCGAGAGTCCATTTGACAATAAGGCAGCTTCATTGGTCACAGATGCTATGAGAGAAGCTGAGGGGAAAAACTTGATGACCGGATCTTCTGGACTAGCAAGCCAAGCAGGGCTGGGTGAATATCAAGAACGGGAGAGCAACTCAGTTGTGGCACAAGCCACCAAGAAGCCTGCAAACAACGTGAGCCCTGTAGCAGATTATATGCTGATGTGATGCCATTTCTTGCTTTCTCCCTGAGAGCAGGCACAGGTTGGCCTTAAATTGATGTTTGTGGAGGGGCCTGTTATCCAGTGTTCATACTATTCCTTGATTGCTACTAAAGCATGGTGTGGATAGGCTAAAGCTTTGAGGTGCTTAATAGTCCATGGGTTAAGGTTTGAGGTGCTTATCAGTCCATGAGTTAGGGTTTGAGGTGCTTAATAGTCCGTGGGTTGCTGCAGGGATTCCCTCCTGAGCTGTTTCCTGGAGAAGATGATATTTACTGGTCAGTAACAGAATGTAGTACTGAATGCAGAACACATGGTTCTGTAATCTATCCTATGCCACTCCAACATGCTGTTGATTGAATGCCTGTATTTTGATTGTTAATATCTCACCAATCAGACGTGATTGACTGAACTCTTGCAACCTGTGAATGTCCATAGGATGGGTCGCCTTCACGTGGCCCTTCTCGCCTGTGGCTGTTGCGGCTGGAACGATGAGATGGAGTCTTGGTCCTATGGACATCTTACAAAGGAGGCATTGATCAGCTTTCAGGCCAGCCAGAATCTTAAAGCAACAGGTGTGGAGTGTGTCAGGGAAACCCTACAATGATCTCAGAGTGAACAATACGTTGTGATACAGTCATCGTAACTTCAACAAATGGTGATTTTCAGGCATATTAATTGAGGCACATTTATAAAATTTTGGCATTTGCAGTAGTTGTGGTTCCCTACTTTGTTTAGTTGTGACAGGCTACCAGTTGCCAAGGTCATGTGTCTCATGCCAAGGTCATGTGTCTCATGCCAAGAGCCATAAAGCTGTGCAAATGATTATGTTCTGAACCCAGCTCCTTTCATTACATGCAATCATAAAAACTTGTTGATTTATCCATGATTTACCAGGAGTTGCAGATAAGGCCACATGGCAAGCCCTATTGACACAGCTCCCAAAGATGGCAGAGGATATCCATCGCGACATAAGGGAGGGCAAAGTCCCTAACACTGGATCTTTCCCATTGATCCTTGCAGCAGCTCCTGACTCAGCAGCTCCTGACTCAGCTGCTGCTGAGGCTTTGAGCGCTCAAGTTGAGACATTGGAGAGGATGTTAGGGGGGTCCCAGTCAGAGGATGAGGATGAGTCCCTCCAGTTGCAGCTTCAGGAGTCAGTGAGGAGATCAGAGGAGTATCAGGGTGGCTCCTCAAGCAAAACACAGGTCACCAGCACTGCCGCTTTAAATGTCTACCCTTACATTATTGAATGATGTTTCGTGGTGTTTTAACAAGTTAGGTATTCAGTTTGCTCCTCTCTTATCCTGAAGCCTGCTATCCTGTTTCATTCAGGATGTTCGATGGCCAATTGTACAGGAAGGGGATGGGGGCAAAGAAGTCAGGATGCTCCAAGTAAGTACTTGAGGGCTTGGTACTTGTGGGCTTGCTTGGCATTGTGACTCGATTCCTTTCAAAAATACTGACCACAGCTTCAGGTACGCCCTCTCAGCCTCTTAAGTTATTTGACTAAATGTCAAGTTCTGCTGGAGCCTCATCAGGAATCTGAGCGATTGCAAGGGATGACGCAGCTCTCATTCACTGCAATCATTGTAACGGCTTCAGCGCTTCGCATACTTGTCCTTGCAGGCTTGCTTGGAGGATTTAGGGTTCTACTGTGGTGAGGAGGACATGAGGTGGTGGATGTTTGGGGACACTACTCACAACTCTCTAATGGCCTTCCAAGCATCTTCTGGCCTCCCACAGAGTGGTGTGTGTGAAGAAGCCACTTGGAGGGCACTGCTTGGACCTCATGCAAAAGCTGAGGACTTGCTTGATGCTGCCTCCAGTTTAGGTGCATCACCCGGGGCTGGTCAGAGTGAGGGTTCAGGGTTCAGTGATGACCTTACCTTACCTGAAGGGAGGGGTGTTTGGCTCCTTGGGGAGCAGAGATGGGAGAAGAGCTCTTGAAGGCAATGTGCTAAGAAAGCTTTGAGGACTCATCGGCCTTAACGAAGATATATATATTTTTTACAAGATTTTGATACTTTTGTCTTGGAATATGTTATCTAAAGGTCATTCCAGGGTATGAGATAATGATTGGAGCACTGAGACCAGGGCATGTTTACAAAACCTAGAAAGATGAGAGAATCTAATTGACAGATCTTCTTTAGCATGCAGAGGCCTACAGAACTGAGGCAGCAAACCTCCGAAGCTCAGTCATAGAATTGAATCCTACAGTTTGGCTTCGACTTAACTATGCACACTACCGCTGAATTCAAAATTATATATGATGATGTGATCTGATTGAGCTTGCAGTCACTCGTTGTGGCATGGAAATTTTGGAATTGCGATTGCAATTCCAAAATTGCCTTAAATTGCCTTTGACCCCACAAATTAATAGCTAACAAATCTGAAACAAAAGCCGGAAATCAACAAGCTTGAGTTTTAAAGATACGACAACCTTCCAATAAAGCAGCAGTCTAAAACATTACTAGTGAGTGAGGAGAGTGAATACTTTCTGTGATGAGGTTTGCTGTACAAGTTTTAGGATGTTGTCTGATCTTCCAACTTCATTCAGAAGCAGAGTTCTGGTGGAGGAGGCTCATCTGGGATCTGTGGTGCACAGCAAGAGAAAGTTTACTTGCATAGTCACAGAGCGCGGTGTGTATTTAAAAGGTTTGAGGCAAAGAGCATTGTCCATTAATTAACCTTCCTTAACACTCACCTTCCCTCTCTGAAAACTTGGTGCCCGATACACTTCCAGCTGCTCTTGGCTCATCACGCTCACTGTAGATGTTGTAGGTCCTGTTGATAACTGATGGTTGAAAGAGGATGATGATGATGATCCAAAGATAGAGGGGTTATGAGAGAAAGATATCGTTGCCTGGAACTGGGTGCCTGAGGAAGCAGCAGCACCCCAGGCGGCTGTAGAAGCAGCACCAGCTGTGCCATAAAAGCCAGGTGCAGAGCTTGTACCTCCAGCAGGTACAGCAGCTGTAGAGCCAAACAGTGCAGCAGTAGATAACGGGTCTGTGGCTTGTCCAAATCCAGAGGCCACAGACCCTGCAACCCTATTGTTTGTGGCGCTAGCACCTAACCCTGAACCCCAAGCAGGCTTCGAAGAGGCCTGAGGTCACGCAAATGAAAAGGAGGGAATTTTGCAGGAGGGTACATGCAGTCCAGAAATGAATGTATCAAGCAAACAGCCAACATGCAGCAGGGAGTATAAATGACCCTAAATGAAGCAGTCTGAGGGTATCACATACAGGATGTACGCGCTTACATGATTACTGCTGGGGCCACTGACCCCTCCAAAATCACCAGCCTTGATTGTGCCTCCAAATGCATTTGGCCCACCATATCCAATGGTCTGACCCTGTGAAGGTGCTGCAGTAAATCCACCAAGGCCTATGGAAGATGGCTGCTGTCCAAAGGTATTAATAGGAGCCACAACCGCTCCAGAACCATGCTGAGAAGCACCAAACGGGTTATGAACACTCAAGGCTTCAAATGAACCAAAACCTGAGGTCTTCTGCTGCCCTACCCCGGTGCCAAACACAACCCTGGGCTTCCCAGCGCCTGAGGTAAGGCTCTCAGAGGCAGCCATGTTTGATCCCAACATCTCTGAGCCACTTGATGGTCCAGAAGAAGGTAATGAGCTAGGGGACATGGCAACAATAGACTCCACCCAGGGATTGAGTTCTTTGATGGGGGGGCCCCCCAAGGATGGCAGTCTCTGACCACTCTCAGCAGCCTGTCAGGTTGAGGAAGCACAAGGTGTGTGAAGGTGGACAGGGACACTTCATCAGGTAAACAGTCGACTGAAAGGCTCACACCTATCAGAGCATTCATGAACTTGAAAGTTTTACACAGTCAGAGCCTGGAAATAGTAGTAAGATTACATACAGATGTAAAGCTGAACATGAAGAAGCCAGCTCAACCTAGAGAAGAAAGTGAGCCCAGGCAATGCCATACCCGCTTCAATGTGTGTAACTCCCTGTCTTTAGCTAATATGGCCTGTCTGAACTCTTCAGCAGCCTTATGATCAGGCTTTCCCAGAACATTCTTGTCCTGGACATTAGGCAATAGAACATTCTTGTCCTGGACATTAAGCAATAGAACATTCTTGTCCTGGACATTAGGCAATAGAACATTCTTGTCCTGGACATTAGGCAATAGAACATTCTTGTCCTGGACATAAGGCAATAGAACATTCTTGTCCTGGACATTAAGCAATAGAACATTCTTGTCCTGGACATTAGGCAATAGAACATTCTTGTCCTGGACATTAGGCAATAGAACATTCTTGTCCTGGACATTAGGCAATAGAACATTCTTGTCCTGGACATTAAGCAATAGAACATTCTTGTCCTGGACATTAGGCAATAGAACATTCTTGTCCTGGACAAAAGGCAATAGAACATTCTTGTCCTGGACACTAGGCAATAAAACAAAATATCAAAAAAGCAGTATGAGCCACGGGTCATGTCAAAGATGTGAGGGTCCTCACCATTAGGAAAGCTGATCAACCTACACATTTTCAAACAGGCACATTGCATGACTTTCATTATATACAATCTGTCCTCCTGACATGAAGATGAATTCCAAAAACATGCATCAACTCCCAAGGTTATGCATCAAGGTAAACTCACATGTATGTGCTTCCACCTAGCTTCCTCCATGCTCACATCTCCCGTGATATCAT
The DNA here is from genome assembly GCA_002335675.1 of Chlamydomonas eustigma. Classification (NCBI taxonomy): domain Eukaryota; kingdom Viridiplantae; phylum Chlorophyta; class Chlorophyceae; order Chlamydomonadales; family Chlamydomonadaceae; genus Chlamydomonas; species Chlamydomonas eustigma. The sequence continues at coordinate 139,846 of BEGY01000008.1, read as the reverse complement.
TAGGGCCGTCTCTGTTGTGGCCGTAGCAGCTCAACTTCCACTGAGGCAGCTCCTGCTGCAGGTCTCTGGGCACTACTCGCCGTGCGTCCTCGGTGGTAGGAGTACCCTGCTGGCGTGCGCTTGACCTTGGATCTGAATACCGGGCAGATCCACTACACAGATATTCAGCCATGATAAATAAGTATTATTCTGAATTCTCTATGTGTATCTGTCCAAAACTCATTGTGTAAATAGAGGTTTCCAATCACCTTAGCAGTTGGAATTGGTTATGATTCTGGCCTGTGGAAGATAAACAAGCAAGGAGAAAATAAAGAAACTCATATTCCTGGTTGACAAATATGAACAAAAACTTAATTTAATGTGGACAGAATTCTATTTTTCAAAGAAGCACAGATTTAACAGCACTTCAATGTTGAATATATTGGCGACGAGTATTCCGGTTGTTTGCTTCTAGTACATAGTTTGTCAGTTCACATTTGACTTAATGTTGGAGTGCTTACCCTTAACGTTGCTTCCTCCGCTATTGCCACCACCAGCCTGACAATGGGGCAGGTAGATGATCTCAGAGACCAAGGTGGTTGTTTAAGGTGGTTGGAAAAAAAAGGGGATTCTGCACGCTCAAATATGTACTGTGAAATTAACGTTCCTAATACTGAAGTTATTAGTATAAAAAAATCTTGCTAACTTCAGGTAAGGAAAGGGTAAAGACTTATAGGTTCGGCTGTATTTTGCTGACTACCTGTTTACTAAGCCCACTGCCCCATGAACTGCTCGATTCAGCTGCATTCTGAAAAGATCAGAAAAACAATGACAGGTTAATGATTAGGTACTCAGTGTCTTCTGCATCATAGCAGTCTGCAGGCATGTTCTAAAAGGAAACATTGAATCTCACCGGACCTCTCTGAAAGCCTGGATTATTAGAGCCAGTACCTGGCAGCATAGGTAAGCAATTTTGTACAACGTGAGATGTGAAGGAGCTGCATGTAATTCACACTGCCATATGCGCTTACCAGTTCCCCACTGTAGCTTGGGCATGTTTTCGCTCAGACATTTGAATGCGCGAACGCTTCTTGTGCTCGTGCTCCGAAACTTTCCCAGCTTCGAGATGAGGAGTATCTTCTTTTTCTGAAACATGCTTTATGGTCTGAAGTCATATACATAATACAGAGCAATATCACAATCAAAGAAAGGGAGTTTGAATGTTGTTGCAAATCTATCAATGCAGTGAAGGTTGATTCTAATGCGACTATTGAATAAACAAAGGCCTATCCTTCCATCCAAATTCAGTCTTGTGCCGATCGTATAGAGCTTGAAGCTCGCTTATGACAAGGGCATGGACACGGTCAACTTCAGCCTCATAACCAGAATCAGTTTTTGCCATCTTGTTAACTGGTATAGGGCGGCCTACATTCATCCAAATGAAGGGAATGACTCTTGAGACCAAATAACAGTAGTAAGCTACAACAGTAGCTTTTCATTTATGGAGATAAGGGAATTATGCATTGCATTAACAATGCAAGAATCACGTTATCCCTGCTATGATGATGCATACCTCCACATGTTTTCAAACTACTGCTTCCACAATATTCATCAACACATTCTGATCAGAACCCCAGAGTCTTGGCCTCATCCATGCTCTTTCATATCCTAAACTGCTGTATTACATTAGTTTACGATCAAAACAGTTGACCCTGATGTGTTCATGAAGCCCACCTGTCACCATGTAAATGGGCTCTGGTCTAGGTGTAGGCAGTCCCCATCGACCATACATGATGGCCAAAGCAGCCCGGAGCTTTCGGGAGAGAGTTGCATTCGACTGAGGCCAGAATGACAGGATCTACAAAGTACATTTCAAAATTGAAGTCTTAGTCTGCAGCATAAGCTAAATCAAACAAACTACTGAATATCAAATTCTGTCTAGTAAAAGGTCAACACTAACTACTACCTGAGAGGTCAACACTAACTACTACCTGAGAGGTCAACACTAACTACTACCTGAGAGGTCAACACTAACTACTACCTGAGAGGTCAACGCTAACTACTACCTGAGAGGTCAACACTAACTACTACCTGAGAGGTCAACACTAACTACTACCTGAGAGGTCAACACTAACTACTACCTGAGAGGTCAACAATAACTACTACCTGAGAGGTCAACACTAACAACTACCTGAGAGGTCAACACTAACTACTACCTGAGAGGTCAACACTAACTACTACCTGAGAGGTCAACACTAACTACTACCTGAGAGGTCAACACTAACTACTACCTGAGAGGTCAACACTAAC
>BEGY01000008.1:102006-137250 GCA_002335675.1 Chlamydomonas eustigma | reverse complement strand
GGTCAACACTAACTACTACCTGAGAGGTCAACACTAACTACTACCTGAGAGGTCAACACTAACTACTACCTGAGAGGTCAACACTAACTACTACCTGAGAGGTCAACACTAACTACTACCTGAGAGGTCAACACTAACTACTACCTGAGAGGTCAACACTAACTACTACCTGAGAGGTCAACACTAACTACTACCTGAGAGGTCAACACTAACTACTACCTGAGAGGTCAACACTAACTACTACCTGAGAGGTCAACACTAACTACTACCTGAGAGGTCAACACTAACTACTACCTGAGAGGTCAACACTAACTACTGCCTGAGAGGTCAACACTAACTACTACCTGAGAGTTTCCGAAATGATAAACTGGGACAATGCCCCCATCAATCCCCTCCTCCACAGCAACTCTCACAAAGCCCTTCCTTGTCTTGAGCATGATAGATTCCTCCGTCTTGCTCCCCATGAACATCTTCAGGGAGAAAGGAATGCAAGCAAGTTATAAGCATCCACATAACTGGAGCCATGACTTCAAGGAGTGTGAAGTGACAGACGATAATGACATGCACAGTACTAGCAACATGGAGCTCACCTCATGCACAGTACTAGCAACATGGAGCTCACCTCATGCACAGTACTAGCAACATGAAGCTCACCTCATGCACAGTACTAGCAACATGGAGCTCACCTCATGCACAGTACTAGCAACATGGAGCTCACCTCATGCACAGTACTAGCAACATGGAGCTCACCTCATGCACAGTACTAGCAACATGGAGCTCACCTCATGCACAGTACTAGCAACATGGAGCTCACCTCATGCACAGTACTAGCAACATGGAGCTCACCTCATGCACAGCACTAGCAACATGGAGCTCACCTCATGCACAGTACTAGCAACATGGAGCTCACCTCATGCACAGTACTAGCAACATGGAGCTCACCTCAGCGATACCTCCCACAATCACAGCAACTGAGCCCTTGGATAGAAGTTTTCTGAAGTTTCCACTTGTTGCTGGTACACTCCCCATCCAGGTTGAGAAATGACGCCTTCCAGAACAACAAGACTGGATTAGTATTTTAGCATATCCATGATTCAACGATTAATAGAAGAGGCCGCTGTACATAACTGATAACAGTGACATCAGTTTACGTAGGTTATTCTGTCTACGTTATTGTGGCAATTACAAATCAAAAACATATTCATAGCACAAGTAAGAATGTGGATGATGTCTAATACTCACCATCCTCTGAAGTTACCAGCACCCAAGAAGAGGTAGGTCCAGACATCAGAATGACAAAAAAAGGAAATCAGCATAAGAATACGAGTGCGCAGGTACTTGATATATCAATCCACAAGACAGCCTGGTCAACGTGTTGTATCCAACTTCTAGTGCGCAGTTGTTGTGCGGTGGAGAAGTGATTGTTGAACTTCAAACTATTGAGAATCAATTGCATGCGCACTTTAATTACATTGTATGTGTTGGAGACACAACTTACGGAATTGTGAAAACACTGCTTGCAGCTAGTGAAAAAATTTTGAAGTCTGGGAACATGACGTTGACGAGCGTGCCGGCCAGAAGAGGGCCCATAGGGAAAACCTGTAATGCGTGTAGCATTACCTTGTGCTTAGAAACAGAAGCAGATCACTTATGGCAATTATTGTAAAGAATGGGGAATGAGATCAGGTATAATGAATAGGAATTTGCATGGGAAGGAAGCTATACCCCTGTTGTCTACATAGTGCACAGGGTTCTTTGTTTACTCATGTCATTTCAGCATCGCACTTCAGTCAGTTAGAGCTCATGGGACATAAGCAGAAGCTAGTTATCCATTATCTTACACAGAAAAATGATTAGTTGAATGTTTAAAAAAAGTTGTTTCAAAAGACTCTGTGTCTCACCCCGTGGGGGAACTCCACGAAAACATATGATTTGTTTGGGTCCAGGTTCTCCTCAAAGAGATAAGAAAAACTGCGCAGCATGGTAAATTTTGACTTACATGGCTTTGTACGAACATGAGTTACACAAGAGTTAAGAGTTATATGGAGGAACTTGTTTTAGGACCCCCAACCAAGAGGGGGTACACAATGATGCAGGCACCAACTTCACTGTGTAGGATCAGTAGAATCTGTCAAAAAACCAACTTTTCACAACATTTAAAGCAAGAATCTTAAGACATCCAACCTGAAATATTCTCTCCAAGTCCTGAAGACCCAGCTTTCATTGAACTCTCTCCTTTAAACCAAGCACGCTTAAGTTATAAACTGCTCAGTGCAATACCAAAAAAAGATTCTCGCACCATAGCACTGGCTTTCTAGGAAGTAGAAGCGTACTAAGGATCACCAAGAGAACAGCTGTTGCGACCCTTGAGAATGCACATGACAAAAAAAGTAATAAAAGTACGTGTAGCCATCCACAATACAAAGTCAGAGTTACAACAGAGACAGCAAAGCTGAATGAGCTCTGTGTACTACTGTTCTTGTCTTTGCCATCTGAGTAAACGCGTATATTCAATGGATTGCTAGTCAAAGACTGCATCTTACAACAGGAGGTAGCGATGTTAAAAAAATGATATCCCGCCGTGAGCTCTCGACCGCATCTCTTTACAGACCTTAAAGTGTGGAAGAATCGATCGAGCTTTCCTTTCTGAGATTGAAATTACAATCATGTGCCATGTAAGTTTCTATTTCATTATAATGTGGCCAGTGACCAATCAACGGTAAAGAGCGTCACTCTGCAGTCTTGTTAAAATATGAAACGAATGCAGTCCAACGATTTATCTCTAAGTTTACCTACGCAATTTCTCTGGCGAATTGGCTTCTTCTTTGCCCCAGGGTCACCCATCAGACATTTGAAGCCACCCATCATCATGAACGCCATATAGGTACATGCATATTTCTCATGTAGTAATAATAGAAGGTGCGCATACATAAACATCACACAGTTTCTTACTGACAAATGTGCCATACGAACGTCATCATGTTTGACAGAGACTGCTGTAAATGTTTACTCGTAGCATTTCTCAAGTTGCATTATTTAGTACATAAGGAACGTTGCAAATCAGATGTCATAATTGTGACATTTACTAATATCGATCAGACATGGACTGGATACAATTGTTTCCAGAAAAGGCCATGCTGCTTACTATATAAGTCTTTTTATGTAAAAACTGGATGACTCATGCATGCCCCTGTCCTATGAAGTCGTGTCCATGCTGTATTGCTAAATGTTGTTACCAGTTGAATACTAGTAGGAATTATGTAAAGAAGTCCAAGTGGGAAGTAGGTACAATGCATTTTCAAAGGTATTTTAGGGCATTATAGACTCAAGACAAGGAGTTATGATGATCCTGTCAAAGTATCAATTTGGGAGCTTTTAACTCATGATCCATGTCAATTGACCTGTGAAGCAACTGTATAAACTTGATGTTGTGATTATAATGCGCTGGGTGCGGTTCTCGTTACTGAGATCAGGGTACCCTCAAGCACAGCGTAGATGTAAAAGTCATACTTGAATGTGCTACTAAGCGCTTCAATTCGAAAAATATTTCAAAAATGCTACAAAGATTCATTGTTGCTACAGAATGTATAGTTATGTCCACCATCATACCTTCTTTCCAGCAATTTTTGCTTGGAAAGAAGGTATGATGAAAGGAAGGGTTTCAAACTTGTTAAAAAACATATAAGTCATGTTAAGTTCACAATATTTTCTCATTTCATGATTTGAATTTTTTTAACAATATCATAATGTTGAATGCTTTCTTATGGGATGATGGGCTGAATATTGACATGGATTATTCTAATGGCCTGCCCAGTATCAAAAGACTATGTACATGTCATGGCATATTAGAGGTGAGAGGTTTGAGCTGCTGATCCTTGTATGTCCTCATTACAGTCGTGCATGCAGAATAAACATTTTTCTTTTCACTTAGTTCTAATTATTATTTGAGTTAGTGAGATGTAAATACAAATGTGTTCCTAAATGAACTTTATCCCCTTGCAAGCTGGCAGCCTACAAATTTGGCTGAAAGTGGCTTCTTGCGCGACTCTAGCCAGGCACCTCTGCGCTAATATCATATTGTTTAGGAAAACACAATTTTCCGATCCATGCTTATCCTCCATTAACAATAGGCCCTATAACATGTTTTATGGCAGGAGGTGTTTGTATGCATGTGTTACATTGATGTGGATATCAATAATAGCATGCATTTGTAAGGTCCAATGAAGGAAGTACTGATGAGTGATATGACTTCTTGAAGCCTGTCTACTTGATACGACTCCAAGAAGGAGGTCTGTATGCACTCATAGGACGGTGAGGCTGTTGCAATGGACTGACCCTGAGCTGGGAGTTTGGATCAACTGAGGCGTGTTTGTGAAGGGACTTTGCTTAACTGATGGCAAGCAATCGTGTACACTAACATCTTATGAAAAGCATGTACAGGAAGATTTGTTATTTTTGTCAGTCTAATGCTGACCGCACTTTTTCTAAAACGAGTAGGTTGTGCTTTTGACATCACCTACCTACTTGATGTTTTTGACTGAGAACGCTGTAAGGCCATTCACTTTCAGGTCTTGCAGACTCCTTCAAATAGCAAAATTTCAGGAACAAACTTAACCGCTTCATGGTCGAACAATGTGTAGACTAAAAGTGAAGTGGCCTGCCTTAGCTTTACATTTGAGGTCCACCAACCGCAGCGTTTGTTTTACATCTGTGACATTCTTGTTGGAGTTATAGTGGTCATTGATTTATACAGGAATTCACAATCCTACATCTCTGCAAAAAACATTCTGGTGAGACGCACCTAGTTATAAGTGAATTGACGTCCCGTTCTACAAGTATTTGTTTTTGTGGATATTCTCTCTTCTTACTGATTGTAAATGCCTGAAAGTTTTTACAAACCCTAGGCATTACTGATAAGACGTCCGTTTACAGACTAGTAGCATTCAAGCAATACGAGCATTTCAATTCTGTCGATTAAATTGCCTATATTTGAACCTCATTGCTGTTATACATCAAATTCAGAGTATGCAGACGCAAGGTGAAGACATGGAGATGACTGGTGTTGTGAGCTCAGAAAATACAACAGATTGGACTCTCGTTGATAAGCTGGAGCTTGGCGAGAAGTAAGTTTGGTACCTGGCTTCAAAATTTTGCCTCGAATTCCTACACGTCAGCCAAGTTGACGAAGCAAAACAAATTGCATCATCAGGTGTGGAGACTTATTGGAAATGGCTCCTCAGATGACTCCTGTGCCAACCACCTGCCAAGAAGCGCTGCTCGATAATACCAACGGCGGATCAGCATCGCCTAAAGTAAGTGCAACAAGGTTTAGATGTATTTAGAATAGCCTTCCCCTTCTAATGTTGACGTCTCTCTGTCCTAGTCAGCACTTAATGCTGCTACAAACCTCGCTACCTTATTTGTTTGCCTGTTCAGAGCGAGAAGGCAGCAGATAACGTGCTGAGTCAGGATATTACGGACTCGAGCTCTGAGCTTACATACCAACATCCCTCTCTCCTACCTGGGGTGATGAAAGACAATCCAGGATCCTCATGTGCACAAGAATACGCTCCAGCTACTCCTGCAGATGATTCTGCGCATGAAGCTATTTTTCAGGAGACATCTGCTCTGGCGGCCGTACTCGCAGTCACAGAGCAGAAGATACAGCAACAAGGTACTGCTGCCTTGGCAGCTGTCTCAAGCTGGCTCACGTCCTTAGGAGAGATTCTGGGCAATGCTGCAGAGGAGGCTCAGGCAGAGTGGGTAGAGCTGAGAAGGCTGGTAGGCCTCGCAATGGAGCAGGCCAAGATCCAAGTGGAGGACACCAGGATAAGAGTGGGGAAGGTGCGGACGTTAGAGGAGGATCAGTATGGATCATGACTCAGTTTTTTTGCAACAAGGAATAAAGTTTTTTTGCAACAAGGAATAAGGGCTGTCTTGCAGCTGTTTTGGAGATTCTGTGCTGCTTCTAGTCATAGTTTTTTTATTTTATGTTTGTAGTTGCTTAAGTAGCATTTTTATATGGATAGATCCATGTATAGGTTCTTCTCCTGTTATATGGATAGATCCATGTTTAGGTTCTTCTCCTGTTATATGGATAGATCCATGTTTAGGTTCTTCTCCTGTTTGGTTGAATTTATTTGGTTCTTGGCTTGAAGTAGGCGCTGTCATTTGAAGTAGGCACTGTCACTCTTTCTTGTATTTTCTTACTTACAGCAAATATGTTATTTATTGTTACTAGTGTTAGTTTAGCTGTTCATATTTTTGCTGCAGTTTATATGATCACATTTATCATTGTTTTAATCGCTTCCGACGTGTCATCAGGTGACCTTTTAAAAAAAGGCTGTTGACGGTCCGAACTACACGGGTATCAAATCTGTTTGATATTCATATGCAAACTTCTTAATGTGTAGTGCGAATGCATGCAATGAGCTTTCTACATCAGTCCAGCTGATTTGTTGTTGTTGCTTCATCTTGTGCTCACGTCTGCATTCTAGGCTAAACAGAGTCCTTTATTCTGGGGACAAGAAGCTTCAAGGCATAACTCTCTCTACTCTCATTAATAGGTTCTGAACAATATGCCACCCTCATGGACTCTGGTGTCTCTTGGAGCTGTTACAGCTTTGGCAGTGGTAGCTGTGGGTGCGCTCTGGATGGCCAACAGGAAGCTAACTCAGCAAGTCAGGGTCCGAGACAAGGTATACTGATTTTTCTACTCGGGTGTAAATGAAATTGTTGGTGCAGCGCAGCATTACCCTTTAGCTGTTCTTTAGAATATCAGTCTGATCTAGGTGGACCGCATCATTCATTATCCTGTAATGTCTTCTCCTCAGAAGACGCACATATTATGTATCGTTCTAGACATTAAGGTTCCTTCACGTGAAGAACGACTCCTACAGGCAGAATGGCTTGAATTGTGCACACAAATTACTCAATTGTTTACAAATTGACGTGTTCAATTTTCTCAAATGTTTAAGCTTTAATGCATCTTGAACTCTCCTTCTCTCGTGTAGGAGCTGGCAAGCCTGGTGGTGCGCATCCTGAACCTTCAAGAGACTCTCCGCCGCCCTGGAAGCATTACCTCTGGCCCTCTCATGTGTCACACAGCCATGGTGATGCCCCCTGCTGCTCCTTTCTGCGCTTACACAGTGAACGGGTGGGCATGAAGCCCCCACTTGTTTAATGCGCCCCATCTGAGTGCATTTTTATCTCAAAAGCTTGTCAACCACAAGGTGGTTAAGCTTCTGCAGATAGGATGGATGTTGCGTGTGGTGTGGAATGTCATGATGGGAATGAAATTACTGAGTGTTTGTTGATGATGGGGACAGGCCACTGATTCTTCATTCGCTTTGTTAAGCGGCATAATGTAATATAGATGCTAGGGAATGGCTGCAATGAGGCTTAAATAAAAAGTGCATCGCTGCTGAGATGGCCCACAGCGGTGATGTCATGACTGTTGCCGATTCCTACAATCACTGACTTCTATATTTAATAGCTTGTATCCTGTGTACTGTATGACGCCATGTCTCACAGTATCGACTTACCTATGTGAGAGATATTGTTTGGACCTAGCCTGACTTCTACATTTAGAAAGGCTATGCTTGTTTTAGTGACGTGTAAGTTAAACTTGCCAGAAATGTCCTTATCTACCTCCTTGCATTGTGCTGGTACTGCATCAGTATTTCTTATTTTCCTATAGATACCAAGGAGCTACGTAATTTTTAATACGAGCATTACGAATCTCCTCTGTATTTCTTATGGGTGTAGGTACCTAGGTAGGTATGGAGAAAGCCTATAGTTAGATTATACAAGTCAAGTAGAGAATTTATTCAGATCTACTTTAATATCAAAGCACTGCAGACACGTCCCAGACAAAAACATGTCACGTCAATTTTTTGTACCGTCAAGTATGGAATGTGTAAATAAAGACGATCCTCACGAATCAGTCCGCGTTGTTCCACGTTCTTGCCATGGCATGATTCTATCATCTAACATTGTTGCCAGCAATTAAATCCCACAACTTATGGTTCTAAGAATTTTCATGAACACTGTTAATAGCAGTTGATGTTCACTAAAACGCACATTTTATTGTATTTATTATTTTCTGGCAAATGTATGTGAGCTACATCTAAGTTTGGGGATGGTAGCAGCATCAGTTTCGATCGAGGATCCTAGTTTTGAGCGCTCTGGTACCGTCATGTCTAGAAAACTAAAGGTATGTTTTTGGCTTTGTGATGCTACCTATCTAAAACGATTAATTCCGAGTAAATTTCATTGCCTCTGGCTCTTCATTTTTTGTGTAGCTTGCACTTTTGGAAGATATCTTTATCCGTGGGGATAGCTGTGGACTTTCTGATATCCCTCCCGAGCTCTTCACGAAATCAAAGCTGAAAGAGCTCAACCTTTCGAAGAACTTAATCAAGACAATTCCTCCCGAAGTTTCCAATCTTTCTTGTCTTCGGGCTCTACGATTAGAGAGGAATGTGCTGTCGTCTATACCTCCTGAGATAGGAAAACTTAGAGCCCTGGTGACACTAGATCTATCTGGAAATAAGGTAAATTTTAACTTACAGTTCTTGTTGCTCTTTCTAGAGGATTCAATCTTGAGATGAATATTGAAGTTCGAATATTCTATCCCAAAAGATAGAACAAAACTGCAAACAAAGTAATAAAGTCAGCATTGAATACCTTTGCTACACGCACCAGCCTTGTTTGCTCACTATCTTAAATGGTCTTGTGCACCGGATGCCACAGATAGACAGCTTACCCCTGGAAATAGGCTTATGCTTGGAGCTTCAGTCTCTCAACCTACTGGGTAACCCTTTGGGAGGCAGTTTTCCAATAGCTCCTCACCCTCCAGCCTCTTCTTCTTCCAGCGATGGTGGCGCTCTGCATATAGTAGGACAGAAAGGGGCTATTAATCCTGGTACTTGGATAGAGGCTTATCTTGGGGAACGCAGAGCATGCCTGCTGGATCAGACAGAGCGAGACAGTCTTGTAAAGAAGGCCACGAAGAGGTTACTCTCACTGGTCAGGGAGAGGTTGAACCCTCAGCTGTGTGATCAGGTGCTTAATGCAAAGTTTGTGGCCATCCTGCATGGAACATCATAGTGCTTTATTACTGCGGCTCTGCTTCATTTATTAACTTACTGGCCAGGCTGTATTTTGCTTTCATTTGGTATATACGCCTCTTTTGTTGCCTTCTTCCTGGTAAGCCATGACATTGCCACCCTCTACGCAAGTTAGGCCTGTGATGAGTTACAGCATCAATGTCTTGTGATAACAGTACACTGACATACTATCAGGTCAAAGAACGACTTCTTGAGATTCGGAGATTGGAAGCTACAGATCAAGTTCGGCGAGCTCTGACTGAAGCTGACCTGGCAGGGCTGCAGAGGGCTCTGAAAGCTGGGGAGCGGTATGGAGTCGAGGGCCTCCTTATGGATCGTTGTGTGACTGCTTTACGCCTGTGTGAGCAGCTGAGGTTGCTGAGTGAGGGGCAGGTAGGGCTTGTAGATTCATTTTTGATTTGTAGATTACGAAGTACAAAATGTATTCAGTAGTCATGTCTTGCACAGCATGCTTATTGAACCTGAGCCTACTTCAAGACAGCATGTTCCTGAATGTATTGTAGAACCTGGAGCAACTACTTCAGGCTGTTCAAGCCTGGGAGAACTTTACAAGCAGCCCAGATGCAGCAAGAGGAGTTGACTACACACATGCCAAACTTGCAGCCAAGCGCATGCGCAAGGATTACCGTGGAAACCGTGCATGGCGCAGCACGCCTCTGCTTGAAACTGGGGCAGGACACAGGATGCGGTCATCTTCTCCTGTTGCTGAGGAAGCAGAAGAGGCTACAGAGATGACTCTACAAAGATTTGAACCCAGTATGCTGCATGGAGGGGGGGCTAGGTCGTACCAGAGGTGGTTGGTAGAGAAGGCGATGCTGGTACAAGCAGAGAAGGAGAGGTTCAGGAGGTTGAAGGTAATATTCTATGATGACTTGTCTTCTGGTTTAGCAAACGCATCAAGTCATTGGCTACATGAAAGAATTTGTCATGCAATGTGGGTGTTACTTCATGCAGATTCGTTCTACACCTCATCCCAGCTTCCTGCATTACACAGCAGGATGCAGGCATCTTTTTCACAATTGAATGAATACAAATGTGCGCCTTATCTAGAATTTCTGCTTCATCTCCTTCTGCATGTACTGTGCATGTATCATTGGCCATTCACTTGCACCCTGTTTCCTTAACGCAGAAAGAAGCCCTGCAGGAGGAGGAGCGCAAGAAAAGAGAGGCGTTTGCTACATACCTTCGGAACAAAGAGCGGGAGAAGGGTTGGCCTGTCCGTCTAGCATTCCAGAATCATCCTAATACTTACAGCAGTGCAGAGAAACTTCGGGAATTTCACCAGTGAGAGAAGAACCGTAGACACGCTCGTTGCCTACTGTTTCAGATTTTGATTTCATGGGTCCTAGGAATACAAGGTTGCTTCCTCCTTGCGTACTGTGACTGGCAAAGACTGTAAATCAGTGCATTAAGGCTACAGGTACTGTAGTCATAGACATACAGGAGGTGTTAAATGTGAACCTTACTGCTCTCTCCTCTCAGGCTTTACAAGAAGCTACAAAATCTGGATCCAAAGGATGCTGTCACTTCTTTCAGCCTTGGCAGGCCCTCAACTGTGCCAGTGAGCACAGGCAGGCCCTTGACAGGCACAATGGCAACAGCAGCTAATGCAAGTACCTTCCATGTAGACTCCACCTCTCCGAGGTCTTCTCCTAGACAACCTCCATTGCTAGCGCAGCGACCTGGCTCTGTACCCATCAGCGTTTTGCGGCAGAATCTGGCAGCTTCCCAGAAAGTGCAGCAACCCCCACACAGGTGTGGCCAGGAGTATCTCCCTCAGATTCTGCCTGGGGGCAAACCAAGATTAGGAGGTGCTGCTTCATCTCAGTCAGGTGCAGGATCCCCTACTGGAACACGAGCCTCGAGCCCGCCTTCCCCTTCATCTCAGCCCAAGGTTCTGATAGCCCCTAGAGGACCCATCAAGCGAAGGAAGGCACCACCTAGGCCACCTGGAAGCAGTCTGAGGGAGTTGTTGTCGGCCTCTACTCCTGACTCAATATTGCCACTGCATGAGGCCACTAGTGAAGATATTGTTCAAACAACAACCTTCTCTCCTGTAGGCTCCCAAACTCCACAAAGTGATCCTCAACCTTACCTCAGTAAGGATGTTGGCAGTTTTGAGACGCTGCTTGTTACTGAAAGCCATAGCGACAAGCAGGCGCATCCAACTCTGTTGAACATGAATGCAGCGACAATTGAACATTTTGTGGATAAACCAAGAGTGGATAAGCAGGAGTCAGCCATGGGCTCAGAAGAGGATATGCAATTGGATATTGAGGAGACTGAGGAAAGAATGGAGAATCTGGAAGGAGAGGGAGAGTCAGAGGAATTCTATGAAGAGGAGGAAGGGGAGGAGGAGGAGGAAGGGGAGGGGGGGAGGGAGAGGAGGAAGAAGAGGGGGGGGACCTCAGTTTTGCAAGAGCTCAAAAATTAGAGCTAGGAGATTCTAGAGAGGGGACGAGAGAAGGTGCTGTGAGTGAAGGGGAGGACGAGATTGTAGAAGAAGAAGGAGCTGCAGCTCTAGTTATACTGCCTGCCCCAACGACTGATCTTGTCCGGTTGGACCCTGACATAGAGCTGCCAGTACCTGCAAACCTGCCTCCACCTGAGCCTCGCCCTAAAGGTCCTCGACGTAGAGATCTTGAGCTAGTGACTTCCACAGAATCTTCCCGCTCTCCTTCTCCCCGTGGTAGCTTGTCTGTTACTTTGAACGAGGGCATGGCCTGGCCTGACATGTCAAGCCTTCCTTCCTGGGAGGTCCCCGTGCAATCACCTGAAGGTCGCGGCAGTGGGGATGGAGGCATGGCGCCGCTGTTCTTGTCACAGAGGCCTGAGACTTCACATGCACCCGGGCGGTCCAGTGGAGTTAGAGGATTGAATCAAGGCAGAGCGGGAGATGAATTTGCTTTCCCCGCGCTGGCTACTGTGGCTGATGAAGGTGAGGGAGCCTCAGTGTGAACATCAGTGTGCACTCTTTGACTTGGAACTGTCACCCACACTTATGGACGATACTGCCAGTAAATTATTGCGCATGTAGATCAGCCTTTTTTGGCAAGCCTCGTGCTGCAGTAAGATAAATATACATGTACACAATTAACAGTCCCTCCTGCTATTGTAAGACATTTGTAATGTGATCGTGTGATCATGTGCAGATGACGAATACTCTGATGATTATAATGAGAAGCTGTTTGAAGACCCTGATGGAGATGAGGAGGACTCAGGTGACAATGATGGACCTACTCTCTTTATAGACAGCGGCAACAATGCAGACAGTCCTGCTCGCCATGGTAACAAAGCAGTCATAATAGCAGCAGCAGGGGGTGGAGATAGTGGAGATGAAAGCATGTTAGGTAACTCTGCGGATCTTGAGATGCTGGGTGCTTCAGGCAGCCAGCAGCCACAGGGCTCGCAATTCAAGCGACGCTCCTTGGCAAGTCGTGGAGGTGGCAGATCGTCAGATGTTGGAAGCCTCAGCAAGGTGAGTGGGGAGGCATCCCAGCTCAGTACTGCAGAAGTGGGGGGACTGGAAGAGGAAGATGTCGTGGAGAAGGAAGGGCCTGTCATGGCTGATGAGGAGCTCCTTGCAATGCCTAGCTTGGACATCATCGGGGATGGAACTGCTGTACTCAGTGGCAACATGAGTGGGGAGGAAGGTGAGGAAAACTATGGCGAAGATGACGATGACTATGATCCAACTGCTACGAAGAGCGAGACACTGGCATTTGATGGACAAGATGAAGACGACGTTGGTGGTGATAGTGCAAGGAACGCTGATGTAATGGCATTTGATGGAGTGGATGAAGGAGGCCAGGGTGGTGATATTGCAAGGGAAGCTGATGTAATGGCATTTGATGGAGAGGATGAAGACGACCTTGGTAGTGGTAGTGCAAGGGAAGCTGATGTAATGGCATTTGATGGACAAGATGAGGGAGGCCAGGGTGGTGATAGTTCAAGGGAGGCTGATGTGACGGCTGTTGGAGAAGAAGGATACGGGGAAGAGGGTGAAGAGATTGAGGAAAGGGAAGCTGCATATGATGAGGATCTGGGTCCAGTAGCTGTTAATCATGATGCTGTTGCTGAGGAGGCTGTGGTGGAAGGAGGAGGGATGACATTGCCTGCCTATGGTGTAGAAGATGAACAGGGAAATTCAGAGGAAAATAAGCCTGATTTTACAGCTGCAAGGCAATCCCCAATGTCAGAGGGTCAAGACAAAACAGCTGATTATGAGGTGGAGGTGGAGGAGGATGTTGAAGAAGGGGTTTTAAAACTTGAAGCTGCGGATGAAGAGGAGAGGCTTGACAGCAAAGATGAACATTTGGTTGAAGAGAAGAAGCTTGACAGCAAAGATGAACATTTGGTTGAAGTCGCGGAGTCTGACCGAGTCGGTGTTTCTACATTGGAAGAGGAATCTCAAATCAACCAGCAGGATCAACAGCCTAATGCTGAAGTAGATCATTCACATGACGATGATGATGTTTACAGTGAGGTGGAAGATGACAATGCTGAGTCAAATGGAGGAGATGATCCTGCCGCTGGCACATTACCTCCTGGAGTTGTTGGTAACAGTAATCATCTGGACCAATAAGCATTACTGGAACCAGAGGCACTGGAGGAGACTACAGAGTAGGGTGTTCTTAGTTGATGTGTGATGACAAGATTCCCCCTTATGGTCTGAATGAAGACTGTACTGTACCTCTCTGTACCTTTCTATGGTGTTGAGGATTTAGGAGACGTTATGGAAGGGAGCAACAGATGAAAGTCTAAATGGTTATTATGCAGTCAGTAGCATTGATAAGGTGTTAGAGGTAGATACGGATGATGGCAGATAATATTATATTGCTTTCAGTCCTCTTATATCAAATCGTTTGAAAAGAGCTGATTTCTACGGAGTTATCGTTTTCAAATGTTTGTTTGGCTATGGACTCCTAGCTTGAGCTGTGCAGTCTGGAAGCTCTACATTGAACTTACTTGCACCCAACCTGGGTTGCCAGGCAAGTGGTTCAAGCCATAAAATTATGACAGAACTAATGAATACCAAGCAGACTTCAGCAGATGCAATTTGTTTTCATGATCATGTTTTTATTGCAAGTTATTGTTAGTTGAAAATATGCTGAATGCAAGGAATATTCGAAGTGTCAATGCACACTTATCATGATTCACCCTTCAAGCTCGCAGTCATAAAAGGAGTCGTAATCTCCATATGCCTTGTTTTAACCTTATCATTTCATAGTCTTGATGACACTCAGGCATTGAAACTAATAACATTACAGGAATAATGCACTCACTCATAAGCTGACTACAGTGAAGTACATATACCTTGAGTTGCTATGCTGCCACACACATATGTAATAATGAAGACAATTCTCAGCTCCAAGCATGATTGCTTTAAGAAAATACTGTTCAACATTTTCACACAGTCAATTAAGTTTATATGAAATATATACAGAAACTGACCCTTCATTCAAGGTATGAAGTTCGGGACAAGGTCTTGCAGCTGCCCTGGGTACGTAATATCTCCCACGAAGAGAATGGATTGCTACATGGTGACAAGAAAGGGATTGGCTTGTCTCATCGTTTTTCATCCATTTTATAATTTCCACATCAGCTCCCTACTTATTCCGCCCTGCCATCGTTTCGTCTTAAATGGTCATCGCTCACGTTTTCAGAGAAATTCTATGGCATTACCCGATGTTATGTCGTAAGTATTTTATTATCACTTCGTTGCTCTGTTTCAGAAAACGTCACTATGCCACATGAGATCACTTAAGGGCAAATGATGCAATTCGTTGTTTTCAATTAGGAATGATGAACATGCTGGTAGTGTTACCTTTTAAAAACTTTATTATGGAGACCGTCCTTTTTTTCTATTTGCTCGTGCGCTATATTATTTTACATTCCTCAGGCGCCTTATTTATTTTTGGATGACTGGCGGGTAGCAGAGCGCATTTGAGGAATGAAGAACAGCAGCCATGCAGGTTTTAGTAAGTTGTCAGGCTAGGTTACAACGCCCTTACATTTTTTCACCTCCCTTTCCGTCTGCAATGAATGATCATATACACCCGGGTTGTGAACTTAGCTGTCCCAACTCTTGGACAGAGCCAGATGGGCTTGCACATATGTGTTAAAATCAATAAACATGGTGGCTGCGCTGATGTACGCACTTAACACTGTTGCAATCCAAGCAATATTGAGCGAATTGAAATGTGGATAATGAAGGCATAAAGCAATCATACTAATAAATGATCTCCAGTTACATTCTGATTATATTAAGAACATGGGAGAGATTTTCAATGATAAAGATTCTAATAATCATGTGTCTCTAAGTGCAGCTGAAACCGCCTTCTTCTGCTGCTTGTTGTACTTTGAAATTGTGCTCAGTCCGCCATGCAGGACGCTGATGAGTCCTGTCTTACTTGGCATTACCTTCCTTCTACACATACATCGGACTACCTGTACTAACTCTACTCACATAGTGTGGACATTTGCTGTTCATGATCAGAATGCACACAATACAGGCTAAGCCATATTCAGTAGGTAATCATTTTGTGTGTTCTCAATTGTACACTTGTATAACCTGACATTGTTTGGGATCTTAGAGATTTCGAGCTTTATTTCCACATATTCATTCTATGCTGCTGCTTATTACCTGTTTATTTAAAGGTCATGGCTCTGCTAGTGTACCCCCTGTTACTTATTATCGATGAGGGTCGTGCAACGGACTACAGGCAGCATATTTACGCCATGATCTTAAATAAATTTGCGTGTCGATGCGACCCTGGTGTACCTACATACCTATTTTCAACACATCTTAGAAGTCAAGTGTACATGACCTGTAAGTCCAGTACCTGGCAGATTGACCGCAGGCACATCCAAAGTTATTACATGAAACTCCTTTCAATATAGCTGGGTGAACATCCTGTTGCTCTGATGCTTTTGACAACTACTGGTAATCTTTAGGACGTACGGCGTAATCAGCAACTTACCCTTCATCTTTACAAGGCTGCATTTCTAAAGAGTTAACATGTAAGGATTAAATTATTTTTGTATATTCATGTGATTGAATTTGCTGTAGCCAGCTCCACGTGAGATAAGTTGTCCTCGTTACTCCGTCTTTACATCTCATTACTGCGGACGGGATTTTATTCATAAGATTTTAAGTGGCACCCCTAATGCCTCCGGCAATATCAGTAGCGGTAGCACTGTGCATTATATCCTCGGCAGCTGCAGTAGACATGCTGCGTCCCAGTCAACCATTCCATCCTACACCTTCAATTCCTCCGATAAATGGCACTGGAACAGTCCAATTGAGTGGGGGTGTGTGGTTGAGTCCTTGGCAAACAGCTCTGGCATGTATAGGTGAGGCCCTGCTTTCTGTAATAAAGACAGCTTTCTACTCGTTCGCATTATGATGAGATTGCTGCAGGCAAAAAAGGTCATACTATGATACTGGTCCAGCACTTGCATGCTTTATATCTCAAACAATTTCTGGAGAAAAGCAGCCTAGCTTTCAAACATGTACTGCATTTGCTCGAGGAGACTAGCTCACATGTCCTCCAGCTCATCTGAAGTCATGACTGAAGCCTATTTTTGTTGATTATTTATCCTTTCAATGACCTCGGAAATTTTAAATTGCCACTTGGCCATCTGTCGCAGTGGTCGTGGTAGGGTTCATCATTCTGGGTGTCACAGCCTGTTTGGTGGCGCACTGTGTGAAGACAAGAACCAGCAGATCTGGCAGAGTAGAGCCAACCACAGGGCATCAAGTCCTGATGGACCCGCTGCACCTGGGTACCTCCTCTATGACCCCCGCTGCACCTGGGTACCTCCTCTATGACCCTTGCCAAGTTTGCTACACTGACATATGTTGGAGAGCCCACAGCTGTTGCAGGTGAAGACCGAACCAATGATCCTGCAGGAAGGGGAGGAGGAGGTGTGCCCTCTGGGTTTGCTGTCATGGAGGTGGACCATGATGCAGAACTTATGTCTACGTCTCCTTTGGCAGGCAGTACTGCCATGGAATGTATTTTCTGCCAGAATGGGTATGAAGTTGGGGATGAAGTCGTGCAGCTGTCCTGTGGCCACATATTCCACAAAGAGGATGGGATTGTTCCATGGTTGAAAAAAATGGGTACTGTCCCATTTGCCATGCATGTTATTCAGGGTAATCAAGAGGCAAAGCCCCATGCACAATGCTTGCTACTTAGTGTAAAGAAATGTATTAGCTACAGCCTTGTCTGATATGCATCTACCTTCACCTGTAAAAGCAGGAGATGGTCATAAAGGCTTGAAACAAAATGATACAGATAGGCACTAGTTCTGTGATTTGTTCAACCCATCTACGTGGCTCAGTCAATCTTGTTTTCTTATTCATATGTTCATAGACATTTATCACTAATGGGCTTAAATTGTTGATGCTGTCCTAGTAGACAGTCATGTTAACTGTGCGATGTTTCTGAAAATTGTTTAATTCTTTATCATGACACTTGCCTGCCCATTTCTACGAATGTATTTAACAACAAGTAGACCTATTGAAGTTTGAGGCTGTGATGTAGTTGAGTCGTGGAGCCGTGCAGCCAAGTTTGTTTTGTGCATATATTTCTCTGAGATTCACAACTTAAGAATTCAAAGTTTTGTAGAATTATGCCACTCCTGTTCATACCTGTGCCTTCTAGCTGACACTGTACTGAAAAAGAGAATCAAGGAACAATGTGGACAACACAATTATCACGTAGGTTGCTTCAATGCTTTCTCTCATTTTCTCCTTTTGAAAAGGAGTAACAGCTTGCTTGATTACATGCCTTAATGAGAGCGGGAAAGTCCCCTCATTAAACTCATTTGAGTGCCTTAAGAAGCTGCCTTATCAGACTCCTCTTCAGCGGCCAGCAATATCTCCAAACAGTACGTATACAAGAAAGGCTGCTAGGATGAGGCCAGCGAAGTGAGCAACCTACAAGCAAAATAATCCTCCCTGCCGTGATTCCCAATGACCCAACACCTCAAAAGAAAAGAGGACACGGGAACAATACTTATCTTCCAAATTCTTGAGGAAACAAAAACCACAACTTAACATCCATAATTAATATTATCATGCGACATCCCCTAGGTCATCAATCACTCAAGACTATCCGTGCGCAAAAATGTTTTCACCTGGAAAGTCAGGGCCATCAATGCAGAGGCACGTACACGAAGGTGGTCCGGGACCATAGAAGGAGCCAAGAAGTTAGCACACGTGTTGATGTAGCCTGAAAAAGGGGCATATGTCAGGTCCAAAATTAAAACACATGTGCTGCTGTCGTAGCAGCTGGCTTTGCTCACACCTTATGTTCTGCAGCAACATATGCTGACAGGAATCAAATTGGATAGAGTTCAAGCAGGTGCGTTTTCAAAACAACAACTTTTCATGATTGATGACTACCAAGGCTACATTCCCACTTCACTGACCCGCTGATAGCCACAGGAATACAATGACTCCCACTGCAAAGATGTCGTTGTACACGCTGCCCTTGATGTACACAATTAAGATGACTGCTGCAGTCACCTGTCAGTAACAAAGAACACACATTGCTTTAGTCCCACTTCATTCACTACCTATCACGTAGCTGGTATGAGAGCAGGTTTTAACATCCACAAATGAATCATGAATGTCAAGTTACATACGAATGGCCTTGAGTGTAGGTCAGTAAAAATGTCTCAGATTTGCAAGTTTGTATCTCCTCAGGATTCAATAACTCAAGTTTTTCTCACATTTCCTTGCAAATCCATTGGCACAGAATCTTGGAACCACCACGATCTCTATTTCATGCTTACATTCAATTCGTAACATTTAGACTCAGAGAAATTTCAATGTTCACATGACAAGGAGTTGTCAATTGCACAGCCTACCATTGTAGCTGACATACTCAGCAGCACAGTGGGGGACTTGGTCACCAAAGCCTTCAATCTGGGAGCAAATCGCCCCACCGTGTCTGCACCTAGGCGAGTGAAGAATAAGATGCGCGCCAATTGATCCCCAAGCAGCCCACTGCTCGGGATGTACGTAAAGAAAGGAAATATCTGCAAGTTGAAAAGGTGTGCAGCACGACCTTGATTCACAAGCAAGAGAGGCTGTGAAGAAAATAAGTACTCAGCACATGATGTATGCAGGTAGAAAGAGGGCCATGGCATGAGATGGAATCTGTTTGAAATGGGACTGAGGGTCATGTGAGATGGTTGACGGCAGAGGACAGAGTTTTGAGAGGTAGACAATGCAAAGGAGTTACACAATCAAACACATGCAGGGGTGTGGGAAGACATTCATACTACCAATACATGAACTGAGCAAATAGCAAAACACATTAAGAGCCAGCTACATTTCCTAGTTAGAGAGTATCCGCACTGTGTATAGGACAGTCACACAAGTGAGGAATGACAAGAGGACAGGCCAAATAATAGCAATGGTCGCAGACGTCTCCTCCGCTAAGGTCATCTCCTCAGATCCTGCGTCATCATCTCCTAACTCCCTCTTAGCATCAACGCCCTGTGCAAGCCCCCCCTCTTGTTGATGAGACTGAGACAAGGGCACCACACCACTGTTGGCTCTGGTGGAGCAAGGCAGATTATCACCAACCCTCAATGCAGACACTTTATGTATGGAATGTGTGGAATGCTGTACTGATGGGAAAGATTGCACAGAGGTGATTGCATTGGTATCTTGCTCATTGAAGTTTGAGGGAACCCCAAAACTATGAGCACGGTACTTTTTGAAGGCCACAGAGCAGGTGGATGGCTGAGCCCTTCTCATGCTAGCAAAGCTTTCCAACTTTGAGGGTGAGAGAGACAGTCGTCGATTGTCCAGAGGCTCAGAACGCCGTGAGAGGATAGGAACATAGTTGTCATCATAGCTGCCAGGTATAAGATCCTCTGAACAGCAACAGAAGGACAGCTCATTGATTTTTGAACGCCACAGGTGTCAAGCATGTGGCTTGTCAGCATACACCCTCACATGCATGTATGTTTGGGAATAAAGGCTAAATACAAGACTGTGCATTCTCCCACAATCTGATATAGCATTGAATAGGAATGTTGCTGGCAGCATGTTGCAGTGGTGATCTTACTTTACATATACTTACTACATGACAGACAACAATGTAGCTCAGTTGCCCTTGCACGGTAGGTTGCGGGACATCACACAAGGGGACCCACTTCATTCAATAGAAGGGTGCATCCAGGCAGTCAGTGGTTTACTCACTAGGGTGGTACATGACAAAGGGCATGCCAGAGTCTGGTGCCAGGATGATGTTGTTGGAGGTGGGTGCCATGGCCAGCTCCATGTGCCAGTCCTCATCTTGGTCCTGGGCAGCAAAGGCACCCTCCCTGGAATTGTACCAATAGCTGCGGGATTGAAAGGGGCTGACTCCCCTGCCTGATATGAACCCTGATGTATTGACAGGAGTCCCTGCCACTCTCTCCTCTGCCATAATCTGCTCCTCATGTACAGCTTCCAGAAGAGGGGTGGAGGCATCAGTGTCTTTGAGAGCACTACCAGGGCGAGAAGGTGGTATTGATGGATCTGTGAAAGTCTTGGTACCTTTCATGATGGAAAAGTACTGAACAAACAGAGAGATGCAAGAGATGAAGCCCACCAGGATGATTGCGGCTGATGTCTCAAACATAGTGATCCACTGAAGAAACAAAACACATAAAAGTGTGCCATTCAATTAATTGTACATGGAAAAATTGCTGCAGTTTCATATAGTAAGGTATGTGCAGCCCGCAAACAGCCCCCCAATCTGTAGTGTCACAAACTTATAAATATTTTCATTCAACATAGAAGGCAGGAGGCTGTCAATCGATATATTTATATGGCTTCCTGTCACCTGCCACCTCTCTGGCCAAGCCACCAACTGAACAAGTCCCAACTGTATTATCAAGACCAGCGGACCACTGCCCACAGTTCCAATGCCCAGAGCAATGATGTCAGCATGGCGGAACCACTGCACAAGCTGCAATTGAAGTGTACACATCAGCATCACACTGGGCTCACACCTAATCAATCAACATGAATTACAACAAAAACATTTCTGCACAATCTGTGGATAGGAATTTAGGCTTCAAGTTCAGACACCTCCTAACACATAAGTAGGTAAGCCATACTTCTCAACCTTGTTCACTCAGTAAACCAGAAGGGTTTAAACCAGTTTGTTTAATTGTTTGTCAAAAGAATGTCAGTTGATAGCATGAATTGTTACCTGGTAACTTGTGCTGAAGGCAATGGCAGAAACAATACCCAACATAACCACCGTCCACAGGAGAGTGTCATGAGTCCTGTTCAAAAACACCACAGGATAGTGTCATGAGTCCTGCTCAGGCACACTACAAATCTGGGGCATGGTATTTGAAGTTAGCATGAACTTAGCAATTATAAAGCAATAGAGCCTGGATATAACTAGTGAAGAAGCTGGGTCACTAATGTGATGAGATGCTGGGTCCACAACACATGTTGTAGTAGATCAGTGACAAAAGATACTATTCAAGTTGCAGGTGAAATCATCGCTGATGATAGATCCTGCAAGAGCCTCACATTCTGAATGGATATTAAGGCTTCAGTTACGGAAGTGTCATCATCTGTTGGGAGACACAATTCTTGATATTCCTGCAGTGGCTTCCCATACCTGCTTGTCAACAGCCTCAGCTAATGCTTTCTTACTTTGTGGTGAAGGGGAAAGATGCACATATAGCCAGATTTCCAGCAAGGCTTGACACAAGCCTTATGGCCATGCTCTCTATTTTTCCAAACCGATGGTCCAAAAATTTCTCCATTTGTCCAGACAGAAGAAGCACTGGGATACTGCATGATGAATATGTCAAAGCATTAAATACACATGTCATTTGATTTGAGGCTTAAGCATGTATTCGTAAAATCAAAGTACGAAGAGACACATGTAAGCAGAGTCAAGTTACACAAGTCTACCTTGGAATGTAGAAGGCAAAGTTGAGCTGCAGCAAAATCTGTGGGCCAAACCGTCTGAGAGAAGGACAGCCAAGAGACTTCAGCTCAGAGAGTCACAACTGCTCATAAACACCATGTGCGTCAAAAGCACACTCACTTGGAATAGTATCCGAGTTCAGAGGTGATGAGCACCCACGTCATCATGTAACCAACCTGCGAATAAAGCTTGTTATTGGTAACCAGAATAGAGCAGACGAAAGCGGTCGTTGAGACGCACAGATATGAAAAAAAATCTCATCACAGACTGCCAATGGCCTTTAATCCTTATGTGAGCAGTAGGAACCTGCGCTGTTGGGCCACCCATGATCTTAGAATGCCTGATTCAATTTATCAGAATCTAGATGGCATCTACACGTGTTTGATGTTTCAAATGCATTATACACTAAGCCAAAAAATAGTATCGACGCGAATTTCGAAAAGTTTGAATCCCGGCCATGCTTGGAGCAGAGACCGACTATGACGAATCTGCAATCGCACACAGGTGTGGAAGATGGTGTGAATTGTGTCCAGGGGAAGGTGAGCTAAATAAAATTGCGGCTTATTATTTCTGAAGTCAAGTCCAAAATATTTGGGAATGGTTGGTCTCGGGTGAGGTTTTGCTGATGTCTGCGCGAAAGGTTGTCAAAGTCTAATCCTGCTGTATATAAACTTCAACATGCAGGGAAGATAATGATTTAGAAGGACACGTCCAGGTAGTATCGCGATCTAAAACTTCATCCTTGGCGTTTCATCTCTTTATCTAACGACGACTCTCTCTTGTGCAGGAGGAAGAAGAGGAATATGATAACGACGATTACGAGGAAGATGAAGGTAACCCGTAGATCCAAGATAATGATAAAAAGAACAGCTAAAAGCAATGGCGCTCGCATCATTAAACCACAGCTTGCACTTTTGCATAATTCTAAAATTCTTTCTCGATCCACCCTCGAAGCCTTTTCTTGCTAAATATGATGTTACATTTTCGAAATAGTTATGCTGTACTCATGATTGTCTTCTTGCCCTTGAAGGTGATGAGGCCGAAGCAACTGCTTCTCAGTCAAATATCTCAGCCTCTCAAACAGTGCCTGCACCGACTGTGGCTCAATCATCCATGCCATCTGCTGCCCCACCGCGGGGCATGCCCAGCCTCCCTCTACGTGGCATCCCAGGGCTACCAGCTCGCCCTGTACCCTCATCTGTTTCAAACAGTGGCACATCGGCACCTCCTGTAACCACTGCAGCCTCTTCTAATGCCCCACCACCCAGGGCTATGCCACAGTTGCCAGCCAGGCCTGGTGGCCTCCCAGGTCTTCCAGCAAGACCAGGTCTCGGTGGTTCTACATCATCTGGACCAACTCTTCTCAGCAACAGCGTGGCCGCCTCATCAGCTGCTGCTGCACCTGCTGGAGGTCTCCTGGGCCTCCCTGCAAGATCAGGATCGGCAGCTGCCAATCCTTCCCTTCCAGCTAAGCCCCAGACTCCCTCAACTGCTGGACCTTCCTTACCAGCCCGTCCTCCTTCTGCTACCACCTCCGGCCCATCTCTACCCACGCGGCCTGAATCTGCAGCCACTCCTAACATGCCATCTCGCCCAACTCCAGCAGTATCAGCAGCACCTACAGCAGGACCCACACTCCCAGCACGCCCTACTGCTGCTGCTGGACCCACACTCCCAGCACGCCCTACTGCTGCTGCTGGACCCACACTCCCAACACGCCCTACTGCTGCTGCTGGACCCACACTCCCAGCACGCCCTACTGCTGCTGCTGGACCTACCCTTCCAGCACGCCCTACTGCTGCTGCAGGACCTACCCTCCCAGCGCGTCCCGCTGCTGCTGCAGCTGCAGGACCTACCCTCCCAGCGCGTCCCGCTGCTGCTGCAGCTGCAGGACCTACCCTCCCAGCACGTCCCCCTTCTACTGCTGCCACAAGTGCAAGTACCAGTGCTTCTCAGCAGCCCGCAGTACGGCCTGGCTTCCTGCAGCCTAGGCCTGCAGCCACGTCAGCTGTGGCAGTGACTCCTTCTGCGCCACCTCCCTCTCAAGTGAGTGAAAGTTCAATCCTAGTGTTGGTAAAAGCAGGAAATCATACCACAACTTATTCAACTGCCTCAACCATACAATATATTGCAATAGGGGATCATCTAGGTCACACTTTTGTTGGCTCTGTTGCTGTTGTCGCATGTTTCAGTTATCCCATGTATCCCATGCATCATATATAACCTAGAGTGGTCTGAAGTGTCCTCTCATGGTATCATACAGGAGGTGGTGGATCCTTCTGAGGACCGTAAGGCCCAGCGTATCCAACGGCGTGTACAGGTGAGCAGTACATGTTATTACGTACGCCTGGCTACCTTCTTTGTGCATGTACAGTAGCATGAGGAGTAGCTTATAGAATTATCAACAGTGATGAAATACACGGAAGTAGCTTATGAAGAGTAGCTTATGAGGAGTAGCTTATGAAGAGTAGCTTATGAGGAGTAGCTTATGAGGAGTAGCTTATGAAGAGTAGCTTATGAGGAGTAACTTATGAGGAGTAGCTTATGAGGAGTAGCTTATGAAGAGTAGCTAATGAGGAGTAGCTTATGAAGAGTAGCTTATGAAGAGTAGCTTATGAAGAGTAGCTTATGAGGAGTAGCTTATGAAGAGTAGCTTATGAAGAGTAGCTTATGAAGAGTAGCTTATGAGGAGTAGCTAATAAGGGGGTTTATAGCCAGATAGTAAGATTGCAGCCATGTGTTATGAATGACCTCCAAGGCAATCTTGCACTTCAAAAAAGAAGACTCTTGTTGTCAGAGGTAAAAACAGTGGTAAAATGAAGTCTCATAAATCAAATGTTCAATCTCTAGATCTCTTGACTTTGCCTGCTCAGGACTTCCGCGTGCGCCTGATCCGCGCTGCGGGTAGATTGGGGCTCCGATACGATGCGGACCAGGTCTCTCAATTTTTGCAGGTATTTGCTTTGCCCCATTTCATAAAATATTATTTCATGCATTGTGGTCTGAGTGATGCACCATTATTTCGTGCTCACATAGCCATGTGGAAGGTAGCATGAAGGTAGCATGATGGGAGATCACCCTCCATCCTTAATTTACTTGGGGCTTGGCTTTTTTTCCTCAATGAATACTCAAGTCCTGATAAGATAAGCTTCAGATGACTCAACATGAAGTATAGATTCACTTAAAGCCCGGGTTTTTCTATGCACGACATGATTCCATGCCTCTTCATTGTCCCAGGTCATTGAGCGTGTGGAACGAATGGCTGGTGCTAATATTTACAAGGGGAGCAGGAGGGTCGATCTCAATCGTGCTGCAGAGAGAGAAGCACGTGACTTAGACGCCTCCCAACCAGCTGACTCCAGGCTGGACATAAAGATCAAGATCATGGTCATTGGGATGACAGGTGAGAGGTTCTTTGTTTAGGGTTTTAAATACATACCGTCAGCTTCCAGCTGTTGGCCAGGCTGTATTTGTTGCAGGCAACTGAGCATACTGATATGTGTCACTCATTTCTCATCAGGGACTGGGAAGAGTGAGTTCATCAATGCCATGTTGGAGCGCCCTGCAACAAGAACCAACGCCTTCCGAGACACAACCAAGAGGATACGTGTGCACAAGGGCTCCCACCGTGGGATCCAGGTACGCCAACACATTTCAATGTCTTCCAGATCTGTTCATATGAAGGATCAGATTTAACAACAACTCAGTGAACAACCCTGTCCCCAAAATTGTTATCTTCTGCATTAAGGTGGACAACTGCAAAAATGCTATTCACCTTGATAATACTGTGTCTTGCTAGGGCCCTCTGCCAGGTTAAGGTTGTGTGTTCACACAAATGACTTGTATCACATCATGCAGATGGAGTTCATTGACACACCCGGGCTTCATGCCTCCTCAGCAATGCAAGCTGCCAACAAAGCTCTTCTCCGTCAGATCAAAGCTGCACATGCCTGGCACAAACCCAACTATGTTTTTTACGTTGACAGGTGCGAAGGCTGGAGCAATGCTGCACAATTAGCTCTGTAGCAACTCAACATATTAAAGATATATAAAAGTCCCTTGTGGTCAAATGTTCTTTGATTTACCCTGCAGCTGTTCTTACAGTGCTTTTTGAAATGTTTTATCATACGACAGAAAATGATCAGAAGCTGATTTGTCATCTTTCAATATGTGTTCCTTTTAATGCTCTTTTGTCCAGGCTGGATGCCACAAGACCCTCTCTTGGTGAGCTAAACCTCCTGGGATTGATCAACGAGGCACTCGGTGCAAAGGTGTGTTGAGTAATTTGCTTTAGCTGCTTTCAATGTAGCATATTGTAATACTAATATTTTGTAATCAACTGCTGACTCTGATGTGTATCTTCCATCTTAATACGATGGTTTCTTAACCTTCTTTTGAACTCAGGTTTGGCGAGAGACCATGGTCGTACTTACTCATGCACACGCATGCCGTGCTGCCTTGGGGTCGCAGTACGACATGTACAGCAGGCAGCGGCGCAATATAGTGATGCAGCTGATCAGGCAGGCTGCAGGAGATGGTCAGGTGACTCATTGTAGCATGCACTGTGACCACAATGCATGCTTTGATTAGTCATTTCCTTGTCATGCTAAGAACGTGATGATATCTGATTAGACTATTATTTCCGTACTCACAGGATTCATTCATAATATTCTGGCTCTCATGTCTGTTCTGATGACAAAATGTTAGAGCAATGAGGCAATGCCAGCTAGTGTTACTTCACAAGCCCCCTTTCTCTTCCTTACGCTCTTACCCCAACGCAGATCCGCAACCCTATGCATCTGGTGGACAGTCATCCCAACTGCCCAACCAACAGCTTTGGGCAACCTGTGATCTTGGATGGTGGCGCCAATGTCCCCTGGAAGCAGGCTGTGTACATGCAGCTTGTGGGGTACAGGATATATGAGCAAGTCCAAGCTCTGTTCAAGTAAGAGTGTGTATGCTTTACCAATCGTGTGCACAAGCTGCCTCATATTGGAAGATTCCAAAAGGTTTCAGTTGAAAGGGCCAATGGGCATGGTGGTAAGGGCAGAAGAGTCTGTAACGAGCTCAGTATACGAGCATGTTAAAAGCATGCTCATTTTGCTTTATTTATTTCAGGGATGAGAGCAAGTCTAAGGCTACAGCAGCAGCCCCCTCAAAGCAGGACCTGCTGAGGCAGATGATGAGGCCGAGGTTGCCGCCAGTGTCCTTTTTTGTGGAGCAGGTAGGGTGAAAACTTGGTAGACAGCTTGAGGCCACATGGAAACTTGGTAGACAGCTTGAAGCCACATGAAAATCGTGGACTTAAAAGAGTTATGACATTTTAATGGATGTGAGGAGGGCGTTTTTGATGTGTATTGCTGAGATTTTGAGTGGTTCTAACTGTCGCATTCTTCAATGGCGTAGATGTCTGAGGGTATCCTGAAACCAGATACCTGGGCTGCCATGGATGATCCCTTTGATGTTGAGACTGACGATGAACCTGCAGAAGAGTTTCAACATGTGTAAGTTAATAGTATGAGCGCAATGAGGAGTCATCCTAGGATAACCAGAGCAAGTTAGAGATTGATTGAGGTAGAGATAATGTGATGATGGTGACAAGCAAGTTAGAGATTGATTGAGGTAGAGATAAGGTGATGATGGTGACAAGCAGCTTTTCTTGTTCTGGATGTTACATTGCCAAGATATATTTCATGGCACGCCATTGTGACACTCCTCCCAACAGGTACTACAATTTCATGTATGACATGGCTAAGCGGGGCAATGCATGGGCACAGAAGGAGTATGACATGATGCTCAAGCATCTGCAAAAGTGAGTAAATCTAGCAATTCCATGACATTTGTTACAGAGCTGTGTTGGTTGATTGAGAAATAGCCAGATGGTTGAATGCAAGAAAGCCATGCCTTGGGGATGACACCCTGGGGGTCCTGTCTTCAATGATACATGTATTTTTGCAGGTTGAAGACAGCGTACAAAGAGGCATATGACAACGAGGACATTGAGGGGCTGGCAAATAACGGGTATGAAGGCTATGTGGCTGAGGGATTAGACCTTGGAATCACGTTTGACCCAGAGGACAAGACCAATCACAGATATGTCTACGCTGTGCCTGAGAGTGACTGGCAGGTAAATGGTTGCAGCATGATTTCAGATTGATGTACGCAGTACATATGATGAAAGCACTGTGAAGTCCTTGAAACGCTTGATGATGCAAGACATCAATGAAGCATGTCTTCAAGGTTCTCTATATATTTTTAAAACTCCCTCGCTATGAAAAGGAGAACTGTATCTAATGTTTGCTTTTTGAACCTTTTGTTAAATATCCAGATTATGCCCACTCTTGACTACTACGGTTTTGAACATGAAGATGCAATCACTGGCTTCGTAGCCGAATATGCTACTCAGCTTTTCCACAGGTGCGTGTGGACACCTGCTGAAATAACCCTTATAATACCAGCTCTTATGGATATAATCAGCATAGACCAATGTACATAATGTTGTAGCAAATTCATATTGCTACTGGTATGCTCCACATCTGAAAAGATGTGAAGGGTAATCTTCCTCCTGGGATACCTGCATTGCTCGTAAGCTGTAATTATCTAAAATGATTCCCTTCAAGTTTGTCACTCAATATCTCTTGTTTTTGTAGGAATGGGTACGGTGGCTTCCCCATGGATATCCACTTGGCTGTAGAAAAGGATAAGACATCCACTTGTTTGCAAGGAGAGAGTCATATGTCCATTGTCCACAGCGTACCACCTTTCGGAAGTCGACATATTTCACAGGTGTTGGCAATTTGCATGACCAACCATACAGGAGGACTTGTTTAGTCAGAGAGAGATTGCCATGTATAGTTTCTGGCGTAAATGTTGCATTACTGTCGTATTGAACATAGCTCTAATTATTAACATCCTCACAGATTACTGGGTCATTTGAGCTCCTGAAACCTAACCTAAAAGACGTGCTTTATCAAGTGGAGATCAATACATTCCGGGATGACATGATCGCAAAGAAAGACCATGCAGGGTGCGGTATCATGATGGCCAGGTAAGCTGTGGACAGCCGTAAAATCCTGATCAGGCATCTACCTTCAAAATATCCTGTGCTACTTTGTCACTACCATTACTTTGAGTGTTCTTTCTTGTTCCTTCGGATACATAATGCTGACCTTAAAAAGCTTGATTTCTTGATGTTCTTCAAAATGTGACTCTGTGTCAGCTAAGTGAGTCTTTAAGTGGTTTTGTTGTGGTCTTGTCAGGCTTGGTGAAGGGGGGAAGATGGGGAAGGGTCCTACTGGACTAGGTGTGAGGCTCCAGGACTCCCTCCGCTTGGGTGCCTTCAAGATTGATGCCTGTGCTGCTAAGGTTCAGACAGATGGTGCCCAGGGTGGAAAAGATGAGGCCTGGGGAGGCAGAGCCTTCGTGCATTATGACTGGTTACCTGTAAGTCTGCAGTAAACAGTCCTGCTACTTAGCGTGCGCCCTTTGTCTGGGATCAGTGTGTTCTGTAGCTTATTCAGAGTCCTGGCTTGCTCTGAAGTGATCTTGATAGGACGCCCAGGCTCATGAGGCTGTTCTCATCCTAATTCGACCCTGCGTGGGCAATGAATGCATGTGGACTCTTGCTAATTGGGCTGTGCATGGGTTGTGTTTGAATAATGCAGGGTGTTGGCATGTTGTTTGACTTCTACCAACAGCGCACTAAGGAGGGTGACAACCAAGTTGGAGGTTGGGCCTCAAACTTTACTTATGATTGGGAGATGCTAGGTGCTGCCTGCGGTGTGGAGGTTGACTATGTGGGAGGTAATAAATTACCAAGTCCACAATTCCAGTGATGATGACTTATCTTAGTTGATATGTGATAAGGAGCGCATGTTCTACAAGCCTCCCTCAAGTTGTACTCTGTACACTTGTTTGTATGAGCCTATTAGTTACCACCTTGAGGTCTGTGTCAAAGTATGATGCATGAAGGTTCTTATGCTGATTGATCGCAGGTGGAGAGGCATTGCATGTGGACATGAAGCTTTTCAGTGGAAGGGATTATCGCCTTGCCTGGTTGCTTATTATCCCGGCTTGGAACTGGGTCAAGGGAACCTGGAGCAGATTCAGAAGCGGAGGAGGAGATGAGGCTGGTGAGATTCTTACATTGTGAATACTTACTGAAGTCATTGATTTAGTCATGAATCTCAGTGATGACTCTGTGTACCAGACATGCCATTCTTTAACCCCTGTAGTCCTAGTTTCGTGACAATGGGTATGGGTATCTGAGGCTGGATGTTCATTATCGCTCATTTCTGCTCAACTAATCATAATTATATCTCCCTGTAATTCATTTGTTCATGCTTCTGCCCATCACATCATCTACTGCAGGTATGGAGGAAGTAGTTGAGGAAGAAGAGGAAGTTGAAGAAGACGATGGGATGGCATTTGCTTAAGGTCCACGGCTGTTCTCAAAATGCTGAGAAAGGGCAGAGGGCAGGCTGATTGTTGATGTGGTTTATTATGCCAGAAGATTGTCTTGCGGACATTTGAGTAGGTTATTGCTTATAACGTTCTTAGGTAGTTGATTCGGTAACCCGGTCATTTCCTTCTGGCACTGATGAGTTAAGGGATAGAGATTCGCAATCGGACAAATTATCAAGTCGTGGAAGATGTTTTACTCTGCACCTGTTTGTGTACCTAGGGCTTTCATATATTGTGTGCACCAGTGCGTCAAAAACTGAAACTGTCCAGTTGCAGTGAAAACACACTCATCCAAGTGAATTGGAGAGAACATCAACAGCATGTCTCAGTTGTTGTAAATTTGCTGGTGCTCTGCACTCAACGAGCCACGTTTTCGCCTGCTGAAGCAAAAGACCCCTCTTTGCTTCTATGTGTGCAACAATTGCGTCCTTGAAAGTTTCCGCTCCTGACGAGAATCAATCGAAATCAGTTCATATAATCTGTGAACTTTTCATAGAAAAAAAACCCACCTGGAAGACTCACTGCTCCAGCCAAGGTGCTAGTGCATTGGTGTTGTGAGACAGCACCAGCTACTGCACTGGAGGTGGCTGGATGAAAGATGAAAGCAGAGCTGTAGGCAGCACTTTGGGTACTTAGATGCAAATCCGGAGACAGGGTTGAGCTAGAGGACACAGCATAGGGAACATGCATCAGAGCACCCTTGCCTTGGGTGGAAACAGGGGCTGTCATTTGAGGCTGAAGACTATGAATGCAGGGTGAAGGCTTGCTGGCTGTATGCTCTCCAAGATCCATGGACATAGTGCTTGGATGTTTTGCTGTACTTCCTGCTGCGTGTCGTGCTGCCATCTGCTGATCAGTTGTGCCACTACTCACACTTTTTGATGTGGACGCAGCCAAATACACTGCGGGTAGGACTGCTATTGACATTGTATTGGCTCTAACCTGATCACAAATTGACAGAGCGCATGTAAAAGTAGTGACTAAAAAATAAAACCAGGGTCGCGGCCGAAGGCTACCTTCTAATACTGACTTTGTTATGTTCAAATAAAGGAATAAACCTCAACATGCACAAACACAGCAACATGCACAAATGTAAACATGACTTCAAACGGTCAGAGAAATATCATCAATATACATGTGTTTGCAAAAATAGAACCAAGAGCACGCTTACTTGTTCATTGTAATGCCTTGACGCCTCCTTTCCCTGCATCGTGTTTGCACTTCTCTCATATCCTGGTTCATTAAAGTATGGATCTGGCACCAGGATCATAGCAGAGATGCTTACAAGAACCTACACGCATTGCAAAGAAGAATAAAAGTTTGCTGTTAAATAGGTTTGGCTTTACAGATGCTGTATTGGAGCTATGTACGGACTTAAAAAAAGTGGTATGCATCAAGGACAAAAGGCAGGGATTCCAACTACAACAGGAGTAAGTAAAGTCCCTTCTGAAGTTCTCTGAGTTGAGCCTATTTACATGATTATCAAGCTATACAAGCCTGTAGATCAAGGAGCTAGTTATACAAGCCTGTAGATCAAGAAGCTAGATATACAAGCCTGTAGATCAAGGAGCTAGTTATACAAGCCTGTAGATCAAGGAGCTAGATATACAAGCCTGTAGATCAAGGAGCTAGTTATACAAGCCTGTAGATCAAGGAGCTAGTTATACAAGCCTGTAGATCAAGGAGCAACTCCTGAGACTCGAAGTCCATTTTCTTTATCATGATGATAGAGAAGCTAAAATATTTTTGATTGCATAAAGTACACCTCAGTTCCATACCAAAATCTATCATAGGCCTGCAAGAGTGTGGATGTACCAGGCTTACTTGTAAGAGTGTGGATGTACCAGGTTGCCAAGAGGGACCTGACCAAGTGCCCAACAGCGAGAGACACACTTTCCCGCTCTCATACAAGTTTGGATTAAATCGAATTCTACCTCCGCCTGTCGTTAAGAATTGCACCTAGTAATATGACAGAAGACATTGTGCTCAAATGCATGGAAAAACAAGGTCTAATGTCATCGAAAAAAGATTCAGATGAATATAAAAATGTGTACATATATCACTTAAATGTACTTGCAAGGAACCTGTGGAGCTCCCCAATCATTCTCTTTTTCACTCCTTATCACTCCTACAACACAGTCGTAAAGGATGCAGACAAGATGCGCAAGGACAGAAGCAGGCTTAAGAGTTATCAACCCGAACAAAAACAAGAATGTCTGCTCTGCAAGAGCTTCAATCACTACACCATGCACCATAGATGACTCAGGCTGACCTTAGGAGGAACATTGGGATAGCCTTCTGGAAGGTAGATGTCAAATATAAACGCTCCGTGGGCATAGGGAGTCTCAGAGCCAGGGAACATCAGAGCCCTGCTGACACAACAATAACAAAGCTCTTATTTAAATGGTCAAAATGACTCACTACAGAGTGACATAATTGCCTCATGCACAGTTTCAGAAAGTCCATATTCTAAGATATGAAATGGTTCATATTCATATGAAGTTTCACGCATGGTTGTACAAATCCATGCACGTTGATCTGCATCTCTTGCAGATCAATGTGAATGCATGTGCTGCATGTGCGCAGCGCTCTGTCACGACCTGAGTACATCCATGCGCTCTTCATCCACAGCCACCAGTATCGTTGATTCCCAGGAGATAGGCAAGGATGTGGACAAAGTGCTAAGCTCCTCTGTAATACGCTTCAGCCTTTTCCGCATCAACTCTCCACCGCTACCCTTCCTTGCTGCATCTGCCTCCTTCCTGTCACAACAGAATGACAACAGTATGATCTTGCCTTGAGCTACATTACATTTGAATATGAATTGAGACATCATGCTCTGATCCCCTAGGCCTTTAGGTTCACTGCCTCTCAATGAAAGCACTTGCAATCAAGACATCATGCTCTGATGCCCTAGGCGTTCGGGTTCGCTGCCTCTCAATGAAAGCACATGTAATCAAGACATCATGCTCTGATGCCCTAGGCGTTCGGGTTCGCTGCCTCTCAATGAAAGCACTTGCAATCAACACATCTGCAAATTCGCATTCCTGTGACTCAGCACTCATGACAACAGCTACAATAACATCAACAAAAACAAGGAATAATAACTCAATCCAAGATGCTCACCGGAAGTAATGGCTTGCAGCCAAAGGTTTCTGCTGAAGCTGCTGACTCATCATAGTCTTGACGTACCTCTCCTCAGCTGCTTTCTGCAGATGCAAGCTGGACTCTGTCCCACCACCTTCCTCACCACCTCTCGGTAGCAGCTGCTGTAAAGCAGCTGCGTTTACTAATGAAGGTTGGCTTACGACCTCTGCAGCTTTCCGTCTCCTTGGGGCGCTCACAGTTAGGCCCTGTCGTTGCAGCTGAGCTCTAGCTGCTTCACCCTCTTTGGAAGTTGTACCCGGCTGGCCCAGTGCCTGTGGCTCTTGAGGACTTACAGCTACTGCTGGAGACACCGTCAGCTGCCAGACCTTGACAGCCTGTTGTACATCTTCACACAATGCACTCAAATCTAAAGCAAGGCACAGAGCTGTGATGTCCTCCTCATCACCTTGTCCTAACATTTCAGCACTCCTCTTGTACACCTGCATTGAAAGTATGTTGTGCACAGTTCACCATCATGGTCTATATCTGATCTCACAACATACCTTGCATTGAGTGTCGAGTCCATATCTGAGCTCACTGTATACCTTGCATTGAGTATCAAGTCCATATCTGAGCTCACTGCATACCTTGCATTGAGTATCAAGTCTGTGAAGGCTTCTAAGAAGGGCATTGTCATTTGCACAGACTGCAGTTAGGCCCGAAGCATGAGAAGAACCTGGCAGAGCTGCATCAATATCCTGCCTTGCCGCTGCCAGAGAGGAGGATGAAGCAACAACAGAAGCAGAAGATGGATCCTCGGTGTCGACCAAGAAAATTTCTACCATATCCAATGAAGAGATGAGAACCCTGAGTCAGTCGCGAGGGTTTAGGTCAAAATGATTCAGTGCAGGATCCTCTATGAATCTCTGAGCACGTGTGTCAACAAATGATACAGTGCAGGATCCTCTATTAATCTCTGAGCACGTGTGTCAACGAATTCCAGACTATTGGAACATGAGTGAAGACAGAATGACAGCAGAACAGTTAAACATCGAGATAGTATGACAGCAGAATGACAGCAGAACAGTTAAACAGCGAGATAGTATGACAGCAGAATGACAGCAGAACAGTTAAACAGCGAGATAGTGCTTTCAACCTATCAAACTATCAATTTGCTTGGTACACAAAACTGAGGCACTGAAGAAGGTCCATGAGCTAGCAGTACAACTTGCCTGAGAAGCTCCATGAGCTGACGGTACAACTTAGGCCGGGATGCTATGTCCTGCAACGAGTCGTTGTGGAGCAGTGTTCTGCGCAGCAAGCATATATGTTAGCTAACACAGGCACAATCTCATGACTAACACCCCCACAATCTCATGGCTAACACAGACATAATCTCATGGCTAACACAGACATAATCTCATGGCTAACACAGGCATAATCTCATGGCTAACACAGGCATAATCTCATGGCACACACTCCCACAATCTCATGGCACAAACTCCCACAATCTCATGGCACACACTCCCACAATCTCATGGCACACACTCCCACAATCTCATGGCACACACTCCCATAATCTCATGGCACACACTCCC
>BEGY01000008.1:0-92411 GCA_002335675.1 Chlamydomonas eustigma | reverse complement strand
ATAAGCATGAGTTAAAAGAAACAGTTGAATAACTGTATGAGGGCCAAGTCATGGTGACTAGCATGAGTTAAAAGTATGGTGACTAGCATGAGTTAAAAGTCATGGTGACTAGCATGAGTTAGAAGTCATGGTGACTAGCATGAGTTAGAAGTCATGGTGACTAGCATGAGTCACCATGACTTCTCATTATTCCAGTTTCTATTTGAGTCTGTCCATGAGAGACAGCTGCTAATCTTTGACTAGTTTGCTATGATGAGATTTCTTACTAACATGAGGGAGGAAAATTAGGGGGGATTATGTTACTGAGAATACTACATGCCTGCTGCAAGAAGATCCCCTTCCAGTACCATCTTATTCATGCTGTGAAAAAATTTGCAGATACTGGCAGTTATTTTCTTTATGAAGTACACAATGATCAAGTGCATTAGTCTTCTGTGTCTTAGTCTGATTATCAGATGGAAGTGTGAGAAGTAGATGCTGTCATGTATTACATCCAACCCAATGGCTAATGGAGGTACTCCTGTGCTGGTTGACTCACAGAAGGGAAGGCTAAGGACGGGCAGTATCTCACACAGAAAAATGGAGTGCTAGCAATAACTCTTAATCCATGCATGCTTGCATGATCAACCTCTAGCAAATACACAATGAACCATGTGCCTGCTTCCCGCCTGCACGTTCTAATAAATCAGTGCAGATCACACTGGAGTGCTGGTTGCTCACAGTCTCTATTTTTTCCATGAACTATGATTAGTTTGAGGAGTTTCAGAAGCAAAGTAGTCTGAGCCTATCTGGCTATGAGAACAGCACAGTGAAGGTGAACAATGCAGACATAAGTGCTCATGTCAAATTAGCATGTTGCATGTTGGTCTGCAATGGTATCATTTTTGTACTGCGCTCCATTCAGGTTTGGTAACTTCCTAAAAACACGGCCTAACCAGGCCATGTCGACAGAAGAGTTATAGCAGTATAGATTTGATGTAGGCACAATTCGACACTTGATATGTATGTTCTTTTATGACTCAGCTGACCGTATACGCCGTACACTGTTCACACTGCTATGACTTATGTAGCACGTGATTACGAAATCTCGAAATCATGAGATGCTGACTCATTCATACAATCGTTTCCTCTGTGATAACTGATACCAGTACTTTGTAAGTTAGTTACACAAATCGACCAAGATACGGAAAAGCAAAATCTGCACTTCGTGGTTCTTGGGGTTTCCTTTATCGTGCACTCCATACTCAGCAAATTACTGAATAATAAAGTAATATATGTTCTAAGGTGACATATTAACGAAGATTTCTATACGTCATTCCTATTTCCGCGGCATATTCCAGGTCTCATCTGTTTATTGGCCTGTTTTGATCAGATCGGTTTCAAATGGAGGAAAAACTAGTAAAACGTATAAAAAGCAATCACATACCTGGTGATGTCAAATCCGTTATATCACATCAAAACGGAAGTGAAGAGGGTTCTTCAGCTCCCAGGATTCAATCGGGCACATTCTTATCAAACAAATCAATCACAATTAGAGGAATGGAGATCAGGCCAGGCGATGGCGGTGATGGCAACAACTTTTTGGTACCTGACAAAAGCGCCCTCAGCACTCATTTGCAAACAGTGCCATCTGCAAAATCGCTGAAGAGATTATCTGCCACAGTTCTCGACCTGTCTCACCATGGGCAACTGCCTGGGCAAAGCTCTTGGATCTCAGGTACAAATATTATTGCTCACCATTCTTCAGCTCTCATGTTCGCCAAGGTAGGGATGCATGGCGGCCCAAAGCACTTCATGTTAGCAGTGCATGCTATATATTGGCAGTACAGTCTTTGTTGAGTAGTGCTGTATAGGTGCAGCACTTCGCCATATCTCATGATTGTCTCTGACACACTTTTTGATGAAATCCCAAGTCCAACCTCAATTTACAGAGTTGCTTTCCTGTAAGCATTTTTTGCACGTGTAATGATAACAACTACACAGAATGAAAATGACAAAACAATGTCGTTGCAATGTGCAGATTTCTTGAACTCAGTTTGAGATGTCACTTTCTTTCACAGGTGTATTCCATTTAGTGACTGTCATGATTGGTGCTGGCGTCCTTGCCTTGCCAAGCTGCATGGCGCTCCTGGGCTGGGTAATTGGTCCTGCCTTGCTGGTGTTCTTAGGTGCTGTTTCTGTTTGGGGCTGTATGATGATGGCTGAGGTGTTTGAAACCCCAGGAGGTGTCAAGAGCTACACGTGAGGGCCTTCAGGAATAACAGTAGCTTTAGGTCTTTTATTTCTGACAACATGGCATGCTCACTTACCTATGTTTCATCGTTGCAAGGATTATTTGTTGCTGCTTAGGTATCGTCCATGGTGATTGCTGCAAGTACAATGAGGAGTTGCAGCTGTCACTTAGTTACCTTGCTTTTTACTTTTGTACAGGATAAGCTCTATGCATCATTGTGAATTGAAATGTGGTCTGCATTCAGGATAGATGACTAGCCTTTGTTACTAGGCAATAAGAGGGACGCTGGATACCCCAGATTGTTCTTTCCTTCCTTGAATTTGAAGGTACCGAGAAGCAGTGTTGCACATCAT
Organism: Chlamydomonas eustigma; assembly: GCA_002335675.1. Lineage (NCBI taxonomy): Eukaryota > Viridiplantae > Chlorophyta > Chlorophyceae > Chlamydomonadales > Chlamydomonadaceae > Chlamydomonas > Chlamydomonas eustigma. The sequence continues at coordinate 89,825 of BEGY01000008.1, read as the reverse complement.
GGGGGGATATCATCCCTACATCCTTACGATATTCCAATTCGCAAACCTGTTCATGTCTGCTGTGGGATACACCCTGGCAGGCATGAATTCCATCGAGTTCATTGCTGCTTCCGCATGTGTGATGGACCATGTGTCAAGTCCCTGTCCCATGACCACAAACCTTCAGGCCATCCTTGTCTTCTCTGGACTACAGCTCATCCTCAACATGTTCCCAAACTTGGAATCTGTGTGGTGAATAATATGCAGTGGATGCAAATAGAGGAGCAATGTGATGAGCTGCTTTAATGTTGTGAATACAGGAAGGCTGGACATCAACAACATCATTCCATAGTTGTAGATGTGGATACTTGTTCAGCTGCATTAGGCCTCAGGATAAAGAAGACTTATGTGATGGTTTAGGGTTTAGGGTTTTGTATTGCTTTCTTCAGGTGGGTCAGCATGATCGGTACCTTCATGAGTTACTTGTACAGCATGTTAGCGGTGATACTGTCAGGTCAGTCATTGGGCAACAATGGCGCTGCTGAGACAACCTTGTTTGGCAAGACGGCAGGCTCTCCATGGCTGCGAGCTGTAGGGATGTTTAGTGCACTGGGAAATCTGGCATTCGCCTGGTCGTCAGCTCTCATGGTCCCAAGTATTCAGGTACTTCAATCTGCATGGCATGGTCCCATGCATCCAGGTACTTTCATCTGCATGCTGGCATGGTCCCATGCATCCAGGTACTTTCATCTGCATGCTGGCATGGTCCCAAGCATCCAGGTACTTTCATCTGCATGCTGGCATGGTCCCAAGCATCCAGAAACTTCAATTACCTTATTCTTATATCATACCTAGTTGAGGTTAGAGCAGCATTATGTATGCATGTACTCGCCAACTGTCTATAGTCACACAATAGCCTTTGCTTTCAGGCAACACTGTTGGAGCCCCCAAAATCAGCCTTCAGCATGCGCAAGACCATCTACGTAGCTTTTGGTACTACCTGTGTTTTCTATGTTGCAATCGCCCTGCTGGGATATGCTGCATTGGGCTCTGATGTCCCTGGGGATGTGCTGACTGGATTCTCTGGTGTATCGACTCAAGTAGAAGTAATGGCTAATGCGGCTGTCTTGGGACACATGATTGCAGCAGTACAGGTCTACATGCATCCTATATTTGAGGTTAGTAGAGCAGTACAAGTATACATGCATCCTATATTTGAGGTTAGTAGACGCATAAACATTTGCTTGTGAATGATGCTCTTTTGTTGAGAGACCTCTTGCGTGTTAACATTTTTGTGCTTCTAATAAGAAAAACATTCAAGCAAATCTTCATGCCTGAATGCATTATACACTCAGTTGCCATGGAATAGAGTGTTCGGAAGAAAAAGCTGCACCGACTGTTATGATATGTTGATGTTGATCTATTACAGGCTGTCGAAGGTACTTTGGAGAGATTCCCAAGGTTTGCCCTACTAGTGCAAGAAGGTTGGAAAGCACAAGTTTTCAGATTTCTGTATCGAGGTCTTTTCACTGTTGTCATCACTGGCATTGGATATGGACTTCCACACTTCTCACTCATCTCAGGCCTTAATGGTGCCATTACATACTGGCCATTACAGGTAACCACTGGACCTGACTAATCTGCTTACCTTTCAACCGATTATGTGGTACAGTATTCTGTTGGCCATCCAATTGTTGTTGTTAAATGTTCTATGAATTCTTAATGCTTGCTGCCTACTCATCATTCTGTTCATTCATGCACCCTTGCAGATCTTATACCCCTTTTGCATGTACCTCGCTCTGTACCCCCAGTCCCCATTTGTGACAAAAATGATGTATGCTATTGCTGCCTTCGTGCTGGTGATCTCAATACTGGCCATTATGGGGAGCCTTCATGCCTTGATAACTGCCTAGAAGCTGCAATAAATTTGGGATTTCGTCAAGTAGTGGTTTCAATCGTTTTTCTCCACTACCTTTGATCATGTTCATGCCTTAGTGATTAATGAGACTACATGCTCGTGACTGCATGATCTAAGCCTTCATAGTCTGTCTGTACCTTGTCACCACAAACCATCTGATTCATTCCAGGAGTCCCACTTGTGCAGTAAGTGAGCCATATTAATGTTGTGTCAGTTTCTCTGTTTTTCTGCGATAAATTATACTATCTAATCGAAGTGACGTTTTGTAAGGCTCCACTATATATTTGCATTGACAAGAAAAAAATACCTGATCTTCATGCAAAAAGATGTATTGCAAAACATCAAAAGATTATTAGTTGGTACTTTCTGCCCCCTAAATTACCCTGAAGTTATATTCCTCTCGCATACAAATTAATATTTATCAGGAGAGTAAGAATGCATGCCCTATATTTTGAAAAAAGCTCTTGACTTATGAATTCACCGTAATCAAAATAGAGTAAAAAAATGTGTTCTACACCAACTCTCAGACATGTAAACCATTCGGCTCAAGGGCTATCCCCTTTGCAATGAAAGCATCAAGGCAATGAAACACATGTCTCAAATAAGAAACAACAAATGCTTGACAACATTATCTCGCACAACCCTGACTTATCAAAAGATAGAAGTAGCATTATACCTATGCGTTTTGGGGGGAAAACCTGACATATCTCTTACATGGTTCGATTGTGCCTAGTCATTTAATTGAGGATTTTGGGAAGATAGTCTGCTAGTCTGTTTTGTGTATGAGTGAGAAGCACAGCATCATACAGAGATCCAGCCTCCACCCAGCTCACCTCATTCAGGCTCATGCTTATTTGATTCATGTTTGGTTGACATCATCGCTGATGGAGGTATGCGATGCAGTGGAGCAGTGTTCAGATGGTACTTGCACAATGAGGCTGTCACCCAATGCAGCAGGTGCACTTTCATCATGCACTGCAAGCAGATCGGTGATTTATTCAGAGGGTCCCCTCCCCCTCTTCCTGGCTTCGAGCCAAGATTATCACTACCTCTCTTCCCCACTGTGTTACTCTCATGTTGTACTGCATCAGAATCTCTCTGTCCCTTCAATTTGAACATGAATGAGCGGAGCGGGGGGGTAGGCTCTGACATGGAGGACCGAAGTGCATCCAAAGCTCAGAGAACTTGAGGATATGTTGGTCTACGATCAACAAAAAGGCGGCCAAATGTACCCCCCCTCATTAATAAATTGACAACATATCTTTCTCAAAGGATCTACATATTTTCTTTTTCAGTTCTAGTATCAGTCATGTCTTTTGTGGCCTGATGAATGCCCTAGTGAGTGTACAGTGCAGAGGACACACAAATGGTTCCACAGTTGCTAGACCTAATGGATAAACAATTACCTTGCTTCAGGATCCTTGTCCCAGCAACACATTGCAAGTCTCTTGAAACCAATTGGGGCTCCAGCCGGAAAGATGGGCCTTAGATCACTACGATTAACCTGCAGCGCCAGAAGCCAGTCAACAAATATTTACTCTGATGTACGGACATGGCCACAGCATTGATTAGGCGGTGGACAAATGAATGTGCAAAAACTGTGCGCACCTATGTTGAGGTATTCAGAAAAGTAGTTGAAGAGCGTTTCAGACAGGTAGCCATTCAGGCAACCACTACTACCTGAAAGCCTACGTGGAATCTAGGGAGACCATTGTAGGGTAGCTGACCAGTGTACAACTCCTACAAAGTGATGCCAAAAACATACCTACGGGGAGCAATGGTCACTTCACTCAATAACAGGCAGCAATTGAGGCCTAGCTGAAAGTAGAAGAAACTTCCATCACTCGGTAGTGTTGAGTAGCAAGTAAGGGTTAAGAACTCTAGAAACTGGAGTGAATCACCTCTCCCTTAAAGATAATATAAGGGTGTTGCATGCACGAGAGGGAAACCACAACCACTCCAGATAACAGGCAGGGCACACATGAAGGGACAGCAGAGTCCATACAGATTGCAAACATGCATGTTGAGCAGTTATTACAAACATGCATGTTGATAATGTTGAGCAGTTACTTTAATATCTTAGAACTTGCTTCATGTACACCATAGGTAACAGCTCGCAAGTATAATGTGTCCTACTTCTCTATGTGTTGAGAAACTCACACATCAGCTGCATTGCTGTGATGACCATCTAACAAGACCTCCGGAGCCATATGAAACAAGGTGCCGTGGGATATGTTGCTGACATGGGTATCGGCCTGGCTATTCTTCAGTGACAGTCCAAAGTCTGCAATCTTTGCCACTAAACTTCTGGGATTGTCCATGCTCCCTTGTAAAAGTACATTCATAGACTGCAACAAGAGGATGAAGGTCACAGACATTCTGCATATGTGACAGACAGTCATGATTTATTCTTCAACCTTAAAATGTAAAAAAAACAGGGAAAATGCAGTAAATGCAGAGTAGTCAAGTAGTCAAGTAGTCAAGTAGTAGTCAAGTTAGTCAAGTAGTCAAGTAGTAGTCAAGTAGTCAAGTAGTAGTCAAGTAGTAGTCAAGTAGTAGTCAAGTAGTCAAGTAGTAGTCAAGTTGTCAAGTAGTAGTCAAGTAGTAGTCAATCAGTCAAGTAGTAGTCAAGTAGTCGATCTCAATTCGAATCCAGCGTTTTAACACTCAAATAAGGTTGTAATTTGACAGGATCACTGCAAAGGAGCGACATGCATTATCCATAAAGACCATTCACGCAGCAGGAGCTTCTCCTATACATGTACATGAAGGATGTTGGAAGCATGCAAGTGGGCCAGGCCTGCTTTATGACCCCTCACCTTCAGATCTGCATGCAAGATCTTTGAGGCAATGCCTCTTGAAATTTCTGCAGCAGTGTCCAAAACTGCCAAGTAGTTAACATTTCCGTCATCTCCTATGAAAACACCCAAGCTGAGTGCCTCCCTTAGGCTTCCCCACTCACATAGCTCCAAAACAACCTGCACCTGGAAGGCAGTGACAGGCGCTGAAGGGGGATCAGAACTTTTTTTCTGACCTTCTGCTGCGATGCTGCTGTCACTGGAAGTAGATGCGTCTGTACTGCCCGCAAGGACAAACGAAATGATGTCTCGGGAGGATCCCAGCTCATTGTCTGGAGTGGCCTTAGAAAACTTTCTAGAGAGTGCACCAGGACTGGAGAGCTCTCTGACAGCAGCCGGGTCAGGGTGTAAGTGTAAGTCTGCACATCAATGTTGGGATGCTTGAGGGAAGTGCTGATAGCAGCCTCCATGATGGCCATGCGCTCTTTCTTGGCTGCTCCATTCATATGGATGGGCAACACCATGGTCTTCACAGCTACTACAGCTACTGGTCTGTTGTTCCAAAGCCCTTCATAAGCCCAACCAGACTGGGGGGAAATAACAGGTACTCTCGTCAGAAAGTCAGTGTTAAGATCAGACCATGGCTGATACTCCTAGTATTTGTGCCTTTATGCATTAAGCAAGAAAAAGCACATAATTTGAGATTCATTTTCTTGTAAAAAGAAGGGAAACTAATTCCTGTGTCTGCATGTCCTAAACCCTAAACCCATGTCCTAGGTAAGGAGGAGTGTGATGACTCACCATGTCCTAGGTAAGAAGGAGTGTGATGACTCACCAAACCCTCTCCAATCTGCTTCACCAAAGTCAGCTCTGATTTCTTGTTGTTGCCCTCTTGCAGTGAGTTACCTATAACCTGCTTCTGAACACAGTTGATCAGCTGAGTTGCGGAACGGTCCCCCGCAGCTGACATTATGCCAACTTCAGACACCCAGGATAAGCAATCAATCAATTCATACTGGTGCTGCAATACAGCCTCTGCCCTCTCCTTTTCTTGCATCAGCCGAGCGTGAGCCCTCTGGACTTCCATACGCACAAGCACAGCCTCTGTAACATCAATCTGAGTGCATAGCCTCTGTAACATCAATCTGAGTGCACAGCCTCTGTAACATCAATCTGAATGCACAGCCTCTGTAACATCAATCTGAGTGCACAGCCTCTGTAACATCAATCTGAGTGCACAGCCTCCGTAACATCAATCTGAGTGCACAGCCTCTGTAACATCAATCGTCTGAGTGCAGAATCACGTGCTTGTTATGTACTCGTTGTAACAATAAATCAATAACCTTCCATAAAGCACCTTCCTCAACAGCATCTACATTCTGGATATTTAATCTGTTGCACGCAATTGAGAATATCATAAACTGTTCAAGTCATGACCAGGAATCACATTTATTAGGAATGAATCTCAAATGTACTAGATATCAACAAATGGGGTATAATCCGTTATATGACAAGGCATATGAAGTTTTTTGAAGTATGAGCCTGGCCTATCTTTAATCAATTAAAACAATGGATTGCAGGGCTGCCTCCTTACTTGAGAGATGATGCAGTAGATGCAGATGTCCTGTAAGGAAATGGGGTCCTTAGAGCGAGATATCTGAACGTTGTGCAAGATTTTCTGGTCTTCCCCAATGAGTTTCATACGGGAGCGCAGGATAGGGTGCACCATCTCCAGTTGTGCTCGGTAAATATCGCCAGTCTTGACAGCTACCATCATGGCCTGCTGCTCTGCCTGAGTAACATAAAAGACTAGTCTTATTCAGATCAAACATCCATACTCTCTGCTTACATTTTCTTAACAATAAGTTACATGGCACTTATGTGAAAGATGTATAAGAGATTATCCATCGTACTTAAGACAACTTTTTTATGAGAGAAGATGCTTCTTCACTGCTTGACTGTTCAATTTTATGTCTTCAAAAAAGGTGACTTGTCTCACCTACTTCATGAAGTTCAGAACTGTCATATCTGCTGTGTCACCAACAGACACAGTTTGGAGGCTGCCATGACTACCTGCAAACTATTTGATTGTAGAGAAGATGAAACTTTCTTAAATGAAATGTTCATCACATGATGATTACATGCACATGATGAAGCTTACATGCAGCAAGCTTATTACATGCACATGATGATTACATGCACATGATGAAGCTTACATGCAGCAAGCTTACATGCACATGACAATAATTACATGCACAACAAGCTAGTAACATGCCATAAAGATTATATGCACAACCAGGTTACATGTTAAGAAGATTATATGCACAACAAGCTAGTAACATGCCATAAAGATTATATGCACAACCAGGTTACATGTTAAGAAGATTACATGCACAACCAGGTTACATGTTATGAAGATTACATGCACATTTTCAGGCTTGTTAGTACCTTCGAACACATGGTGAGTCAAGGTAAGCACAAAAACTCAGAACCGCCTGTGATTTGTTTATGAGCTTGTGCAAAAGAATAATAATCCCTTTAAATCTGTGCAACTTTTGTCCCCAATTGACGTGCCGCATCCTGGTTAAGGCTATGTGACGTGCATGGATTGTAACATGTTCATTATTTCGAGATGCCACTCACCAAACATGGCCATGCTAGACACTCCACCCTATTAGCTACTCACCAAACATGGCCATGCTAGATTCATTTTGCCACATAATGGAACTCTCCTTCTCAATAAAGGACCATAGTGATGCTAGAAGGAGTGTGTTTGAGGGTCAATGGATCCCTCCTTCTCAATAAGGGACCATAGTGATGCTAGAAGGAGTGTGTTTGAGGGTCAATGGATCCCTCCTTCTCAATAAAGGACCACAGTGATGCTAGAAGGAGTGTGTTTGAGGGTCATCAATTCATCCCTCAGGTTCCATGCTAGAAGGAGTGTGTTTGATGGTCATCAATGGATCCCTCAGGTTCCATGACCTCTGAATCCCTCACTGGCCTCCATCGCCTGCTGTACCATCCCCCAGTGCCGACTGCCACTCTCCTTTTTTGACAAGAATGACTGGCCAGTATATCAACATGGAGCACCAGCTATGTCTCATAGAAGCAGCATCTCCAAATAAGACACACCTGAACAGGAATAATGCAAGTGAACAATTAGTTAGTTTACAGGAAAACAACTAGATAAATCTATTAAAAAAAGTAAATGATCCAACTGCTGCTCATGGGCTAAACAGTTGCAAAAAAAATAGGTTAGCTGTCATAGCGTCAGGTTGGCAACCTGGATTACCTGGATATAACAGCGCCGTAGTTACCCACTGCCAACAAGTTATTGAGGAGTGCCTGTGGAAAGATGTAAACAACAACACAGTGTCAGTGTTACACTTATCTAATGCTGAGCAATTAGAACGTTAACAAAAATGAGATTCGGCTGTTGAAGATGATCTGATGAACAAGCTGAACTTGTCATACTTGTCATGCTCTCTTTTGACAGATTCTACACTTCACACAGATTCTTCAAGAACTTTACAAGCAGGATTGGTTTAGTACAAGTACCTGCCATTCATTATAAGGATTAGATTAGTACAATCGCCTGCCATTCATTGCGAAATGATGCTCCAGACCAGATCTGTGAAAAGAAGCGCCCTGCATTCATCAGTCTCGTATGTGCCATTGTGGATAGTCCCAGCTTACATCTAAACACCAACGCTTCCTGAAATTACGTAGCAATGCTCAAGTTGAGAGAAATCACCCATATCCTTCTACTAGGTCTACACACTTCGCATCCCTATCCTTCTACTAGGTCTACACACTTTGCACCCCTATCCTTCTACTAGGTCTATACACTTGGCACTCCTATCCTTCTACTAGGTCTACACACTTCGCACCCATATCATTGGGCATTTTGGTTGGAGTCCAGAGAGAAGCAGTTTCTGAACATGCTGCTGCAGAGTCTCTCCTTCTTCATCCATCTCTGAGAACTGCCAAGCTGCTGTTGCAAATACCTTGCTTCCCTCATATAACCTCTCTTGAAGCTCCTTCAAACTTATCTCCAAAGGCATATATGGTCCTGGAATAAAATTTGTTAGCAGTATAATGTTTTTGCCGGACAGAGGAACAGTCCTGTCAATTTTGAGAACTTGGACCTTTGTCGCAAGCAAGTCAGCCTTGAGCTGTCAAATCTCTTCATTGCAAGTGTCTAGCTTGTTTTGCAACTCTTCAATTTCCCGCTTGTGAGCGGCGCAAGATAAACACATTACAGGAGTTTCACATCTCAACATCTGACCCTTTCTCAAGACAGATGTACCTATAATGTGCCCATCCTGGGAGACTCTGCTAGACATACTTGAATTTCTGCATGCCATAAGCTACTGAAGATTTCCTTGCAGCAGTATATGTGTCAAGTCTATTGCAGCAGTATATGTGTCAAGTCTATTGCAGCAGTATATGTGTCAAGTTTATTGCAGCAGTATATGTGTCAAGTCTATTGCAATATACTTGAATTATATAAAAAAGAACTCGTGAAAATTTGGTGTAATCTAAAAAAGCGGTATTGAAGTTTGTGCTGCTGTATACATGCATGAACTAGAGAGCTCGTTTTGTGAACATTTGTTGTTAAATGTACATACCTAAGTTCTGGGCATTGAAACCCTCTATACCTGTCTACAAAATCAGCCATCATAGCAAAAATAATTCAACTAATTCAACAGTCAAGGACGTTCTTGCTTACAACTCCTTTCTTGAGGACATCTAAGCTATGATTTGCAAGTCTTGTATTGACCTCAATGCATGATATTATGGTTCGTATGTCCTGACTTATTCTGACATCAGAGTATAGATAGTACATGCCCAAAGAGCTAGATTTTAATGCTTCGTTTCAGAAATGGTTGAAAAGACTATATCAGAAGACCTTCAAGATCATTAACTTGGCGTCCTTGTTGATGCATGATTACTGACAATCACAGCTGAAGCAGGAAGCTATCACGTCATTACAAACATGATGAAACCCTCAACTTCTACTGGAAATCAGGGTCCTCGCCTACTTCACACAGAACCATGTCAAGTATGTCCAGGTATTAAATGCAAGAGCAATAACGAACCCATGGATCAAAGCCATGTTAAGTAGCAGTAGTTGCATACCTTGCAAAAATCACTGACAAAACTATCTTGAGCAAGTCAGCAGCAACAAAACATTCTCAACTTTTTAAGAGAAGCCATCATGTCAGTACAAAATGTAGAGGAGCAGCCATTATACTGACTAAGCAGATATCCCTGCAATGTAGAGGAGCAGCCATTATACTGACTATGCAGATATCCCTGCCATTTCTCATCCTTCAATTCAGAAGTTATTTCACTTTCATTGTCTGAAATTTTGGGCTTTCTTCAACCCTTCTTTCCACTGGATTATGTACTGCTACTCACAGGCCTGAGGCGACTAACTTCATGAAGCCAGACCTCATCATTTGTGTCAAAAACTGGGTTTAGGGTTTTGACAATTATTCTCAGAATAACTGACTTTCATATCAGACAGATCCGTGATTTGACTCATAATTATAGTCTGCGTCTGACAGCAGTGGCGATATCAAAAGACCTGCTGGTCACCCTTTTGAGCACAGCACGTTTTACCACTGAGTGATTTATTATCTTACTATTCAGCGCCCTTCATGACTCTACTGTCCTTTCTAGCAATGCTCCTTGTTCACCACCACACTTGCATCTTATTTCACATATACTGTTGCACGGCCTGCCGGGTGAGTGAAATGCCAGCACAGCAGCTGCAGAGTGTTTGATTAGATCTGCAGGTTAACTGCATGGGGTGAGACAGGAGCACCTGTGGCTTCCTTACGCACACTGGTCTGATGTTCTTTAGCAGCAGCGGGCACCATTTCCTCATCTTGCACACCCTTTGAAGACCCCTTCATGACCAGAGCTCCTCTTTGGCCTTTGTGGAAAAGCTGTTCTCTGTAGTTCCACAACAAGAAGGCTGTACAACACACAATAGCCATCCCCACTCCAGACACAACAGCTGCAACCATCACAGCCCATGTTGGGTGGCCGCCGCCACTGTTGCAAGTACTCAAGGTCTGGTTTAGTTGAATCTGGTAACTGAGTGATGAGCAGTAGTCCACCTAGGAAGAGACAGCGAGCAGATGAGGATACAGGCCTATGTGTCAACATAGCGGGAGTTGACTAGCGAGTCCCATTATTCCAAGAGGGTGATGCGTCTTGGAGATAACATGACCCCCATATTGTATAAGATGGTATGCAGCAAATCTTCCAAGCAGGCAATCAATGATGTGTATGTACACAAGGGCAACATGCAGAGAAGAGGGCAGCTGAGAGTACTGTGGAGAAGCCTTCTCAATGTTTCTGTTTCTCATGATTGCTTGACACACCTGTGTGTTTGCACAAGCTGTACACCATTGCGCTTGTGTGTACATCTTGCTCTCCAGGAATGTTAGAAAATTAGGAATGGTGCAGGCACCAGGTCCAGCCAGTTGAGCAGCAGCATCCCCATTTGCAGAGCAAGGCATAGGGACAACAGTGTAGTTTTTGTCAGGACCGTCTTGAATCACCAGACGCATCTGCAGGACCAAATACAACATCATAAGAGATCAGTTGGAAGGTGAGTGTTTTTTATTAACACAACTTACACAGTTTACTGAGGAGGCTAATATGAAGGACTTTACCATGACTGCACAGTGAGAGTCATCTGTGCTCTCCCCAGCACTATCAACAAAGTGCACACCTCTGGACAATGGTCATAAGGGTTCTATAATCCCATCAGATCCCGTGTCATCTGCAATGTACTCACTGCTAGCTCAGAAAGATCTCCGCTCCAAGCGTAAGGAGTGGTTCCATTCCCAATCACAGATGGTACGAACAGCTCCCACACCATCACAGCTGCTAGTGTTGGCAGCTTAGGGATCACCCCATTAGGGCTAGGGTAGATACCAGTGGCCAGCCATGAACCTCCTGGATAAGCAGTAGCTAACGCCTCCACAGCTTGAGGGTACACATCCAAACCCATAGCCCCCATCAGGCCCAGCTGCAAGTCAGTAGTGAGAACAATTCACACACGAGACTATTGAATGAGATGATAACAAGCAGGCTGTAAGTCTCTATATAATGAACTGCCAACCATTTATTTGAGTCACTACAATCATTGATATGCCTGCAAACACGTAGGGACTCGAGTCCAGCATTGTTTCTGAAGAATTAATTCAGACGCTGGAATTCATTAAAGGGGAATCATGATGCCACAGCCGCTGCTTCATGGCATCATGAATCCCCTTTATCATGTAACAACATGCAGGACACCTTGTAGATTGAATCAATGGCATGTTGATAATCATGCCCAAGGAGGTCACCTGAGTGTTGTAGTGTGCTGAGTTGATGATAAGCTGATAATAAGAGAGCCCAGGAGAGGTTGCGTTGGCTTGTTGAGCAGAACCTCCCTAGACATGATATAGAGATCTGACAGAATACATCCCAATCATTTCATGGTGGGAATGACAATCAACTTTCAAACTTCTCTGCACAAGGAACTGAACATGCTGTCACCACTGTAAACTTTGTTTCAGAGGTACATCATGAGGTACATCATGATTGCTTCCTGCATCAAAGAGACAAACCTGTCGACCATTTAGCATGGTGCTGAGTGTGGCGAGGGTGTACTGATACAGTTGAGTCAAGATTACTCCCCCAAGCAGGGAACCAGTGAACGTGCTGCGCATCTTACTGATCTGAAAGGAATAAATATATACTGTCTTAAAGATATCAGGATGTGAGTAATGATAAAATACAATGTATGAAGCAGTAGATGTCAGGATGTATGTGAGTAATGATAACATGCAATGTATGAAGCAGTAGATGTCAGGATGTATGTGAGTAATGATAAAATACAATGTATGAAGCAGTAGATGTCAGGATGTATGTGAGTAATGATAACATGCAATGTATGAAGCAGTAGATGTCAGGATGTATGTGAGTAATGATAACATGCAATGTATGAAGCAGTAGATGTCAGGATGTATGCGAGTTATGATAGCATGCAATGTATGAAGCAGTAGATGTCAGGATGTATGTGAGTTATGATAGCATGCAATGTATGAAGCAGTAGATGTCAGGATGTATGTGAGTAATAATAACATGCAATGTATGAAGCAGTAGATGTCAGGATATATGTGAGTTATGATAAAATACAATGTATGAAGCAGTAGATGTCAGGATGTATGTGAGTAATAATAACATGCAATGTATGAAGCAGTAGATGTCAGGATGTATGTGAGTAATGATAGCATGCAATGTATGAAGCAGTAGATGTCAGGATGTATGTGAGTAATGATAACATGCAATGTATTAAGCAGTAGATGTCAGGATGTATGTGAGTAATGATAACATGCAATGTATGAAGCAGTAGATGTCAGGATGTATGCGAGTTATGATAACATGCAATGTATGAAGCAGTAGATGTCAGGATGTATGTAAAATTAGTTAAGATGTCAAAGCAGACATCATGTAACCCAAATTTTCCAAATAGTGAAGGCTGCTAGGACCATCATATCTGTCACTATAACAGTCTGGATCAATGACACTTCCAGAAACATGATATTACAAGGCCTTACCTCCAACCAGTAAGCGAGGTCAGTCATTGTTAAATAGTCTGCAGCGGAGATGTCAGGAAGAGGATTTCCAAGACCAAATGTACGCCATACATTAAAGGCATCAAAGACGTTAAACCTGGGAAAACAAGGGATGCCAATTCATAACGTAACCTGCTTTATATCCTCCTCCTCCTCTACTGAAAGCTTATCTGCAAGATAATCCACATTCACATTATTTCACATGTCATACATTCCTCTTACCAGTTTATCAGGGAGGTGTTAATAGCAGCAGCTGCTGCAGAAAAATTTGCCAGCTGCACAGCAATGTTGTTCCGGAAAGACTGAGTTGCAGCGCTCTTGTTCAGGAACTCTGTCGAGTTGTACCAGTTGGATAGAATGTTGTCATAGGTGGGGCATTTGGTGTAAGCCCGAATGGTGTCATCATTGCTGTCAACATCAGAGAAGACAGGAACCACCTGCTGGGACGAGTGAAGGTGCACATTAGTTTTCACTGATACGCTGATTTTTCTTTTTGCACCATCAATCTTGCAGACAATTGCACCTAATGAAGACATTTCTTTCAACTGCTTTATACAAGCCTTGTACTCCACCTGTTGATCTAAGGGCAAGAAAGAGGTACTGGTTGCGTTCATGGGCTCGTTGAAGATGCCTGATGAAAAGCTAATAGCGCTCTGGATAGTTCTATCAAGGCCACTGCTGCGGATCTCAGTGTTGTATGAGTTGAAGCCAACCCCAGATGTGTTGATGACACCATATGTGTTGCCTCCAGTGCTGCCACCTACATGTCACCTCAGATTTAAATGCATGGCTCACCTGTATCTTGCACTCAAAACAGAGCATAGCATGCACGTCGGCCTTTACTACAAATGTGCGGCCTCAGTGCTTAATGCCGACAACAGTGACTGTTCAATCGTCGTACTTGGAAACCAGCGCAAGAGGCACGTGGAAGGGGTCGATGATCCACACGTAGAATTGCTAATATAACGGCTGTAATAATTTAGCCCAGCATTGTAACATTGTCTCTGGCCCTGCGGCAGTAGAGCTGGACCTCCCTGTGCATCAGAATCGTTTAAATATGGATTCTCGGGAAGCAGCAGGCGGGCCCCGTGCCGCTGAACACTGAACAACATCGCAACTGTGGCATCAGTTGCGATCAGGCACGAGGTCAAGAACAGCAGAACAAGAAGAACATAACCCATTTTTAGACCTGCTTCTTACAAATACGATCTGTGCTACTGTGATTTGTTGGGATGTTGACTGTTGTACTGAAATGCGTTGGCATAATTGTCCTTTGAGCGTGGATGGGGCAGGGGCTGTATTTGGAACGCTCTCAAGGGTCATCTTTGGGAGCTTCTCTCTTTAATTGAGATTGAGTCTCGAGTCGGATAGCCTCTGCTGACCATGAATTATCAGGGCTTTTTATTGGAATAGGATTGGTACCTAGGTACTCAGATATGAAACTTACCAATGTGGCATCTTTCTTTTATACATTGTGCGAGGTAATTGTATTCACCACCGCAACATCTTGAGAGAATGCCTCAGTTAACGCCTCGGGGCCCGATTTCTTTGAAGAGGGGTATGATTTAAAGTTGGATTGACATTTATTTTAAAATTAGGACGAGCTCTTCAATCTTCATGGCCCATTGTTTTTTTGACTTTTGAGGTTGTAGTTTTTACGCGACTTCTCTTTGTCATTTTTG
Organism: Chlamydomonas eustigma; assembly: GCA_002335675.1. Classification (NCBI taxonomy): domain Eukaryota; kingdom Viridiplantae; phylum Chlorophyta; class Chlorophyceae; order Chlamydomonadales; family Chlamydomonadaceae; genus Chlamydomonas; species Chlamydomonas eustigma. The sequence continues at coordinate 74,800 of BEGY01000008.1, read as the reverse complement.
CACGGTGTTATAACATTTGTTCTATTGCCTACCAAAGATGAACACGATGTAGCTGATTCATTTTTCTCAGTGTACAGACCGTTTCAGTCTAAATCCCTTCCATTAATTCTTAAAATAGTTTATAAACAATACAGTTACAATCTTAGTTCAAATGGTTCATTAACGGTTCACAATAGTTCAAATTATTGTGTAACTAAGTGAACTGAGCCCCTAGGTAGGTACATGTCATCTGTAAGTTGAATGTATGAATGTGAGGAATGTGACAGTGTATGTACATCTCACATGCACTATTTCTGCAGCCATGGAACAGATTTAACCTTCACACATGCCAACATTTGATGGCTCCGAACTCCAAAATGACAAAAGCACGTTGCTAATCTATTGAACGAATTTTTCTTACATCATTTCCCTGATAATTTGTGAAAGTGTCGTATGGACTCTGTTCGAGATATCTCGTCCCGGCTGCGGAGCTTAAATGGGTTAGAGGGGTAAGCGTTCGGTTCCTATTGCACCTTTCACGCATTGATTTTTCATTGTTATTGTTCATAGAAACATGTCATCGGCTTTGTCGTTGGCCCAAGCCCTGTTGCACCATGATCCTTCAGCCGTTGCCTTACTGCCAATCAATCCCTACAATGAAGATCACAAGCCAATACTGCTCCTTCCATCTTCTGTACACATCCATTACCTGAAAGCGCTATTAGACTGGTGTGTATCTCAGCTGGTCAGAGAGCCTAAGCCTCAAAAACAGAATGTTAACCTATCCCAGAGTCCCTCAAAAATGAAAATAACTGCTGAAACACTACCAGCTGCATCAACACCAGCATATGCAGAACCTGGCGCACTCAAGGGGAGCCCTGCCTTAAACTCTAGGATGAATCCTGAGTCCTGGGACTTGCTCTCAGCACTGTTAACAGGTGCCTGGGCAGGTGAAGCAGCAGCTGCTGCAGTCCCCCCATCCATCCTTTCTGCTGCTGCTTCTGCACTAAAGCATGTCAGTGTAGGGACAAGGCCGATAACATCAAGCAAAGCCTCAGGTACCCTCGCATCACTTGCCCTGAAGATCTTTAATCAAATGATGTCAAATGCATTTTATTTATAACATGAGTGAGAGCATTTATGTATGTTTCTAGACTTCTGTATTTCTTGGTCTCATTCGCATTGTCCTTTTTCTTTGTTTCTCTCCCAGCAGGCCCTCCATTGGAGCATTCCTTATTAACCCAAGATCAGCTGCTCCATGCTGCTGTCAATCAGTGTCTTCATATCCTCTTCAAAATACCAGCTTTAATAAACCCAGTTTCTGAGCATTCTTCTCTAGTTCCATCACAAAACTCTCACGCCTTTGCTGTAAAGCAAGAAGCAGCTGCACCAGCTTCATACCTCACAAACAACCCCCGTTTCAGGCCTGGCTTAGAGCCCTGCATTGCATTTGCTGCAGCTGTCTTAGATGCTTGTCCCCCTAAGTCTCATGAATTGGCATTATACACAACAAGTGTGGCAGGCCTTTCAAGCAGCAATGGAAACTCTAGTCACATCCAGTGGCTGTACTGGCTGGACAGCGTGTACATCTCTGTACAGGCAGTACATTCATCTGTGCAAGGCCACCCAAATACAAAGAGGGTGAGTAGTTACTTTTGAGGAAATGCACTTTCATTGCACACTTCATGTTGGCTTTAAATTGGGATAATTTGTTGGGGTTAAGGGTTTGATGGGATTTAGGATTTGATGGGGTTCTGCCTCTTCCACATTCTAACAGGTGTTCCAAGCTGTAACCTCGAGGCTAATGCTACATCTCTCAGCTTTCATCCAGCCACCCATGTCTCACATGACATCACAGACTCTTACAACTTTGCCCAGAGACAAGGCACATGACAGCAGCAGTTTGTCTGGAGCAAGGTATCTTGGCACCATCCCTGCCACATACCACAATTCTCATCTGAATACAGAGATTATTGAAGGTCTTGGTGGGGGCTCAGACACCCACACGAAAAAAAACAGGGATGGTACTAAGCTGAAGCTCAAGTACAATGACACTGTGGTTGCTGAGGCAGAGCTGGGGAAGGCCATACTTGAGCTGCTGGAATTAACTGTGTTCAGTGACGTCCATGTAACGGTGTGTAAGACATAAGAGCTAGCTCTTTTAATTCTGGTTTGATTGGCTACGTTTCCATTGTATCGTAAGAAACAATCAGAATTATAGAGCAAGACTCAAAACTTGCAATGGATTTATTGTTATATATCAAACAATGCTAAGGAAGTGTGAAAGTGGATGTAGATCCTGATCTGAAAGTCAAATATGTTCTTACGCCATGCCATTCAGTTAGAGTGGCAGTACCAGGACATAGTCATTGGTATGCAGCAGCTGTACAACATTCAGTTAGAGTGGCAGTACCAGGACATAGTCATTGGTATGCAGCAGCTGTACAACATTCAGTTAGAGTGGCAGTACCAGGACATAGTCATTGGTATGCAGCAGCTGTAAAACAGCTGCCTCGTAATCATTTCATTCACATTGCCATCTGCTTTGATCTTTTTTGCAGGGCTTAGCGGAGGCTTGCTTGTTAACATCTTCAAAAGCGTTAAAGCTGCAGGCATCTGGAGGAGTTGATGCTTCTGTTGCAGAGCTTGAGGAGAAGCAAGGCCGCCAGGATGACAGCAAGACAGGTGTCTTTGATGTGGGCCCTAACACCAGCAAAGTTCAGACTGTTGAGCTGAAGGACAAGAAGATGAAGAAAAAGAAAAAGGTCAAACTAGAGGTGCCAGAAGCTGACGGGGCTGACAAGGATGAGGAGGATGCTTCCATAGCTCATCAAGCGTCTGTTTCTGCTGAGAAGAGTCAGCAGGAAGCTGTAATGCCCCATCAGTACATCTTAATTCAGGTAGGGACAGACATCATACTATCTTTAATGAACAGAGTTAGCTGTTACACATGGTGAAGGACGTCCTCTTGTTGAACTTTCTAGGCCTCTGATCACCGGTCACCAATCATTGTTGTGCTTGAAAGCAAGCAATTTAAGGCTATTTTTGTATTGAATCTTTCAGTCTGAGAACTCTCTTTTGTACTGAAGAATATTTTGCCTCATCTCAGGTTGTCAGTGAAGCTCTAGAATGCCTTTCTTCTCAAAAAAACAGCAATCTTGACACTGCTGCAGCCTTCCAGGGCAATCCTCTCGAGCAGCTGAACAGGCAGAAGATGCTGCTGAAGCAGCAACAGGCAGCAGCAGGTACCCTCTGCATGCTTCCCTGGATGTTGACCACTTTCTGCAAGGCAGCTGGAAGGCACAGGAAGATAGCTGCATCTGGTATGAACTCTTCTGGTACATTCAAATCTTTCAACTTAAAGGCCAGGTCCCATTGTAAGAACATGTAATGATGTAGATTCGTGCTGAAGTTCATACTTGTGTGGATGATGACACTTCAGATGCTTTGGCTGCTGCACGTGCCTGCGGAAGATCCCATTATCATCAAAGCAATGTCAGAGGCAGACAAACTAATGAAGGTGGCCCTAGCACTCAACATGGACCTAAGAATCAGGGTTCACAACAGGGTGTAGCTTCCAACAGTTCAAAAGATCTTTTACCTGGAGCCGAGTTCAATATGCTGCAGTGCCTGCTAGGCATTTTACTACCTCTCATCAACATCAAGATTCAGGACTTGGTGGACTCTTCTGTCCATGTCCATGAAGGAAATGTAAGAAGCAATGGGTTTCAGGACCCTCTGAAGAGGAGAAATGTTGAGCATTCTCTTGCTGCCCAGAAGCCTCAGGATTTAAGGAAGCGAAAGAGGTCAGAGAACATGAAACAGCAGCAAAAACAGGGCGGTCGTCCAGGGTGTGCTGGCATATTGCTGCAGCAGGAAGTAAAGGGCGATGAGGATGCAGAAGAACTCAGTTCACATAAGGATGTTGTCACATCTCACAGGGTGGTTGATGGTTTAGCTGTAACTACCACAGCCAAAATGGCTATGTCAGGTCTTGGGTCGCTATTAGCTGCTGTGAAGGTGTGTGGAAGTTGTTACTGATTGCGCCAGCATGAAAGCTATTAGCTGCTGTGAAGGTGTGTAGAAGTTGTTACTGATTGCGCCAGCATGAAAGCTATTAGCTGCTGTGAAGGTGTGTGGAAGTTGTTACTGATTGCGCCAGCATGAAAGCTATTAGCTGCTGTGAAGGTGTGTAGAAGTTGTTACTGATTGCGCCAGCATGAAAGCTATTAGCTGCTGTGAAGGTGTGTGGAAGTTGTTACTGATTGCGCTAGCATGAAAACTATTAGCTGCTGTGAAGGTGTGTAGAAGTTGTTACTGATTGCGCCAGCATGAAAGCTATTCATCCTAACGTTCATGATCCTGATGATAATGTTTGAACCTGTTAAGCCTGAGACCACTGATGTGGACACCATTATGCTGCCTGACACACCTGTCTAGACACCATTATGCTGCCTGACACACCTGTCTAGAGTGATGTTGAAGGGATGCCTTAAGTGCTCAAGGGATACCTGAAAGAGAGGACTGCTACATCCAAGGTTCCTTGTGTTTACCATCATTCTCTGTAGGGAACGAGTGCTTACCAGCCCACCAGGGACCTCTCTGGAGCCCAGCTGTCCACATTGCAACTGGCTATGGACACTGTCATGATGTGTGTGACACGTCGTAATCCAATAGAGAATTTATGTGCTGCGACTGAAGGTTGTGTTACTTCTATGTCTCTGTGGGAGAGCAGTTGTGTAACAATATCTGCAATCCTGGACCTGGATCACAGGTGAAGTCTTTTTTGTCGCATTCAAAACGCCCTTTCTCTGCTTCTTGCTTCGATAGGTTTGATTTTTCTATGGCTTCTGCCTAGCAGCTCACTTCAGAGATGCTGTGAGAATCAGATATCAAGCAGCCTTCATATTTTGATCCTTCAGGACTGTCCAGCCACACTTGCAAGAAGTGTGGCACTTACTCTGGCTCACAGCTGGTGCTCATGAGGGCTGCAAGTCGGTACAGACAATGTCCACTTCTGAGTCCTCTCACATTACAATCGCAGATGCTACTACCAACATTCCAACTCACATCATTGCAACCCCTGTGCTTAGCAGCAACAGAAGCCCATCTATGCAATCCCACCTTGGCCATCGTAACAGTCCTCGCAGCCCTCCTTCACCCATCAGCCATGCTGCTGTCTCTCTGGTTTGTAAGATCGTCAGTGCCTATCGGGAGTTACGGCAGCTGCAGTACTTGCTCAACTCCCTTAACTCCTCCCTCCTTTCCATAGCTGACGAGCTGCTGAAAAAGGAGGATGTTGAGAGTGCTGCATCGCCTCATCGTCCCTCTGTTCATGAACACCAATCTTTAGCTCAGAGGACAGCTCACATGCATACGCTATGTGAAGGAGTGCTTGCTGTTGTAAGACATCAGAGTTTTCTGAAGGCTTTGGAGCATGCAGTACGATTACTGCCATCAGGTATGATGACGAGGCACTGCAGTACGATTACTGCCATCAGATATGATGACGTGGCACTGCAGTACGATTACTGCCATCAGGTATGATGACGTGGCACTGCAGTACGATTACGCTATCAGATATGATGACGTGGCACTGCAGTACGATTACTGTCATCAGGTATGATGACGTGGCACTGCAGTACGATTACGCTATCAGATATGATGACGTGGCACTGCAGTACGATTACTGTCATCAGGTATGATGACGTGGCACTGCAGTACGATTACGCTATCAGATATGATGACGTGGCACTGCAGTACGATTACTGTCATCAGGTATGATGACGTGGCACTGCAGTACGATTACTGCCATCAGGTATGATGACCTGGCACTGTAGATCCTTCTGTTGTACACACATGATAATTGATGCATGTCATTCCAGCGTCAGCAGAAACACAGGTTTGTTGCATGTCATTGTTTCAAGCGTAAGTAGAAACACAGGTTTGCTGCATGTCATTCATTCCAGCGTCAGTAGAAACACAGGTTAAAAATGATTTACACAGATTTAAAGGGCTGCTTAGCAGTAACACATCAGTCATAAAATGTTCTGCTTATGAATGTTTAAGACAGGTTGATAAGGACAGCACATATGTAAAGGCTTTCTGTTGCTATATACAGTTGTAGCATCATATCTGGAGTCAATCCTGTCATTGTTGGCATGACTATGGTACAAGGAAAGTTTTAAAATTATGAAATTAATGTCCTGAGATACAATTTTCTAATTCAGGAGTACATGTACTTGCTCAGTACATCTGAAAGGAGTACATGTACTTGCTCAGTACATCTGAAAGGAGTACATGTACTTGCTCAGTACATCTGATAATCTGCCGGTGCAATTATTTGTGAAGAGAGATCTTGTCAATCCTTGTTCACAGGCCAGACCGTGTCCATGATCAAGACAGTGCAAGCATGTCTTGAAACCTGGGCCTCTAGGTCTGAGCAGGGAAGACAAACCAAAGAGCTCAAGCAGGGAGATCAATCACTCTCAGTACTTTCTCTTCAACTTCTTGGATCTCTCATCATTACAGCCTCTGACGTACTGAACCTGACCCTCATATGTAGGTGACGTTATATGAAAAACTTGGGCACAAATTGTAGAAGCATATGAAGGGACATTCTTATCTCTTCTGCTTAATACACCTCTCTTTCATTGTGAATCAATCTTTATGCTATACAGCTCTGAGAGTGGATTTGACAACTGCCATACCAGCAGCAGCAGCAACTGCTGCACTGATTCAAACCCCCATCGCAGCAATGTTGAAGGAACTATTGAAGAAGCCATCAGAATGGATCCCAGTTCACACTGATACTGGAAGAGGTAAAGCTGTTACAAGAGCCCTCACTGGTACCTCAAATCTACCACATCCTGATGCCTTAGTGGTGGAGCTTGGAGGGCTTTCGTCTCAAAATAAGAAGCGGGGTACTCAGGCTGGGAGGTTAAAGACTGCCAAGGCTGTACCTGTAGTACAGCCTGAGGCACCAGCCATGATCCCTAAGGATGAACTACAGGACTCCTGTGATCAAGTGCCTCTAAACCCTAAACGGCCATCCTCAGTCTCAGTTGGAGCTCTGGTCCTCATGCTGAAGATGTATTGTGCAAGTGTCAGGTGACCATGCAGATGTACTGCACAGGTGTCAGGTGACCATGAAGATGTACTATAAAGGTTTCAGGTGACCATGAAGATGTATTGTACAGGTGTCAGGTGACCATGCAGATGTACTGTACAGGTGTCAGGTGACCATGAAGATGTACTGTACAGGTGTCAGGTGACCATGCAGATGTACTGTACAGGTGTCAGGTGACCATGCAGATGTACTGCACATGTGTCAGGTGACCATGAGCGCCGCAACCTGGATTTCTCATAAGTGATCATAATCTTTGTCTTATAGTAGGCCATTGAATGTCCCTCTCAGTTCCTGGCTGGACTGCCTTTCTTACACCACCTGCTTTCCACCTAAATATAGGCTCCATGCTCAGTGCGCAGCCATGCACCCAGAGGTACTCCCCCTGGTAGATCAGGGTGTTGCAAGTGAATCAGAAGCCCCGCATGGGAATGAGCCCTCAGTAAGTGAGCAACCTGCTGTGGAGAATTCTGAGTCATTGAAGGATCTGGCAAGGATACGTAGTGGTTACTTTGCTCCATTTCAACAGTGGTCCTCTGAAAGCCATGGAGGAGAAGGTGACTTGGATCCTTTTCTTCAAGTTTGTGAGACACTTCAGCTCAGTGTCTTGGACCCGCTACGTTTGAATGAGTTTTGGGGATGCTCTCTATGGATGGTTAGAGAGCTTCAGGAGGCCTTCCACACTTGTATGGTGCAGCGGCTGATGATGCTTTCAGAACAGGTCCAGAGGCTGAGTGCCTTCTGCCCAAAAGATGAGGTCATTGGTACGAGATCAAGAGTGACTCAAACTCGTGAAACTGCCATCGCTGATGACAAAGGTGTGGGGAGCAATTGTGAAACTGCCATCGCTGATGACAAAGGTGTGGGGAGCAAGTGTGAAACTGCCATCGCTGATGACAAAGGTGTGGGGAGCAAGACTCATGATGTCCCGCCTGGTGGCGGTGATGGAGAAGGCAAGGATCATAAACAGGAGGGGACAGGTGTGCTGAGGACTGCCCTCGCGAGGAAGCAGTCAGAGGGTGTTCAGCTTACCAGCTTCTTGTTGGCTCCTCTACTCAATGCTTCTTTCACCTTGTATGGAGACCCTCCTGCCTGTCCTGGACGCAGGTCAGAGTTGAGACATTTTTCACACTTACCTTCACACTTACCTGGCACTGCGGACACAACTTTAGTGGCAGCATCAGCAAAGAGGGAGGCCATGCTTCACAGGGCATTACATTCAGACCTCCAAATAGGTTCAGTCGTAAGGTACTCTGAGCAGATATGGATAAGCTGCATGAGGACAATGCCATCTTGGGTGAGATGGGCCAGCACCTATGACTTGGAGTGCATTCTCAGAATCGTGGTCCTGCAGGGTTCAGTAGAACCCTTTCATTGGAATGCTCCCACCTCAGGTGCATTGATTTTCTCTCTAGGTCAAAGTTTGGCTGTGAGTATTTGCATGTGCCACAATGTGCAGACATTCTGTCCATCATCAATCTTTCTAAAAGCACTTCTCCTTGATCCTGGGCCTGAATTTTCCTGATTTTGATTGTCTTTTTAACTCATGGGATTGCACTTACATAATTACCACTCACACAAGACTTGCTGCAGTTACAGGCACTAGTTTGGTGTCAACTAAACATTATGGGAGAACAGGGCTCTTATCTTCTTTTCTATCCTTTCATTCCTTTCCTTGTCAGAGATCATGTTGCTTCCGGAGATACAAGCTGCATTCCCCAGCGCTTTTACCAAGCTGGCTTCTGAAATTTCAAACAAGGTGTCACACATCAGAAGTCTCACACATGCTTCATATGTAGCAAAATGTCACTCTTTACTCTGAGAGATATCACCAGCATCTGACATGTCACACTTAAGACCTTTTTGACTGGCTTCCTTTCCTTCAATATCTGCCATGACAATTTGCTGCACGATATGATAACATCATCTCTTTCTTACCACAGGTGCTTCATTGCCTGGATGAGGAGCTGTTTGACCCGCAGTTCATGAAGGCTTTGACTGGAACTATGAGACAGGCCTCTTGTGATCCTCCAACCATGGCTGATTCTTCGTCCAGCTCTCTCCATGCCAATGTGGACAATGAACATTCACGTGACACTATGCTCCTTCTTAGATTTCATGCCCTGGAAGATCTAATTGCGAAGCAGATGAGGACAGATTACATGAGTGCATCAAGCTTAAGGGTTAATGAACATGATGGAAATAATGGTACAGGCCTCCATCTCAACCGCCATGCATTATCCAACAAGGGGCAAGAGTCAAAGGCGCTCATGCAGGCGACATCTAGATTGTCAGGTCTCAAGCGGAAGGTACAAGGTCCACATCATGATTCTGCAGCCAGCCAGGACATCAGTCGATTGAGGACTCTCATCCATACTCTGAACACATTGCCATTAGCCTGTATGGATGTAACCTCGCTACAGGACCTCTTTTGCTCTCTGATGACTCTGTCGGTGCTCTGCACAGCGCTGTTACCCAACGTCCCTGCACTGTTCAGTGATGAGGCAAGCAAGGTTGAGCAGTTAGTCAGTTATGAGTCAAGGCAGTTAGTCAGTTATGAGTCAAGGAACGAGATTCTTCAGACCCTCTCTTGCAGCCTTAATCTCTGTTCTGACCTTCAACACCTGCTGACTCAAAGGCAGGCTGCCGGGATCATGTGTCAACAGATTCCAGCCAGCTGCTTGAAACATCTCCTTGAGTGGGGTTGTGCATCATCATATTTCTTGAATTGTTTAGTGCTGCCTACGTCTGTTGCGTCTACCCAACCCTCCAGAATGCTGGAAAGCTCACGCAGAAGAGGCACTAGGATGGAGTTGAGGGAAGCAGATGAAAGAGCGAGTTCATTGGGAACAAGCACTGATGAGATGGACCAACAAAAAGATAACTTCTTGATGGATGGTGTGCGCAATGCTGTTGAGGCGTATGCAGCTCTGGTAAGCAGCGCAGCGGCAGTAGCGTTGGGATCTCTCCAACAACTTAAAACAAAGAAAAGAGTTTCTGGCTGTGATCCATTGAGGAGGAATTACAAGGGTGATAGCCTTGGTAGCTCACCTGCATCTGGGCCAGAGGATTCAGGTGAGTTGTTGATGAATATCAGGGACAAGATGTGAGGTTAGAGAGGGTGAGCATGCCTTAGGAACAAGAAGTGAGGTAGGAGAGGATGTATATGCCATGTATCATATCAGGAACAAGAAGTGAGGTAGGAGAGGATGTATATGCCATGTATCATATCAGGAACAAGAAGTGAGGTAGGAGAGGATGTATATGCCATGTATCATATCAGGAACAAGAAGTGAGGTAGGAGAGGATGTATATGCCATGTAATATATCTGGGACTGAAGGATGGATTGCTGTAAGCCAGTGCCAGTGCCAGTTCATTTGCATCAGGTAATGGGAGAATAGTTTTACAGTTTGCTCCCATTACTCCATTACAGCACCTGGACTGCTCATGGATATTACACATTACTCTTTCTGAGCCTTAGCCGCTTCTGTCTTTAATTCCACAATCTAGGCGCCATTGCTCTAGGTGACGACCCCAATCCAGTTGCATCTGAGATTGTGCATTCTGCCAGCTGCCTGATGTCTGATATCGAGGGCATGTTTGTTACTAGAGTGGATGCCAAGGGAAAGCTTCAGACTGTCATAAGAGGAGAAATTGATGATAAGGCGGAGGAAGACGAGGAGGCGGAGGACAGAGGAGCAATGCAGTCTTCAAAAGAGGCTCAAGTCAATATTGAGCCTACAGTTGGGTTGGTGGGTGCAGCAGCAGACCATGTAACCACTGTAACCACTCTAAGGCACCATCCTCAAAACCTAACATTGCTGAACTGTCATCAGCTTACCTACCTCCGTTTGTACAGTAAATGTTGCATCCTCTCAGCTTTGACATCACAGATCTCAGTCGCTGTTAAAACAGCAGCCAACGTCTCTAAGAGGGTTGTGAGAGGCAGAAATAAAAAAGAGGGAATTGCAGCAGATGACCTGATACAAAATGCTTGTCCTCAGAGTGTGGAGGGAATTCTGGAAAATATTGGAGGGCGGGCACTGTCCTTGATATCAATTGTGAGGGTGGCACAAAGTGTGAAACTTTAGCATATGTTGAATGGGTGATGACACATTGCCTCCACATTAAGTGTAACATTACTGGTCAAGAGTAGGTTGCAGTGAACAATGGTTGATGTATTTTCTTCTATCCTTATGTATTCAACATGTAAGGCCACATGCCAGGTGCTTTTACCTGTCTAACAATTGCCTTCACCTGATTAAAAAAACTGCTTTTACCTGACTAACAACTGCTTTCACCTGATAAAAGAACTGCTTTTACCTGACTTACAACTGCCTGATTCTGTTGGTGGCACTTGAAGGTGAATGGTCACATGCCTCAGAGCAGCACGTTAACGCTCTCTCTCAAAAGGCAGTCTTTGGGCTGCCTCCTAGCAATTCAAGGCCATGCAGCTACACCAGTGCTTAGTCATGAAATGGCGAGTCAGGATACTGAACAGGTCATGAGTCAGTCCCTTGATGCCCAGGAGGAGGGTGCCACTGTAACAAGAGCAATGAACCATGTGCCTGAGTCTCAAGATGTGGATGAAGAGGATGAGGCAGATGATCATGACCTTGCTTTGTCTACCGCCTCACTTCCTTTACATCCTCAAGCTCCACAACAGACACCTCTGGCTAGCATGCACCCTTCTTTGGAGGTTGCAAAGGCGATGCTTCTGCAGCAATTTGGAAAACCCACTCCCCTGACCAAGAGTACCACCCCCCAACTATTGTACTCACGTTTCCTGAGGATGGAGGCAGATTCACGATTAGCATCAAGGGTTTGTTGTTTCCTGGCAACTGCTAAAACATTAATTCCAGAACCAAACAACCAACAATCTCATCTCAGTGAGTGAATCCTATTTTTGGTGTGTCACAAAGATTTCATCACTTCCTACCTACTCCTACCTACTCCTACCTACTCCTACCTACTCCTACCTACTCCTACCTACTTCCTACCTACTTCCTACCTACTCCTACCTACTCCTACCTACTCCTACCTACTCCTACCTACTCCTACCTACTCCTACCTACTCCTACCTACTCCTACCTACTCCTACCTACTTCCTACCTACTCCTACCTACTCCTACCTACTCCTACCTACTCCTACCTACTCCTACCTACTCCTACCTACTCCTACCTACTCCTACCTACTCCTACCTACTCCTACCTACTCCTACCTACTTCCTACCTACTACCTACTCCTACCTACTCCTACCTACTCCTACCTACTCCTACCTACTCCTACCTACTCCTACCTACTCCTACCTACTCCTACTTTAAACCCTGCGCCTCTCGATTCTGATCAATTTGATACACTAGTCTGAGTGCCTTTGTAATGAGTCTGTCAGATGTTTTATTTTGTCCTTCTTGTTCTCTTTCTATTTCCGTAATTGTTATTATGACAACAGGTCAGCTATCCAGTCTCCTTGACCTCCATTTGGAGCTCTTAGCAGAGCTAACTCCCTCTGAGGTTCACCCAGTTCCGCAACCAGGAGGGGCTTGGAGCCTCCTGGCAGCTGATCTGTTGACTGACGGCCACAGAAGATCAATCCGGATGGGGATCTTACTGTCTATCAGGTACTGTTGAAGGATGGGGATCTTACTGTCTATCAGGTACTGTTGAAGGATGGGGATCTTACTGTCTATCAGGTACTGTTGAAGGATGGGGATCTTACTGTCTATCAGGTACTGTTGAAGGATGGGGATCTTACTGTCTATCAGGTACTGTTGAAGGGACACCATTTTCAACTCAGTCTTTGACGGCCTGTTAGTGTCACCTGAAGACACTGAATTCACACAACATTCTGGAGTTGTATCACCCTGCACACACTTGCCTACATGCCTACATCGATATGCATTGAATGCTCCACTTGAACATAGCCTCTTCAACACTGCATGTACTCAAACAAAATTCTCATTCCCATTCCCATTCCCATTCCTAGGTCTTTATTCCCATTCCCATTCCTAGGTCTTTATTACTGACAAGCACTCGTGACCAGCTCCTGCACCTGTTGCGGCTCATGACGGTGACCATCACTTCTGATCTTCAACATTCACCGTGGAGCACTAGAGAGGCACTAGGTGTTGTCACTCAAGGCAGTCGCAATGGTGAGAGCAGAGGAAGGGGGGCAGGATGTGGCTGGAAGCTGCCTCACCTTTTGTGCCTTCTGCTGGTGCTGGAGGAGCTCCCAGGTCCAGCACCTGCAGCTGCGCTTGCCATGCACTCAGCCCAGATGGTGTCTGCCCTCACGCTCCTCATTCCCATGCTGAAATGGCCAGGGCTTCAGCTACATGTGGCTTCAGATGCATGTACATCAGCGTGCATCTGCCTCTGTTTGAGATGCTTGGAGTCAATATCTGGGAGAGACACTTCCTTCAGATTGGGGCCTGCCAGAGTGATTGGCATGGTGGGGGCAGTAGCTGGATTGTTCCCCACCACAATCAAGAGCCTGACAGTGTCAACCCTGCACCACGCAGTGCCATCTGGAGGTACGTGACACCGTACTGCTGGAGCATCAGACAGGAAGCATTGACTGTGGTCAACTTTGAAATAATGCTGATGCAGGAGAGACTACTAGTGATGCTTTATGTTCACTTTTAGCAGTGGGCTGATCTGTGAAAGCACTGCTGCTCAACCTCCTGCAGGACTCAATGATATTGGAGGTATGAACTGGTGTGGGGTATTGAGTGCCTCCGCCTCCTTGCTTGCGTCTTTGACCCGGCATAGAGCAGCTGTCCTTCAGCGATCCATACCTGTTGTCATACAGGTATGAAACTCAATGAGATACAAGTTGGAGGTTAGGGTAAATGGGTGAAGAATCAGAATCAGAGCATTCTATTTATGACTTTGCTTCAGGCAGGTTCCACAAAAGCACTGATAGGAGCATCACAAAGTTAGTCTTCCTGCAACCCTCATCCACTGATAGGAGCATCACAAAGTTAGTCTTCCTGCAACCCTCATCCGCTGATGTCATCTGATGTCATGCACGCTCTCTCTTGGTAGGCACTCAAAGGGATGTTAGTCCAGCTCTTGTTAGGCAGTGGTCAGTTCAGCTCTGGTTATGCAGAAGGAACCAACAGGTTGATCTTTTCAGGGTCCTCTACTTCTCACAGTATCAGCACATCAGATATTGACCAAGTGCTCATGAGATGTTGCTCTGAGATATCCAGGTATGATGTCATGATGGGTGTACACTCATCAATAAATTGTTTTGAAGATGAAGATAGTTCTGTTACATTGCAAACTTTCTAAAATGCAATGCTGGGTAAACGCCTCACTCTCATTGTTATTGCTACTTTTTCCACTACATGAGTAGAGTGTACCAAGGAGTCTCAATCTCGTTGTTATTGCTACTATTTCCACTACATGAGTAGAGTGTACCAAGGAGTCTCAACCATGGATAAGCACAAAGTTAGCAAATATTGCTTGGTCATGGTATCAGACTACATTTCAGTGGTTGATTCCAAGAATTCGGCTGGCAGCATGGTAAGAGTCAGTTTGTGATATGTTGTATCAGAGCAGGTGCTAGCTGAGTTCTACTTACAAGCGCCTTTAAAGTTGTTGTCCTGATGAAATAAAATCAAAATCTGGCCTGTCTGTTGAAATCTTCAGGTGGACAAGAGAGTTCTGAGCAAGGGAAATGACTATCCTAAAACCTGTGGTAACCCAATGGCTGAGTGGTTACCCTTCAAGGCAGCTGCCACACTGAGAAGAGGTGTGCATGCTCTGATGGCCACCTTGAGTCCTGCAGAGCTACAGCACTTGCACAAAGTGCTTGGCACAAGCGGGAAGGGAAGTGATGGGGGGGCTAAGAGGGAGATTCTTAGCACATTGAGGGCTGAACACGAAAAGCTCTTCAAATTTCAGGGAAAGATCTAGTGTGAAGAGTGCATGAAAGCTTTACATTGGTAAAGCTCGGGGTCTTGGCTCAATGCAAATGCCTAAATTGAAAAATGTGAACCACTTCACAGTCTAAAAACTGCAGGCACTTCGTTTATCTTATCATTGGGATGCAGATGCCTGGGCATCTCTGATATCTGAAGCATTTTATTGCTCCATCGATACGCTCTTTAAAAATAGCAAAAGTTTTAAGTGGATAACAGTCTAATATCATCACTTGACATCCACAAGCTGAACGTCGAACTCGAGTGTGGCATTAGGTGGTATTGTTCCCTTCACACCACTGCTACCATACCCTAGCTGAGGTGGAATAACAAACTTTCTTTTATCACCCACTCTCATACCCTCCACACCCAGATCCCATCCCTTGATTACCTCTCCTACACCTAAATACATAGAGCAAGCATGGGGAAGCACGTTTGAAGGTAACGGATATAATGGCAGAGGGGGAGTCAACACTGTACCAAAACGCTCAGCCAATTATGTGGAAATACGCCTGTCACTTGATTTGTAGGCAACCAGTACAGTGTGAGGCAAATGAGCATTGCAGGACTGCAACATAGCATACCTAGTCTGAAAGCAAAAGGCTTTCCACTGGTTTTGTCAAAAACTTTGCCATTGCTCTTCAGTCGCCCCGTGTACTGTACTAACACACGCTTCCCTCTCTTAGCTAACTTTCCATTGGGCGCACCTGTGTCAAAGCACAATGGATATGACAGGTGTCCTGTACTCTGCTATGGTTGTTGTCAAACAATTGACATAACCAATTTATAAAAGGTTCATGTTCTGTTGGTCAGAAAATGCTTAGATAACAAAAGCTACAATACTTCACTCACCCATCTGGACTTCTTGAATTTCAAAACCATTCTCCCATTTCCGGACATCCTTCTTCCCAGACTTGACCTCTCCAGCCATGCTTTCTGACACCTTAGCCTTTTGAATTGCAGCGCTGGACTGCTCCTTCTCCTTGGCACTTAGTGGCTTTGTAGTGGCAGCAGAAATGGATCCCTTCTGAGCATTGCCACTGCCTACAGGTTTTTCCCCTTCAGCAGCAGAAACAGCTTGTTTCTTGGCAGCTGGTTGTTTCTTAACAGAGACAGGTTGCTGAGCCTCTGCAGGGCGTTTAGCATTTCCATTTTGCAGCTGCCCCTGCATTGAATAATTAGATCAGCAGTTGCTATTATGAAGGTGTGCTTGTAAGCATATGAACATGGCATGTAATTTATGCCAGAAATGTGTGGAAGATCAGACACTCAAGCCTTAGTATTGAGAAACACTGAAGGGTGAAGGAAGACTTGGCCTTTTCAAGTCGTACACTCGATCTTTTGAGCATTGAAAAAGGCAACAAAGATTTAGCGTATGTACCTTCTTTCCATTTTGTCCTTGCTTAGCAGCAACCAGATTTTCCTCATCTTCATCCTCCTCTCCTTCACCCTCATCCTCATCATCGTCCTCTCCTTCTTCTTCTTCTCCTTCTTCATCTTCCCCTTCATCTTCTTCCCCTTCATCTTCTTCTCCTTCCTCCTCCTCCCCTTCATCTTCTTCCCCTTCGTCTTCATCCTCTGTTGCATTCTTAATAGCCAATTTCTTTGAGCCTTTGCCCTACAGGGAGTACCAAGATAAGTTATACATCATCACAGCCTATATGCAGATTTGACACTAGAAGAGTGACTCAAGAGTGTGGAGAGAATGCCCATACAGAGAGAGGACCTCTTAGAACTTTCAATCTCATCCAAGAGATTCAGCCATGAGTGTTTCTTTCCTCCTCAAATCATGAAAAACATACGTAGGAGAGAAACATCCAGGCTTGCAATCCACTACTTTCCTTACCTTATTCTCTTGCTCTGTGATCTCTTCGATTACCACATCTGGGCGGCGGTTAGACCACCCTGGGCCTTCATCTTCATCTTCATCCTCATCTTCATCCTCTCCAAATGTAAGACCAGGTATTCCATCTTCCTCGTCATCCTCATCTTGTCCTGGCCCGCCCTCCACAGCTGGAGAGTAATATCCACTCAGGTGAACTTCAATGCCTGCATCCCCCTGAAAATACCAGTAGCAATTCAACTTTGAACTTGTGAAGAAACATAGGAACACTTAGCTCGAGACTGAAGTGCTCCCACAGCAATCACCTGTAACGTAAATTCCACATATTCACTGAAGAATAAGTCCAGTGGTGCTGTGTCCATCGTTCCAGAACAAAGCGTAGCGATGATGATGGGTTCATCGCCATCATGGGCTACTAATAAGGATACCCTCTTCCCTTTCTGCACTGATGCAGGCAAACATGCCTGGCTCAAATGAAAGTTGTAATCTTCAGGGTGCGGAACCAGAGGAGTCGGCTTCCCTTGCTTAACAACTGTCCCAAAAAATGCCATTTATGGCGATGAAGCTATGTAGATGTCACTACTACAAGGAGTAACAACAAAGCCGCCGCACACTACTTTGGGGAAAGATGCTTTTTAAGTTTTTAGAAGTATGGACATTCACACATGTTACAAGTATTCCGATACCGTTGGATTCTTACCAATTTTGAGTTAGATGAGCTGAACATGTGAGTTATGACACTTTAATAGTCATTGATCGGTTAGATATCAAACAATCTTTTACTGGAATCAACGGTGTAACCTTGCGTGAAGAGTATGGTAGTTATTGCTACTCAGCATGCCTCCTTTTCAGAAAGAAAACAGGCACCTGTTAAATTTTATTCTAAAAAAGGCAAACCTCATAGCTCTGGTCCGACTTGCGCGCGAGGAGTATGCATCTGTAGGGTCAACACGGAAGAGAAGTGAGCTGTGTTCCAAACTCCTTATTTAAGCTATAGATACAAAACACAACACATGATCTTGTCTACAACTCCAGGAAATCTATTTTGAAGTACACTAACGAGCTCACTTTCAACTTGAATGAGTACATGGTGGTCTTGGATAAGCCCTTGGGTCTCACCTTAGCTCCTGATCCTGTGGAGGGACATGTAATGCTCATTCAAAAAAGGATTTTTAATCACCTCCTACACAAACGCAGTCAAAAGCAATGACTTCACATATATTATTGGGATACTGTTTTTGCACTCCTTCAATCGATCTCTGCAGAACTGTTCTTATGCACATTTGTCTTGCAGATTGTTGTCCAGAGCATCAAGGACGGCTCACCAGCATCCAGCTGTCAGCTCATCCAGGTATGTGGTAACTTATGGTGACAGGCCAGCTGAAGAAGTCCAACATTGTGTCCCATGATCCAATCAAAACATCAATTGCAAACTTCCTCTATCTGTGCTGCATAATATTGAGAAACAGTTGTAAGTATCACAGAATAACCACGGATGACTGTACTCAATAAGGAAGGGGTTTATGAAGTAACATGAGCTAAATTTCTAACTTGCCTTTCAGAGACTTGTCGCTCTTTGGTATGTAGGTGGGAGATGTTGTGCGGAAGTGCAGCGCTGTGTTTGGAGAAGATATGTGGCAAGCGACTGATATTCGTCGCATGCGTTGGGCTATCAACAACCGTACTAGTAAGGTGAGAATGAGGAATGAAGCATGATGCCTGTATGTTGTTGAGATGGATGAATGAAAGTAATACACAATGACATCTGTGAAAAGAGTTCTCCTTTCTTCTAAATTATGAATCTAATTTCATCTCAATGTCCTTACTATTCAATGTTCTCTTTCTGTCTGCAAGCCATCTTAATATCACTGACTTGCATAGACAATACTTCTCAATGAAACATATTTGTTTGCTGTGTCCTGCTACATCTCACATGCTGTGCCCTGCTTATAATTGCATGCTCTCACACTCATCATGCTGTCCTTCCATTGCAATCCCTGAAGGTTAAGCTGGTCCTAGAGCGTCCAAAACGACCTCTACTCTCTGTACCTGTGTGGTATAGCAAGGGGCAGTCTGGAGCAGCCTCATTTGACAGAGAAGTGATGATGCAGCTTCCCATCAGCTTCCAGTCCTCAGCCTCTACCTCAGATGACTGGAACCAGGATACAGTAGCTTTGGGGAAGCCGCTGTATGTGAGCTTTCATAGGAGTGGGTTACCGCCAGGACAGGTATGTGAACTGCAGACAAGGCAATACTGATTACTATGCAACCTAGTAGTCAACACACCATCTCAAGTCAGACCTTTGATCATGTCACATTGCATGTCTGTGCTGGTAAACCGACAAGTGTGATTTTTTTGCACTTATGTTCACATGTAAACTAATCCTTGGGCTGACTATTCAAGTTTCACTCATTTGGTATGCTCTCCTTTTGAGCTGTAATGCACTGACCTGTTCCATCTGAAAAATGCAGCTTGCTCAGCGAAACTCATCTAGGGCAGCGAGGCATGCCCGCCTTCAGCAGCTCCGAGATGAGCTGGATCAGGTTGGGCATGCTGCTGTGATAGACCTAACACTCAATCCGTTAAGGTAATGAGCTGAGACAGCTCTTTACCCAAAAGACCCAATTTTCACCTAAACTATATGATGTGTCTCAGAAGTCTTTCACCTTCTGCATGTGTCTCAGAAGTCTTTCATCTTCTGCATGTGTCTCAGAAGTCTTTCACCTTCTGCATGTGGCGAAGTCCTATTGCTATATCTGGAATCATATTTGCAACTCTATATCAGAACGTTCTATCGCAAAAATGTACAGTAGTCTGTTACCCCGTTAGACGCCATTTTGAGGGGAAAGTAGGGATTCATCATAACGCGTTGATTGACATCATGTAGATCTGCAACTGACCATCAGAAGGCAAGCATCAGCAAGAAGCAGCCTGATCCATCTCAGTCTATTAAGGGAACTGCCAAGGGAAAACAGGTGTAAAAATGCACTGATTATTTACTGATGCTGTATCTCCCGAGTATCTGTTCAGAGCTTTATTGTTTACTGATGCTGTATCTCCCGAGTATCTGTTCACAGCTTAATTGTGGAGAAAAGCCTTGTAAAGAAACACGAGCCTCTCTGCAAAGAAATTGTTCTGCATAAGGCTGCATATTTTGCTTGCTCCTTCTGATAAGCCTCTTATTGCCCATGTGCTCTACTCCTACTTAAAACCTTATCATTCTCCTTGGTGCCTACTCCTTCTCTTCCTAACAGCATTCATGAGGCCCCCTCTTAACTAGTGCCTTGTAATCCCCTGTTCTTTCTTCTCCCAGATCCTAACACTTCTGCCATGGCTCTTGGTTGCTCCATCCCGATTGGACACTAGGGGACTGGCCTCTCTCGCAACCACTCGAGGTATAAATGCCATTCTTGAGCTGTCTCTTGTCATTAATCAAGAGGGGCATTTGGCAGTTCGAGGGTCGGAGCGCGAGATCCAGTTGCAACAGGTAAGGTCACAATTGGAGCTGGATTTGGAATGTATCGTCCGTAGTGCAATCATCGTGACGCATTTGTACTGGAAATATGGAGTGCACCATTGGATGTGACGGCATATGACTGTGTCTTTTGCTTTTATTCTTAGAGTTGAAGAAGCTGGTCTTGTTTGTCCTGCACTTTCTTAAGTAGGTACATGTTGGAAGCTTGATCCCCTCTACCTCAGAACCTCATGGCAGTGCTCCTGGTGATGCTTCAAGCACCTCAAGCAGCAACAGCAGTGATCAAGCATTATCAACTGTATTATCAACTGTAGGGTCCCCCAGAGGACCACCAGATGGAGCTCAAGCTCCTGCAAGCAGGAGGGTGGTGACAAGCAGTACATTGGGAAGGAAGGAGGCGCAGGTACTGATCATTAAATGCCTGAATTACTGATCATCAACTTCGTACTATCTTCCACCTCTCAATATGGCAGTGTGTAGAGAATGATTTAAGTTGCTTAGACGGGTGGTCAAATTGAAAATGGCTCGCAGATCGAATGTGTATCATAGCTCAGAAAGCACAAGATAACAGCATATCATTATCTGCCAAGCAAAAGGCACGTCAAGCTATGGTTGAATTAACTGAAGAATGAATGATCGATTCCAACACTGTCTTTCTTGCTTTCAGCTTCACAATCTCATCCATGCCGCGGCATCACTACAAAGGCTGGCGTTCAGGTATCATGCACTCATTGTCAAGTGTCACCTTGTCTTGAATCTGCAGTGAAATGATGCTGATGTTGATTAGTCTGTTGCTTTGCATCCTAGACAGACTAGTCATTGTGAACGCAGTCTTGAGGATGCTTGTGTTGCATATATGTGTATTATGAAAGATTGGTGCCTGTTGAATCGCGCAACAACAACCTCCCCACCCAATCTCCAGGCGAAGAGGTTCCTCCTTCCACCACAGCGCTCCTGAGAGGTGCGCGGTATTGCTGCACTGTCATGAGGAGGGAGTGCGGGCGCAGGTTGGGGACCTCCTAGCAGCATGGCTATATTGGTATAAAGGCATGCCCCTTCAAGAGGCGATCTTGTCCACACAGATGGGTACAGGGTGTGCTGTTCAGCAGGTATTGATTAGTTGCCTTCCACAGTAAACTTTTTCATACACAAATCCAAACTTGACGAACCTGTAATAAATCTGATCTTCTTTTCTGCAAAATCACCTTCATGTCTTGTGTTCTCAATGTTGAGTGCTGAATATGTGGACTGTTAAAAGTGTGATTCTCTGTACATTCTGGCTGATGGTTTTGCTGACCACAAAAAGGAATTGAGCAACAACTAAACATTGATTCTAATAAATTGCCAGAGTTTGATAGAGGTGGCCACGGAGTCTCTTGTGTATGCGGGGGATGAGAGGTTGAGTAGGGAGGTGCTGACCTGGAAATATGGTGCCATGTCAGTGGCAGTGGCTGGAGATATTGTAGGGGGCTGGCAGAACCGAGTGCCACTGCTCAGATGTGTGAATCCTACTGGTTGCAAAGGCTCCACTGAGCGAGGTATGCCATAGTTCTTGCTCATGATACCCAATATGTGTGCCATGGTTGCAGCTTAAGAGTCTGAAGTAGGGAATGCAAGCGTCAAAAAATTGTTTTTGATTTCTTTGCAGGTCATTTCTTCTTACCTCTCATTGGATTGAAGCCTGGAGTTTATTTCTACAAGTTCATTGTGAATGGTACATGGACTGTAGATCCAACAGCACCAAAAGTTATCGACACAGAAGGGAATTACAACAATGTGCTCGAGGTGAGCATTCCGGCTGGATCATGTTGAGAGGATGGGAAGTTATTAGCTGTTGACAATGTCTATTAAGAAATGGATGATAATTTGTGGAGATGCCTGCATTCCTCAATTTGTTTGTCATATTTGTTTGTAGGAATGCTGTTCTATAATTTTTACATAATCAGTATTCATACAGTCAAATAAACTATCAAAATCTTTGTCCTGAGAGCATGATGTCATCCATTAGGTTGTCTTGACTACATGATGTCATCCTTAAGGTACATGCTAGGCCCCCCTCTGTTACAAGCAAGGAAAAGCTTCAACTTGCACGATGGCAAGCTGCAAATGTGGCGTTAGAGACTAAGCTTATGTCAGGATTTCGCCTAAACTAGTTGCAGCTTGAAGCCCGGGCAAGAGACTTCACCCCTATACATATTATTGCTAATAAAATTCTGGCTTAAAGATGCACTTACAAGTCGTGCTTACCGTAAACGCTGTTAGGGTTCCTTCAAAAGGTATGAATTTATAGGTACACATAAATATATGACAAGTGCACGATCAAAAGTAAGAGTCTCGATGTCTTGTATGGTTATATTGGTTATATTGTTATGGCCGCAGGAATTTTGTCTCTGAATGCTTTGTTCAGAATTGCTGATCACTCAACTTATTAGTTCTTGTATTTTGTTCTTGTCAGTATTTGATTAAACCTCGGTGACTGATTCGAAGAGTTTGAAGAAAGGTTAGTCAGGACAGACCTGCTAGCACCAAGGCATTGCAAAAGACTTGTCAATCAGAGCTTGGATAATTTGACTTGGAAAATCACTGAGGCGAGATGAATCTGGATAACAAGTATGCCCGATAGCGATGACCAGCAAAACAGGTCACAGAATCCACATTCATACTTCAGACAATCAGGCTCAATCAAAATTACAATCCCTTCAAATAAGATATTATACTTAAGTGGTGTGCAAACATGTAGGAACCTGTCTGCGTATTATGACTGATTGGTCCATATCTACCATATCCTGGTTTACTCTTTAATTGAACTTCATTATTCGTTTTTAGAGGGAATCAGCAGATGCTGCTGTCCTGGGCATGATAAGGTGAATTGACATTATTGACATTGGGACTTGGACTAGACCATCTTAAAGACCTTCCAGATATCAAAGTGGTCAGAAAAGCTGCACTTGAATAAAGGCTCTCACGATCCGTTCTGCTCGCATATGAGTATGAATCACTAGGTTAGCCCCTTGATTTGGTTATTGCAGTTCTATGGTCTTGATAAAAGTTATCAAGACCATCAATTACATTGATGGTGCATTTGCCAGTAACACTCATCCTGTGCTAGGAATTTCTGTTATTTAAGTAACTGCAGACATGAGGACTGTGAGGGTTTAGGGTTTAGTAGATAGAGAGTAGGGTTACAGATATGAGGACTGTGAGGGCCCAATAGTCTTTCATGGAAGTAATTGTCTGGCTTTCGCCTCAATGATTCCTTTTACACACCCTATCCTCCATCAGGCTCACATGTTTTACTAATATGAAATCTAGATAGGAATATAATACATCAAACTTGTTAAAATGCTTATCAGCAAAGTGAATGCAATATCAACTGATGAAACTTAAATCCCTCATGCTTACAAGCTTATTATGAAACAGGAGAACTCAGCCCTACGAGGGAATTAGGTAATAGATAACATATTGTACAAACATATTAATATGATTGCATTGTATAAGAGAAAATGTTTGGTTTGTTCTTGCTATAACTATCCAGGACTTCAGCAGCAAGAGTGTTGAACCCTTTTTATTATGGCTGACCGGTTGACTGGGTTGTCATTCATTCTGCATTAGAAAAGGCTTGCGTGTTACACATAAAGCATCCAAAGGGATACTTGATAGCCTAGGTAACTCAATCTTATCTGTGAATGCAGAGTCCATGAGGCTCTTTGACGGCTTGATGAAGAATGTTGGACAAGCATGGCTTCATGATAGAGCGATGATATTGCTTGACAGCATGATTTGTTGTTGATACATTTGCTATCTGACATGTCTATCAGATCAATGGCTGAGATGAAGCCCTCGACAGTACAGTGATTTTGACGGTGTCACATTTAAGCCATAAGCGTGGCAGAGCTTTACAATGTCAGGCGTAAGAGGGAGTCCTTGAAAAATGTAGCTAAGATGAGGCTGTTTTGGAACTTGGTGAGGATGCAGATGCTCAAGTGGTTGATAGAGTGCAAGATACAATATTTGATGTTTGAATATTTATGCCAACTTAAGGACTCTAGCCTGGGATGAAAGGGTCTAAGGTAGAGGGGGACACTAATTGTAACCTGCCGATTTTTAATCCCATTTGTTTTGTAGGATTTGCTGCAACAGGAGGGAATGACCTAGAGGTGTTGTCAAAAGAAGCCTCTCACAAGTGGACAGCAGTGAAGGTGCATTGTTATCAAACTTTTTAAGTGATGCCGACAGGGCTGCGGGAGGTGTGACCAGCATTGATGAGGACAGGATGACTGTGTAGGAATCAGCAGAGCAGGAGCAGAAGTGAGCGCAACTCTTGAAGAATATGTAACACAGCAGCTGGCATGATGACTTGACTAAATTTTCAACGAGGTGACATAGGTAGGCAGGCTGGAGGCGGAGCACATCATGATTCAGACACGCACGATCATGAGTTATGAAGTTTAAGGTCTATATTAATATTTTAAAGGCTGACGTAGCAATAAGATTGCCACGGGGATTGTGGGCTGTTTTTGCGATTCATTCCGTACCTCATTTTTACCTCTTGTACGCTTCCTACCTAGACGTATTGATGCATGGCAGTTAATATCAGTGCTATAAATTCATGTTGCACATGAATTCCGTGACTTGCCCTGAGATTGTGTTGCAAACAAAGTTTCTCAGTAATTTTAACATTGTGACGCCTATGTAAATTTGTGTATGAATATCTGGTACATTTGAAGATCTGTCGACTTGTCTACATGAAGTTCATTCACACTACAGAGAATTTCCACGTGCTAAACACGTGACCATGAAAATATTCTAACAACACACCAAGTCAAGATTCAAAGTGTTGAGAAAAGCAATGGAGTATTGGGTAGTGAATTAACTTGTTAAGATCATGACCATGCTCCCACCATAAGTTAGGGCCAGATTATGAATACGCCCAGGTCATTATTACAGCCCAAATTACAGAAATGGAAATTTGTGTATCGGCACAGATCCTTTACCGATTGCGACATTTGTTTGAAGAATTGCAGCAAGACAGTACTTGCGCCCAAAGTTAGAATAAGAGCATTTAAAAACTTTGAATGGGAGAATTTGATTGCTTTCAGAAGCAAGGTTTCTGCGACAAAACGTCAGGACGGAAAAGAGCAACTTAGCAACAGTGACAGCATTATTTATCCATGGGATAGAAGGTACAGGACTTGGTCAGTAGTCACTACAGCAGCTGCTGCGTTCTCGGGCTTTTTCATCCCCTTGGAAGTAGCCTTGGGCACTCAAGCTGGAGCATAGTAAGTATCCCCATCCTGCTCGAAAGCTGAGGCTGCTTAGAATGAGGCATAATGTGTGGGATTAAACCCAATCATGTTGCAGCTGAATTTGAGGTATCAACACAACTGTAATTTGAATGAACCGATCTGATGCATCAGTTGTAAGATATGATTATTGTAACCTCTGGTGTTGACCATGTGCATTATCTAGGCTACACCTCTGACTATGTTTCCAAATGAGATCTCTGATACCAACTGTTGAATTTTATTTGTATAAATAAAACTCCACGTGTCGTGTTGTCTTTGAAGATGCTTCATCTCCTGGACTAACTTTATCTGTTATGCCTTAGCGACCTGAACAACCCTCTGGGCATGATTGATGCTGCCTTGGTGGTAATATTTGCAGTAGACCTCTACATTCAAAGCCATGTCGTGCGATTGGACAGCTCCTCTACACAGGCCTCTACAAATGTCAACATGGTATTTACCTTCTAACCTGAACAAGCATTTTTCTAATACAGATGAGGCGTAGTACATGGAATTATAGTAACATCAGTAGCAGCAGGCCTTTCATGATATGAATAATATCTTCTCATTATTCTTTTCTCATTACACCTTAATTTGTTACTTCAGCTGGGGCATGTTAGTAAGCTCACGTAATACGACAGATCTGTAACAAATATTTTGATCACATAATGAGGTACCGTAGTGTGCCGGATGTCTTCAAACAGATCCAAAAGCAGTACTTCAGCAGTCCAGGCTTTCTTCTAGATTTGGCAGGATGTGCACCCCTGGATTACTTGGCTTTGATGGCTTTGCATGCAACTGTGAGTCTCATGCACCCCTGGATTACTTGGTTTTGACAGTTTTATTGCATGCAACTGTGAGTCTCATGCACCCCTGGATTACTTGGCTTTGATGGCTTTATTGCATGCAACTGTGAGTCTCATGCACCCCTAGATTACTTGGCTTTGATAGCTTTATTGCATGCAACTGTGAGTCTCATGCACCCCTGGATTACTTGGTTTTGATAGCTTTATTGCATGCAACTGTGAGTCTCATGCACCCTGGATTACTGGCTTTGATAGCTTTATTGCATGCAACTGTAGCCACTGAATGCTCACTAGTCTGTAATGCTTATGTCTCTATCAGCTGCTGCATGGTATTTAATGTTGTTGAGATGATGCATCTAACCTCTGTCATGGTGAAAGGATTATGGCGGGATCGCTTATAATGATGGAGTACCTCTTCTTTTTGATGAGGAATCACTTGTCAATAGTTTAAAGAGTTGCATTTTAAGACGAGGCATATTGGAAAGCTCATCAGTTTGCTGCATGAATTTGATGAGGGTGGTGTGTTGCTACTGCCAAGTTGTAACCAACTAATGATACCTGAGCTCAACAATGTAGAATCTGTCGTGGCCATTTACTTGCAGGGTCATGTTGTGGATCCTTCCTCCACGGGTCTATTGCCTGCTTTGAAGCTTTTGTACTTAGTCCGATTAAATCATGTGAGTAGTGCTTCCATATCACAAGTAGCCTCACTGATCATACATCATGTGAGTAGTGCTACCACATCACAAGTAGACTCACTGATCATACACCATGTGAGTAATGCTACCACATCACAAGTAGCCTCACTGATCATACATCATGTGAGTAGTGCTATCATATCACAAGTAGCCTCACTGATCATACATCATGTGAGTAGTGCTATCATATCACAAGTAGACTCACTGATCATACACCATGTGAGTAGTGCTATCATATCACAAGTAGCCTCACTGATCATACATCATGTGAGTAGTGCTTCCATATCACAAGTAGACTCACTGATCATACATCATGTGAGTAGTGCTATCATATCACAAGTAGCCTCACTGATCATACATCATGTGAGTAGTGCTATCATATCACAAGTAGCCTCACTGATCATACACCATGTGAGTAGTGCTATCATATCACAAGTAGACTCACTGATCATACATCATGTGAGTAGTGCTACCACATCACAAGTAGACTCACTGATCATACATCATGTGAGTAGTGCTATCATATCACAAGTAGCCTCACTGATCATACATCATGTGAGTAGTGCTACCACATCACAAGTAGACTCACTGATCATACATCATGTGAGTAGTGCTATCATATCACAAGTAGACTCATTGATCATACATCATGTGAGTAGTGCTACCACATCACAAGTAGACTCACTGATCATACACCATGTGAGTAGTGCTACCACATCACAAGTAGACTCACTGATCATACATCATGTGAGTAGTGCTTCCATATCACAAGTAGACTCACTACTCATACATTAATCCAAGAAAATAGTATAGCTTCAATTAATTGATTGATACTGCAAACCAATTCCTCTCATTAGTTTTGGGAAGGAAAAATATTGCTCTTTGTAATACACAACTGCACACTGCAATGAATGTGCGCTATCTACCTGCTGAGTGTTACTTCTACCTTGAAGGTTCGAAACTTAGTGACATATCTTTTGTTCAACCTAAATGTTCCTCTGCTGTGGGTAACTGTGATGCGAAATGTAGTGGTGAGTTGATGTACGACCCTTTAGTTGTAGCTCTAAGACATGTTTTATGTACATGAAGTCAAAGACGCAAGTAAGCATTACTTGTTCAAAACATATAACTATTTTCTGCCATCATTACTATCAGTGCATGTGGTTCCTATTGTTATGGTGACCATGCCTATGGTCAGATTGTGATGTTGATCACACATTGGGTGGCTTGTACCTTCTGGTGGGAGGCGAGAGCGGTGTCCTTTGACCCTGACATTCTAGTGGGAGTGAATGCCGCGTTCATGGGCTCTCAGGCTTCCTTTGAACAGTGAGTCCCAGCTGGGCATCATCCTGATCAGTACCTCGTGCTTCTGAATCATCACAATGATCAAAGTGAGTCCCAATACAATGATCCATTTCAGTGGCTGTTGCGGACGTTATCGGGTGTTGCCTCATCTTCCCTTAACTGGTGCTCTCTCTCTGCTTTTTTTAAAGAGTATACAGAAAAACGGGTCTTCCCTTCTTCACATATTTCATTCCTAGGTACGTTGTATCCTTGTACTGGGCAGTCACCACACTCTCAATGGTTGAGGCAAATAGTGCGCCGGAGACCCTGAGCACCACCTTCTCTGCAACTGCTAGGGCATCGCTTTTTCTTCTTTTCAATATAACACTGGGATCCTATGTCCTGGGTACTATCACTCTGTTGGTTGTGAAGCAGGTAAACTGAATTCTCAAAATGTATAAGAGTTCTGTCACCATACTCCTTCAGTTCAATATGATATAAGAGCACTGTCACCATACTCCTTCAGTTCAATATGATATAAGAGCACTGTCACCATACTCCTTCAGTTCAATATGATATAAGAGCACTGTCACCATACTCCTTCAGTTCAATATGATATAAGAGCACTGTCACCATACTCCTTCAGTTCAATATGATATAGTTCCTGGTTGCACTTACATGTAAGAGATCAGGCAAATACTGAGAGTAATGAAGAGGATACTACTCTTCTAACATGAGTAATCTTAAATACAAAGTATACTGCACATCACACCAGCACTCACAAGGAGGAAAAAAAGCTGTGATCTCTCTAAGCATATAATTTCAGTCTTCTGCATTTGTCTGACTTCAGGATGAACGGACTGGAAAGTACCGTGATCAGAGCGCCAACCTGCGAGAGTTCACGTCCACCCATTCCCTGCCTGCAGACCTGAAGGAGTCCCTTCAAGAGCACCTCAGACTACATTTTGACACATCTGAAGTGAGAGGGGTTCCACATGCGCTCATGCACTGCTCTTAGATCTGGTCAAATAGATCATCGTTAGTGTTCTCATGCATAAACCTGTGAGGGGTCATTCTTGCTCTCTGCAAAAGCTCATTACTACCCTCTGACCATTTGCAGGCTTCAGAGGAGCAGGTTCTGTCTGTTTATCCAACTGCCATCCGACGTCGGATCCTCAGATTCTTGTACCTGAAGTACTTGAAGGTGACAGGCCAGGACCACATTTCATTCTAGACACCACCTCCATTGTGACGACCTTGCTGTGATTGGTACAAGCCATTGAATTACAGAATCAATGACTCCATGCTGTTCCTGGGCTTTTATTTTATTTTATTTTTGTTCAGAGTGAAGGGTCCCGAAAGATGATATATCTTTTGATGTTGCAGGGAAGCTATTTGTTTGAGGACGCTCCCCCCAAGCTGCTAGATGCATTACTGGCAGCAGCTCGTGTTGAAACCTTCATGCCCAATGTGGACATTGTGGGTGCTGGAGATTATGTGAACGAGCTACTCTTGTTAGTGTCAGGCACTGCCGAGATCCGAAGCAAGCTGAAAACGAGTCAGGATGACCGTGCAGATGAGCACATTGTAATGACCAGTATTGATGACCCAGACAGGAGTCTGACCTCTCCATCTTGGGAGCATGATGGCAAAGTGATCATGCCTTTAGCAGGTACTGCACCTGCAGATGGTCTGTCTGCGACTGTCAGGAAAGTAGGTCCTGGGGAACTGCTGGGAGAAGCAGCCTTCTTCACTGAGGTGAGGAGTTTAATTCAGTTACAGTCTTTCAGCAGGGGTGCATTTACCAAATCAAATAATTCTGGGTGATTTCTAATTATGTATATTCTAAGATACATCAGCTGGTCCTTGTTTCTCTGTCTCTACTGCCCTCCATCCTTCGGCAACAGCCTGCCTTTCAACACTTCTTCAACCAGGTTCCTCAACTAGATGCTATAAGTTCTTCCACCGTGTGCCGAGTCTTGGTCATCAGCCGGGCAGCTTACCAGTCCTTGGAGAGGGCCTTCCCAGTGGCATGCCGCAATGTTTGGTCCGCCTTACAGAGGGTAGCTGAGACCACCATGAACATGGAGTTCTTGGGGAAGATGAGGCCAGAGGTAAGCAGTGGGTAACAACCATCACTTATCCTGATGAATTGACTTCCTTCCAATGAGAGGGTCTGCCAACTTACGAACTCCTGAAATCAGGACGTTGAAGAGGCTTGGGCCAAATTCAACTCTGATCAACTGTACACATGGGCGTCTGCTGAGCTGGACAGTGTTGCTCCCAGGGAGCTAGCGGATGCTGAGTCACTCCTGAGCTCCTTGGACTGGGATCATGACGTGAGCAGTAAGTGGAGCAATGGAATAAGAGACTGTCAGGAATAAATGAACAATATGTGTGCAACATAGAGCAACATGTATTCATAAGCAAATCACAGCCGCTCATGATGATCCCCTTGACGTGCAGCTTGGTCTCTAAGACAGCAGCTGGCTACAGCAAACCTGATGCGCATCAGAGCTTGTGTACAGGCGTACATCATTAAACAAGAGGCAGACCGAACTGCTGAGTTCCTGAATGCTGCTTCAATGGGAAACATAGGAAAGATAAGAGAGGTATAATGCCTGAGACCTTTAATGATGCAATGACCAGATTAGTAGAGAGGTATGATAGAATTAGAAAGAAATGTGTCTAGCTTGTATGCCCTTGCATTATCAATCAGATTTCAGGTTCAATGTATGCTGAAATCATGTAAACACAGCACTAGAGTTGCATTATGCAAACATTCTGCGTTTTACATGACCCTAACCCATTTGCTTCCCTAATGCAGATGCTTCTGCTGGGATGCCCACCTAATAGTGCTGATTATGATGGACGCTGTGCTCTAGAGCTGGCTTGTGTGAAGGGTCACGTGAACGTGGTATGACATGGCTTGGGTGAAGGGTCATGTGAATGTGGTATGACATGGCTTGGGTGAAGGGTCATGTGAATGTTTTTTTTCTTCTGGATTGTTTACCATGTACATATTGTATGAGCCTGATTTCAGGAAGTTCCACCTCATGTATAAGGCTCATGTTTTAAGTTAGACAACTGCCTCTCAGACCCCTAGTATCCTAGCATATGCCCTTCCTAACTATGATAATTCTGACCGGACACGTCAATCAAATTTTTGAGGACGTACTATCAGGGATTTTGTATGTAAATCACTAGGTTTAAAATGCTGTACTATTTGAAGGTAGTGCTTAGCATTGCTGGCATCAGAAATCTGTCTTCTCATCCTTGAAATTCTGAATAAATCCTAAGATCCCCCTTCTGTCACAGGTCAAGCTCCTCTTGGCTTCTGGAGCGAATCCCTCTCAGCGTGACAACCTGGGCCTGTCACCCCTGGCAGAGGCATGCAAGCTGGGACACGATGAGTTGATTGATATCCTGGTGAAGGCAGGGGCAACCATGACCGAGGCGAACAACGACGTGAGAGTGAGATATATAACTAGAGTAATGTTATAGTGTAGCACATCAGGTTGTAAAATGAATGATGTGTAATTGCTTGCAGGTGGAAGATGCAAAGAAGCTATGTTCAGCTGTGTTTGTGGGTGATCTCCCTCAAGTGAAGCGACTTCTGCGCTGTGGCCTGAGTGTGGATGCAGGAGACTATGACAAGAGAACGGTGAGATGACATGGCTAGAAGCTTTTGACTGTAAAAGCAGGGACACATTCCACACTATTTCCCAGTGTTCTCACTCTCAGTACTTAACATAACATCCAGTCCTGCAGCTGCTAAGAAATAATGTTACTGAGCATTCAATATATTAAATATGATGCTGTGACCTTCACTCCTGACAGGCATTGCACATTGCAGCAGCTGAGGGCAATCTTACCATTGTCAGAGTATTGGTAGAGGGAGGAAATGCTAATATTGAAGTGAAAGACAGATGGGGTTTCTCGCCTCTAGATGAGGCCATGAGGGTCAGGGCTGGTCCAGTCATTGAGTACTTGGAGCGCATCAAAGCAGCCAGAGTAGCCCAGCTGATTACTTCTAGTGCCAGCTTCATACCTGCTTCTGCAATAGATGAGCAGCAGGCAGTGGCAGCAAAGCCGCCCTAGTTGCTGGAACACAGATTGAACTTTTACTTAGTGGGGAATGCCTATACTTCATGAGAGATCAGTCCTAGCTGCTGGTGGATATAGTATGTCGCATGATAAAGGTGGTAGCATCGTTAAGGGAGGTGATATCAGGCGCAGGAGAAAAAGGAGACAAGATGCAGGTCCTAGCTGATAATCTGTTAGTCCTACTAGTTGATAATCAGTTGGAATGCTCAAATATCTAATTCCTCATTGTAAAGTAGAGAAGGGGCATTGTTTATTTGTGTATTTTAGCTTTTGAGGTTATGGCTCATAATGTTTTCTTTTTCACTGCCACCTCACACGCTTGAAATCGTGAAACCCTTTTTCAAGAGGTTATAACATCCTCACCCTCTTAGCAAAGGCTGCTACTCAAACTGGCGCTGGGCTAGAGGTGATGAAGTCATGTCATGTCCTTGTTTAGGGCAAGAAAATAATTGTGACCCATTCTCTACTGTAAATTTGTCAATTAAGTACTCTCACTAAATGCAGCATTATCATGGTCGCTCGTTTAAGAAGCAGCCAGTTTTAAATAGGTTCCAAGAAAATTATGCAGGATCAATGTCATGCATGCACACAACTTCAGGGATTCATAATGTAGATAAAGAAATGTTATAGGTACAGAATTGCATAAAAAATTGACAGAGGAAGAAGACCACCCAGGTACAAATTGTGATTACTGGCGCAACATGTAGCAGCAGCACTACTTATATGGCGTAAGTACTGGAAACATTCACTTAAGCTCCTCCTCCTCTTCCTTCGTACTTTTGCTTTGATTCAGCCAATAGAATGGCTCTAAAGGAAGTCTGAGGCTCGGAGGGATGTCCTCATTGGAAATGGCAATGGACCTTGATGAATAGTAAGTAGGGATACAATTCAGCACAATGTACCATTCAGATGCCAAGAATATTCTTCCTTTGATACATCAAACAACATTTTTCTTTTGTGCAAGATGAGATACCTTACTGTCAATCACAACATCGTCTCATCTGGTAATGCCTTTTCAATCACCTTTTGAAGATCTCCCCTTTCATCTCATGGAACAAACCCAGGTGATCCTTGATCTTGTGCCACACCTCACACTTCCCACACTGCACCACCAACGTTCCCTCCTCGAATGCCATAGGGTTTACAGGGCGGTAAGAACGGGCATTGCAGCACAAGCATGTAAAACCAATCTGCGATGACAGGGAGGCAGATTGAGGGTGAAAGTGGATAATAACGCCACAGTAGCCTGAATTGTCTGAAAGCAATGTTGACAAGCATGGCCAATGCCACATATGTAAAGAGCATCATGAAAAGTAACAAAATGGGCAGGGCAGTTATGTTGTGAAACAGGTGATTGCAATTTCTCAGGGCACACAAACATCATGATTTCCTGCTCCTCTGAGATTGGTGGCATTAACAGTTGTTACAAAACCATGATTCATTATGCCGTGGAACCTGCCAATTGATAAGTATTCTGCACACTAGTTTGAAACACTCACAAGCTTGGTCCTACGTGGACTTGTGCTTTCACTCACAAACACGTCAACGCCATCACCTTCCAGAACCTGCAAAGAGTTGTGACCCTGACTTAAGTAATCTTCCAGAGAGACAGCTTGAACAGCTTACGATGATGACAAAGAGCTAACATCTATAAAATCTATTTAGATATGAGATGAGGTTGTGCTGTGTACAGTCTGTTGCATGCTCAACACAGCATCTTCGCATGCTAATATTCATATGCATCAGTGTACGCTTATCACAACTATGAGTTGTATCTACACCTATGAAATATCCTAGAACAACAGAACTGAAGAGGAGTCTCTACCTGGTTCATGGCCTGAGGGCCGCATGGCTGAGGAACATGTACCGCTGCACTGCAGGGAACCATCCCAGCTGAAGGTGCATTTGTGTTGCCTACCCAGCTATCCAGGTCCTGAGCGCCTTCTTGCATAAGTTCTAGCATGGGGGTGATGTCAATTGCTGGATCACCCTCAAATAAGGCAGGGGATGGGCCAAACACGCTTGGTGAGGGAACAATGGCGTATTGCCCAGGGCTCATCTTATTGTCAAGAGCTGAGGTGTTGACAAGCTGTACTCCTCTCTGCCTCTGGTGAAGCCTTCTCAACCTTAGCTTCGGAAATATGTGGGATGCTGCCTCAATTCTCTGGATAATGAAATCTTGCCCATGAACCTATCAAGTAGGGTTCCCAGAGAATCAGGCCTCGCATAATTTTAGTAAAAAAAGGTAAAGTGAGGAGACAAATATCTCACATTGAAGTATTTATCTTGCATAGGGTCAAGGAGCCAGAAGCCGTTGCCGACAGGAACAGAGCGAGCATGGTCACTTTCCGCGTTCCTGACCACTCTCGTACCTCTTGGCGCTGCTTTAGATACGCAGCATCTCTTACTAGCTATAGAAATCATGGAAATTGTCGCTGAGATCCTCTAGTGACCTATTAAAATTAGGGTTCAGCAGGTGAAGTCTATTTGACTTGAATATTCCTTTAACAGCCTTAATGAATGACGCAAGTATATTCGAACTTCGTCAATCGTCACAAGAACGTAGCGTTCTGGGTATCCACACTTCCCCACACTGAATGTAATTAGAAAGCATATGTGCTGAATAACCACATAAGCTGAGTAGGTTATGTAATATAAGTAGGTTATAGAACATTAAAAGCGATGCTTGTTGCTTTGACAGTGTGTCTGGTTCAATACCTTCTGCACTCCTTCAGAAAAAGACAATTGACAGAGTGCATCCTGTATCATTAGAGTTTTGCTTGATTCGAGCACTTAGAACACTTTGAGGAGGATTTTTCAGACTGAAACAATCTGCTCAGCGTTAATGACTGCGATGATGAGGATCATGTGAATGAAACACAAGTTCAGGCCCTACCCAAGAGAGCTGGATTCTGCAAGTTGTTATTGTACATATGTATTACTAGCAAGTAATGTGGCTGGAGCAACAGATACAAGACCTTTGTTTGTCATGGAGGCTAGGCTGAAATGCGATGCGTGAAACCATGCTCAAAAACACAGATCATGCTCGACAGAGGTAGGTATTCCCCCTGCCGTGCCCCTCAAAAATAATGCAGAGAGTCAGCGTCTTGATAGCACTAAGATGCAAAGTGACACATTTCATGTGTGGCTTTGCTGTTACTCTCCATAAGATTCGTAGAATATGTCCAAGGATTATCCTGTTGACATACAAGGACAAGAGTTCATGATCATCTCACAAACAGGTTCAAAGGAAAGCAGCTGTTGGAATATCAGAGGTAAAAGCTATGAAGACCTGGAACACAAGGTCAACTGTTTCTTGAAATGAACCCTTGGGAGATGGATAATGAAACAAAAAAATTGGACCATCAGCTTCAGAGCATTAGTTTTTAAATCATGACCTATGTACATTCCTCGATGCACACAATCATTTAGCTATACAAAATCTCGAATGTGATGACATCACTTTTCAATGTAGACACGCTGTCATGCCCGAATCAACTAACGATAATATTATTACTCAAAAATAATATTTGTTAATTGAATGATGAACGTAACTATGAAGAACAATCCATCCTTATCTCACGCGAGACATCTGCTCAAAGTTTCAAAATTACAATCAACACGGGCTAGGGTTCGAGGCTCTGTGTATCTTGACGAGACTTCTATGGTCATTAGTGAGAGATCTAATTCAAAATATCGAGAAATTGGAGGTTCTGGAGAAACCCTCAGGCGAGTCCCCAACTACGTCTCTGTGCGATATCAGTCTTCATAATGTGCACGTCATAAATCTCAGAGGATTAAGCAGCAAAACTGCTTTACCAGGTGCCTATTTTGTTGTTGTTGCTGAAATGTAGAGGCCTCCTAGCCCCTGCGCCTGAAGATTACTACTCCCTCTTGTCTTTGGATGCCTCTACTGCACCATCACCAGAGGAAGTCAGAGCTGCCTATCGTAAGCTACAGCGGGTAAGCCGAAAGGTTTCCTGACAGGATTCAGAGCAGAGAACTCTGACACATATCTCAGACCCGAGTGTATGTTGCACAGTCCACACTCATTTTTTCCTCTGCTGCTGTAATGACGGCACAGAAGTCGTAGTGGTCATCTCCCTACTCTTCTAATTCCTCATCAGTTTGTCCACCCTGATGTGGCTGGTCCAGCTGCCTCCACACTGGCAGTCATCCTGAATGCATGCTATTCAACCCTCATGGACCCATCATTGCGAGCTGCATATGATTTTGATTTAAAGCAATATTTGAAGCAAGTTGGAGGGAGTTTTGATGGTAAAGCTGTCAGTGGCTGGTTTGGTGGAGCTGAGGAAGACAGGGCTGTATTTGTAGCTGAGAATGAATGCATAGGATGTGGACAGGCAAGTTTTACATGCGATATCAAGAGTTGAGTCAGGAGAGCTCCTCTTGTAATATCAACAGTCAAAAGGCGTAAATGCCCTCCATGTCTGCTTTATCCTCTAAGTTTTAAGACTGGAGCCACAGTCCAAGTCAGACCTAGCCATAACAGCATCTCTGCCTAACTTTTGCATATGCAGTGTACAAGGTGTGCACCCAACACTTTCTACATGGAAGATGAACACGGACGAGCGCGTGTGTCCAATCAGTGGTCAGTACTCAGTGCATGTCTTTGGCTTTTCTATTCGATAATATTTGGTTTCATGTCTGTCTAATCTCGTAGCCCTGATATCATTCCAACTTGACCTTTTTGTATCCCCTTTTTCAGGGCTGATAATGAAGAGCTGATAGTTGAGGCTGTTGACAGCTGCCCGGTAGATTGCATCTGTGAGTAATGCATTTGACATAATAGAGAAATTAAAATAACGTCGTTTCAGATCTGTTGTGTAGTTGTTGAAGGATGCCAGATTAGCATTATGGTCAAAAGCTGTGTATTCCTTCAAGATGAAAGGGATGATGAGATTACATACATAGAAGGCTTGGAAGCTGATGACTGATGGACACATCTCAATTTATTTCTGCAAATAGACTATGTCAAGAAGTCTCAGCTCCCCCTCTTGGAATTCATCATGAAGAGCTGTGAACGAGAGAATGTTGCTATCATGGGCAGAAGGCGTGGTGGAAATATGGTTAGTATAAAAAAATATCTTAATATGCAGTAAGAGCATTAGGGCCTTTCAATGCTAGTAACTACAATTGAATGATGCACATTTGATCCAGTTGAATATGTCGTTCACAATCCTCCATCGCCTTTTTTAAGGAGAAGAGTCACTTGTAAGATTGGTAATGCACACATTTACTGGGCAGGGGTCACCACCTAGATGTCAATGCCCATTTGAGCGAGCTGAGGTGTATGCCAAGGCTAGAAAGGAGGCCCTGGGGGCAGAGGAGTCTTTTTGGGTGGGGCGAAGTACACACGATGGCCATCTTGCTGCTGCCATAGCAGGAGCCTGGCTAGATCTGCCAGAACATGTCAGAAGCAAGGGGTGGCCTGCTTGGTCTTTAAGTTCTAAGTTGTAGATCATGCTCTCGGGAAGGCCCGACCCTTGAGGACCTTTGTTAGGCTGAGAATGTAGCAATGCCTTTATTGTAATTGATACCTAGTTGAAGGGCTCACCAGTATATATTAAAATTTCAAAACACTGAAACACTTTAGGTTGCAATAAATTCATGTCATTTGTCGAGTACTTATCTCTTAGTACTCTCCGGTAATTATCCGTTTGAAATCTGTATTCTTACGATAATCCTTATGTACAAGATCTGACGGTGCCTTGTACGTCGGAGACTAGTCCTATGATCTACAAAAATTTGAATTACACATTAGACCTGGACTGTGAATAGATCAGTATTGTTCTCTGTTCCATTATATACAACATCGTGCTCTGGCACATCAAGACACAACTGTTTTTTCATGTCTTTGATCACTGTTGAATTAGATACAACATCGTGCTCTGGAACATCAAGACACAACTGTTTTTTAATGTTTTAGATCACTGTTGAAAACAACTATGGCATCTGAGAAAAGCAGACATATTCCATTAGCTAGTAACATGACACCTGAGGAGCTGCTGGTATGAAATCTATTCACCTGGTCTACATATTCAGAAAGGATGACTGCTTGCCGACATTTCCTCTTCCTCTTTGCATTTGTTATCAGATTCTACTGGACAACTGTAACTTGCTGCAACTGGGATTGCAATGGACCATAAATCTGCTCCAAGATATTAGCGCTCGTTTTGAAAAAACTACTGAGCTAGGACAATTAGCAAAAGAGAATCAGGGACCCTCACACTATATTCATGTAAGTGGACCCTCTCTCACAAATTGTTTGTTTTCCCAGTTACCCTGTACTGTCTTTTATGTATGGCATGCCAAAGATCTGTGAGGGGTCTCTTCTCCTAAAGAAGTTTGGGGAGTGGTGTGCTAAGCAGCAGCAACCCCTTCTTGAGCTGGCCACGCCAAGCGTGTTAGCGACCTGCTTGACAAAAGTATGGGGATACAAATGACACTTACCTCAAAGTCTTGAACATGATAAGAAGCCTGTGCAGGCATGAGGAGGACAAACTAATGACCCTTTTAAATCAATTAGAAACACTGTATATGTATATTGAGGTATTGACAATACTAGACTCAAATAAACTCAGTTGGACCTGGTTTCTGCAGACTATTGACAAAGGCTTCCAACTTGGTCATGCCCTTCTATTCGACAGAAGGTATGAGGTTCTACACATGGTTAGCCACTTGTTTTCCTCTCATTCTGTGATGCTCTGTGACTTTTCTATCTCCGTAATTCAGATTCTTTGATATCTTGGGCCCAGACAAATTTCAACCATGCTGCTCGGCAACAAAATCTTTTGTTAATCTCATGACCAATTTCAGTACCTCAGTGCTCACATCTTGGGGGCTTGGTAAGACACATTGGCTACAAACTAGGAAATAACTCTACAAACACTCTGATTTATTGAATTACACTCTCCCCCCTTCTTTTCTGTCAATGACATTTGATTTCATTTTCAAGGACTGTTGAGAGTTCCAGCTGACAGTCGTCCCAGCAAGATGACAGATGTGGACACAAAAGCATGCAGAGGCTATGCTGCAGCTCTTACTCGAGGCCTCTTAATCATGAGTGAGTCGAGGCCCAAAGTTGCAGCAATCATACCAATATAACCATAGCAATCATAATACTCTATATTCTATAAACAGCAGTTCATAGCCTACCATGTCATGATACCATACTGCTGCTATGGTGTCCATACCTTGTGTTTCAGGTGTGACAGCTGCCGAGATTATCTTCTCCTCAAGCAACAAAGGGCCAGCAGC
Source organism: Chlamydomonas eustigma (assembly GCA_002335675.1). Taxonomy (NCBI): domain Eukaryota; kingdom Viridiplantae; phylum Chlorophyta; class Chlorophyceae; order Chlamydomonadales; family Chlamydomonadaceae; genus Chlamydomonas; species Chlamydomonas eustigma. The sequence continues at coordinate 34,985 of BEGY01000008.1, read as the reverse complement.
TGTTAATGCAGAGGCTAATGTGGGCCTTGGGGTTGTCAACTGTGCAGTAAAATGCTTATCAGGATTACTAAAAGACATGTCAGAGCTACCAGAAGAGTTGCGATTAATCGACGGTAACAAATATCAAGCCAAGGAACGAGTAACAAAATGACCAATCAGCATCCACACAAATCTCCTAGTCATGCTAAATATTCACACAATTGGCTCAGGACATCATTTTCCCGTTGTACAGCATAAAGCCATGACAAGACATTTGAGTTCAGCAGACCCCTGATATTTTTGTTGCAGAGACTCTGATCATCAAGAGCTTGGAGGCTCTTCTCACCTTCTTGGGCTTCTCTGTCAGATCATTCATATTGGCACCCAGTGAGCCAGGGAAGCTGAAGGTATGTGAGATGATACTCCCACACTATCATCTCCATGTCCCTGAGGGAGGATCATAGGATGCTTCAATCCTCCATCACACTTCCTGGCTAAGCGGAGGTGTCCAAGATCATGAATGCACATGATTTCATATGGGTCTTTTGTATTGCCTGCAGTTGGTACGCTTTTGGATGATGCACTTGACAGTGGTGGCTGTCACGCACATACCACAATTATCAAAGTGCTGGCTACAGTTATCAAGGGTGACCTTACAAGTGTTCTGCAGCATCAATAGGTAGAGAGAGGGAGACTGTTGATTTTCTTGGTAACTGAGTGATGACCGGGCTCATGCAACAGTGGACCTATTATTTCAGTAGGTGTTATTGCTGTTTCTTAAGATGTGTAATATTGTAGTCTCCAATGTTGTTGAAAGCATAATGCTACTATGTAGGTGTGAGTTGGACAGCTGCAACAAACATACAACTCAAGTCGCTTCTTCCAGTTTGAGTCTAGACTTGGAACGCAGCTGTAAGGACAAGCTAGTCCAACTTATGATTGCGTGCTTGAGTGAGGAGGGACAGCAGAGACAGGGCAGCAGTGCGGAGGGTGTGGAGGAGGCCCTAGAAGTAAGCCATACAATGTATACATGTTTGTCAAACACTGCTTGGAATTTTGAGTTGAAAGCACGTCAAGCGCTAGCAAAGACGTAAGCTGAGATGCGATAGAATGTAAGCTTGGATGTGTAAGCAGCAGGCATGCTTTGTGACAAATTCTTCCATCACCTCTTTGTGCAGGCTCGCCTAATTCAACTCCTGGATGCTGCAAATGATGGTAGTAAAAGTGGCCTCCTCTCTGTAATTGCAGCCACACCCTCATTAGACATTCAAAACCCTGAGCCATCAAAAGCTTGTGGAGCCCCAGGAAGCTCAGTAATGTCAGCAGCAACACAACAGCAGCAGCCTCACTTCCATCTGGTGTCATCCATACTTAAGGACATATGTTTGCTGCCCCCACACTCTAGATGTCGTGTAGCTGTCTCCAAGCATTTACTGCCCTGGATCTTGGACCAAGCTGTGTTCCTAGAATCTGTATCTGCATCAACAAATGCTGCTTCAGGCATCATACAACCTGGTTCCCCTCTCTTTACAGCTGCAACAGCCATATTGTTGTTTTTAATCGACTGCCGTTCTAAGAGTCAAGCCACGGGAGATGCATTAGCAAAGAAATCTTGGCAGTCTGGTTGTAGCCAGCTGTACATTAAGGGTGAGGAAGAGCAGTCATGAATGAGCTTCATAATGCTTCCCAGCAGGGCAGCGTCATGAATCTGCATCAAGAAAGGCGATCCACGGAAACCTCATTAATGAAACCCTTCAATTCTGAAAAGTAGAGTTGTGAGAGCTAAGCTAATCTCATGCCTGAAGACTAGAGTTGTCAGAGCTAAGCTCATGCTTGACTGTTTTTCTCCTTCAGGTTGCAGCACACAACCATTCCTTCACTACTTAGCCACTCTCATCTTGTCAAACATCATTTCAAAACTCTCTGAAGAAGAGAGCCTGAAACATCTGATTGACTTGGGGAAAGCAATCCAGGACATGGCAGTGGCTGAAGCAGCAATAGCTGTAGGGAATGGTACCATACACTCAATATCCCACAATCACACAGAATCAGCTCCGCAGCCATGCCAAGATACTGGGACTAAGGCCGCAGAGGAGGCAACAGCCAGTACCTGGACCTATACTGCAAGCATGGAGACAACATTGTTCTCAGCTGCACCGCCTGCTAACCTCCAGTCAAGAGCCTGTTGCGCCTCTCAGTTGCTTTCAGCCTTACTTCAGGTAAATTCGTGCAACCCCGAGGCACCACTAGCAGGAATACATAGGGCGTTCGGAGGAGGCACCACTAGCAGGAATACATAGGGCGTTCAGAGTGCCTCGTGCAACCCCGAGGCACCACTAGCAGGAATACATAGGGCGTTCAGAGGAGGCACCACTAGCAGGAATACATAGGGCGTTCAGAGGAGGCACCACTAGCAGGAATACATAGGGCGTTCAGAGTTTTTTTTATGTGATCATCCTCCTGATCAGACTTAAAGTACTCACACACCTGCTTGTATCGTTCACAATCAATCAGCCAGATGATTGTTTTTTTTATTGTGCCCTTCTCCAACAGGCTGTTCCACGAGCTGTTGCAATGCAGGCTCTCTCAGCGTCAGGCCTGGACATATCAGAATCTTCCATCATGCTGACATACATGGCTGACATTGCATCGTCTGCTGGGACAGGGATGCTCATCAATGCTTTCTCTGTGCTAGACAGTTTTGACTGCAGTGGACTGGCAATAATATGGTTGCAAAGCCTAGGATTAAGATCTGCACAGGTTTGTATTCATCCATGTGTAATGCAGCTTTAATGCCTGTATTAAGATCTACACAGGTTTGTATTCATCCATGTGTGATGCAGCCTTAATGCCTGTATTAAGATCTACACAGGTTTGTATTCATCCATGTGTGATGCAGCCTGAAAGCATATACACCCAGACAAGCTCATTTCAGTCAGAGGATCTTTTCAGACACATGCGCCTCCTTCTTAGTAAAGGAGAGGGTAGCATGGTCACTGCTGACAATGTCCGTCTTGTTTTTTCAGTTGTCTGAAGAGATGGACCACCACCAGGTCTCAGCGCATGGATGCCAACAAGATGCCAGCAGTACAGAGCTAGCAGGCGGGAGGTTCAATGCTGGACTGTCTGGAGCTCCCATGCTTCATGCATGCTATGTCCTGTCGTCTTATCACCTAGCAGCTGTCTTCATGGCCTTGGAAGCTGCCATCCGTTGGGCCATAAACATCATCAGAGCTTCAGAGGGCAGTGATGTGTCAGCTGCACTGGGTGAGGATTTAATCCACTCTTTTTGCTCGCGCAGGAGCTCATTGTCATGTTAATGAAAGGCATATGCCTGTATTGCAGCTCAATCTTTGGTGATTCCAATCGATTGATTTCTCTATTGTTTTCTTTTGACAATACATTACTTCTGCGTATGTTATTGAACCTCTTTGCAGGCACTGCCATTAACAAAGCATGTCATATCGCTGCTCAGACTCTGCATAAAGCTTTCTCACTCCAACTGGACCACCCGCATGTATTGCCTCACACGGTGTCTGTTCTGAGGATTATGGCAATGGGTGGATCTTACATGTCTGAACGGGATCTTACAGGCGTAGTCCAACATTTATCTGTGCTGCTCAAGGTTCCTAGCTGCACTTGCTATGTTGCAACAGTGGCATCTCACATGGGCTGCTTGAACCCCTTGCCAGTGGTGAGTGCATCTCACATGGGCTGCTTGAACCCCTTGCCAGTGGTGAGTGCATCTCACATGGGCTGCTTGAACCCCTTGCCAGTGGTGAGTGCATCTCACATGGGCTGCTTGAACCCCTTGCCAGTGGTGAGAACCAGCTTATGCTGCTCGTGACCTGTCCATGATGTGAGTTTATTGTATGTTTAACAGAGCCCTTCTTCCATTGGCCCACCTGTGTGATAAACTGATAGATGCCAGGTCCTATTGACGAGCATCCTCCTTTATCATGGATGCTCACAGTATTGTTGTACACTTGTTAACATTTGATGTGCATCCCCTCAGTCTCCATTCACAGGCTTGCTCCTATCTGCAACATGTTCTTAGGATTTATTTCGGGCTTTATTTGAAATCCCGGACCCTTTTGTCAAGCATGAGGTGTTGCTAGCAGCAGTATCAGTGAGCCGCACATGTGCACAGCAAGACCTGAAAGCCCTCATACCTCAGGGATTACTAGAGCCAAGGGACAACAGCACACCATCACAACTCTCTTGTCTTTTCAGGTAAGAAATACACAATCTCAGAGAAAAAGATTACACTCTAGGATGTTGTGTTTCTGCTATGTGCACTGCATGGGGACATTTAAGACAATGTGTGATGTGTGATGCATCAGGGACATGAAAAACAGCATTGCATTGCAACTCCCCAGGTCTTACCTAACTCGCAAAGCAAGCTATGCTGCGCAAACCAAGCCTTCCCCACAACTTCAGCCTTACTTACCCCAACTGTCTGGAAGGTTCCAGGAGAGAAAGGTTTCACATCTCCACAATGAGGCAGATCTCAACATGAAGCAAGCCTTAGGACTCTTGAACGCACTGGTAGTGAAAGAGACGCATCAAGATATGGATGGAGTCAAAACATCCTTGAGCATATCCATGTTCTTACAGTGCCAGCAGAAAGTAGAAACTGTATGTGCAGCTGTGCAGTCAATGGAGTGTCAAATTAAAGCACTTCTAGAGTCGCTGCAATCTGCAGAATTAAGTGCTGATCAAGCAACGCAGCTTAGGATTGAGATTTCAGGCCTGGTGATTAAGATTCAATCGTTGCTGAGATCAGCACGATCCTTGACTTGAATGTACTGAAAATGACATGCTCATGTTAACATAGCGTTTTGGTTCTGTAAGATACTAGGTGTTTTGAACTGCTAACTCCTCAAACCAAAAAGACCTGTATGCTCGAGTAATAAATCATACTTACTAGTAGTCAGCAAGGGCTGCTCTGAAGTGTAACGACGCTAAATATTTTTGCATCGCGCCTTGCACCTATACTATGATTATTGTTGCAATTCATTTAAATTTCATGAAGTTTAAAGGCTTTTGTAGGTACTGAATCTACCAGATCACTATTCTGTTTTTTAGTGTGAGATACGTAGATACCTTGACGTCTGTCTTTCAAGTACTTCTGTCCAACATTTTAGTCCGTATGGCTGCCGACACTGCATTTAATTACAGGGAACATGTCCAGGTGCGCAATCACTTTAGTGACTGCTTACGCGCCTAATTTGCGAGCCAATCGTGGCTATTAGAATGAATGTTAATCAGAATAATCTGCATTTGTGAAGGTTCTAAATGGTTTCTTGGCCAAGTCTGATGGAAAGAACAAACTCACAGCCCTGATCCAGGTACCCACCCTAACCCACTGTAAAGCTCTAAAAAAAAAATCAAAAGAGTCTTCAGCTCATTGAAAATACTTTCATAGCCTTTCATGGCCTTCTCAGTATGCATGTATGTTCATGTCGGCTGGGGAACCCAGCAACATCAAAAAGATCCAAGCCTCAGCCACTGCAGCCAGGACATTGGGTAAACTTGGACAATGGGACTAAATATGGATATTTTTTTTTATTACATTCCCATTTCTGCTGAAGATCCTTGTAGTCTTGGAGTATTCAGGCAAGGCATCCCATATTTGACCTTGGGATGCAAGTAACTCTCAACCACATTTCAAAACTCATGACATGATTCCTTCTCATAGAAATTTCTTGTCATGATTTCAGCTCCTAGAATGTTTTGTTCCTATCATCAACCAGCCAGGTTTCGCACTCATCTTGAGGAACAAGGTTTAGTAATTAATAAAGTGATAGTAGTGAGCAACGTAGTAAGCTTGCACTTGAGCACTCATGATGCTGATTCTTCAAAATGTGCATCATGTATTAGATATTAATGGGTGGTGCTTGTGCTGCAATGAACAATACTAGGTCATTGAACAAGACTTTCATCTATTAATCTCAAAGTCATTCCTGCAAACTCAAGGTTTTCATACTCCTATGCTTCATGAAAAATTGAGCTGGGTATTCGTTACAAGACAACTCCTCTTCTTGTTAGCTCAACTTTCTCTGCTAGAAGAGCTGCCATCTCTCTGGCCATTTCAGCTTCCCGCCCCATCTCAGAGATACCATGTTCTTGAACGTAGTCAGATGCCCACTTCAGTTTCTCAGATGCCTTACACAGAGATGCTGTGTTCCTGATCACATAGTCAAGTGCCAAAATATCTCTTCAGATGCAATAGCACCTACAAAAAATGACCAAAGAAGTGATTTGAATGCTTACTTCAAATGTGGAAGTAGGTAAGCAAGGCTCTGCGTACCTAATGGGAGCCCTGCTAAGAACCCTGCCTAGGCTGAAACTGGCTTGCAAGATATAGCGCTCATTGGTCTCATCTTGAAAGCGGCCTGAAGGAAAGCCTCCATCTTGGTCCCTAAAGCTGTTCAAAAAGTCTTCATAATACTTCACAGCGTCATTCCTCGCTACAACGGCCTGTCATGATGCAAAACAAATTATCAAGTTATGGTTACAAGATGCTGCATGTGCTGATTAATTCAATGCAATCGGTTTGGACTCTATATAGGTTATACAAGTGAGGCTTTCTAACCTTTTGACATAAGTTTCATGATAAGCTGCTGCTTCAATCAATAGTTTTTAAGATCTATACATACCACATTTTTGCTTTTCTTCCCATCCTGCTCCTCAAGCTCAGCCAGGTCACGATTTATGTTGCCCAACTCAAGCGCAATGCTGACCACAAAGGAGGGTCACAAGTAGATGAGGACCAATGAGATTTATTGGAGTTGGTGTCATTTGAAGAGGAGACAGATTAAATTAAAAAAGCAACCAAGATTAAAAGCATTCACCATGCTGAGTTCATGCCCATGTAAGCTACTGCTGGATGTCATAAGGATTTATGTTGTATTCCTTCTGAACTGACTCTCTTACCTTCTGACCATGCCTAAATAATACTCAGGGTTGAGAACTCCATGCAACTCCTTCAGCCTAGACGCACGTTGGCGCTGCATCAAGCACTTTCGATGAACATCTGCTTCAAATCCAATGAGACATCTGCAGCATGCAATACGCTCTTTAGGAACGGCACGTTCAACTACAAATCATCTTGCATGATGATCTGGATTGTAAAGCAACCTTGAGGCTTTTACAATAAGAAGCATGCTGAAAAAGAGACACAAATGACACATCACCTAAGCACAGTTTCAAACACGGTGTGGAAAAAGCTCACTTCAACAACTTAGTTAGAAGTAGATGTACTGACATAAGAGTTATGTGAATGAGATGTACACAATGCCTCTCACCTGTACATATTACTTATCTCCATGACGATGTCACAGTACTCGGTGACAAAACCATCCAGTTGGTAGTGCTCTAGGGCAGCCTTGTACCGCAACATGCCCGCATTGAAAATGTCACGGGCCTGCTGTCACAGAAAGTATGAAAAGAGATGTATCACTGCCATCTCTTGCATAGAAATAAATACAAAACCATTATGAGGATGGGCGCACTGCCTTGCTTAGAGTTAGATGGGAACTTTGAAATGAATCATACCTGCTCAAATGTCAAAGCCAGAGCTGACATCCCCCAGAGCAACGAATCCAGTGCAGGAAGGCTTAGAGTTTTGAACCTAAGGTCGTTTATTGGGAATTTCAATCCTGAATTTCAGCTTTATGCTCATGCTCAGAGTTATGCAAAACTGACACAATGACTGGCTCAGATCCCTCTACATAGCTAGTCATAGACTAGCTAAAATCCATCTACATAGCTACTCGTTAGTCACATCATCTGGCTCCAATCCCTCTACATAGTTAGTCACATCATTTGGCTCAAATCCCTCTACATAGTTAGTCATATCATCTGGTTCCAATCCCTCTACACACCTAGTCATATCATCTGGTTCCAATCCCTCTACATAGTTAGTCACATCATCTGGTTCCAATCCCTCTACATAGTTAGTCATATCATCTGGCTCCAATCCCTCTACATAGTTAGTCACATCATTTGGCTCAAATCCCTCTACATAGCTAGTCATGTTATCATCTGGCTATGCTGGCTAGAGTGCAATGCGAACCTGAGATTGTCAGGAAGTGTTTTGGTGGATGAAAATGCATTTGCTTGAGACAGCTCCCCATTTTTTGTAAGCAGATCATATGAGGCCACCAATCGGTGAAGACTAAGCTTTGCCCAGGCAAGCTCCATGTTAGCGGCAACATCAGCGCCCAGGAGTTTCAAGCGTATGGACTTGGATATGTTGGCAACTTCAGCTGAAACATTTTCTGAAGATACTTCTGACCCCAAGCTGATGCTTTGCCCAGTCTCAGAGGTGCAGCTTGATCGACTTTCAGAATGTGTAGATGAACCATCTCTTTCCACTACCTTCTCATATTCCATTACAATAAGCAAAGAGATAACAATAAAGGACACTGCAGGAATGACTTTAGGGCCCATCTCATAATGCTCAGCTAAAATAATGAGCTTCAGCATGCCAAATTCAATCTCAGTAGTCATCCCTCCTACAAGTTCTTAGTAAGTCCCACCTTGTCTGCTGCTAGGAGGCAGTACTGTCCAACTGCAAATTCCCTTCTGGCCACATAAATGCTTGCCAGCTGCAGACAGTTCTGAATCCATTCTTGTAACTGGTATTGGCCTGTGGTAGGCAAACTTTGAATGAGGGCACGGTGCTAGTCAAGTCTGGAACCTGATTGGATGAGGCTGAATATCTCCTCTTCATGCATGAGACACGAACACCCATCTGCCCACTCACCACTTTCAAGCTGTCTTTGAAGTGTAGCTGCACAATAATGGGCAGAGAGCACCCTGTTTTGAGCATGAGCATGTACCTGTCCAGACAGAAAAACAGAGTTACTATGTTGGAGATGTATAGTATATGCTATAAACAAGCAGGTAAGCATAATGGACTATGCATGCATCGTTTTGCAATGCTCCTGTTTTAAGCAATTGTTGGGCCAATACTACTTGAGGAGTCTCAATCTGAGTTTAGAATGCACAGTAATCTTATACAGAATTTCATGCCTGTGCAAGGTAAAAAAGCGTGGACGTATGCTGTGCTTCAGCTTCATCCCAGTCTCCTGCATCAGAGGGACTGAAGATTGGAAGAGGTGACAGCAGCTGTGAATTCAGTGGAGACATTGATGGTGTCTCCTCAACAAAGTGATCCTGTGCTGCGGCACCCTCCATTCCTGCTTTCATGAGCAGACATACATAACATGAGAACTGATCTCAAGATTGCAAAAACAACATGAACTCAGCATTATCACCTTGTCTCAACCACCCCTTGTTGTTACCTGATGCTGATACATTTAATGGGTCAGGCCTATCCACTTGTCTGCCAGCTGATCTATGCTGTAAATACAATCCTTCAGCTTTGGTTAGCCAGGTTACTGCTGTGTCTAGATCAGACCTATTACTCTGTAATGCTCCCAAAGCATTATAGCTTTCTATTAACAAAGAGAGGTTGTCCTGCTTTTTGTCCTCAAGTGTAGGAAGAGACCCTTCCAGCAGATGTTGGCCATCAGCTAAGAGATCAGTTTCTAACAAGGCCAAACCGCGCCTGGCGTTCAATACAGCTCCTAAATATTTATCAATGTGAATTGAGTTTTTTTCTAATGCCTTCCTTAAGATCTCTGCAGCCTCATATTTAAATTCATACGGTCGCTCCTCATTAGCATGTCGCTTGCATAATTCCTTTGACCGCAGGACAATGTCATCCATGTGGCAGGGCTTTTGGAATGTGTATTATCGTTCTTAAAGTGGAATGTCCTGTCATTCCACACTAACTGGAAATACCTTGGTACATTCACACAGGGAACCCGTGGAATGATGATTGGTCAAAACATCTGTGCTTTGATCTGAGTTTCAAATACTAATTTTAGTCTGAGACATCTGAGTATCATGGCTTCAGACGCTTCATATAAGGTATTCGTACTCACAACAGCCATTCTTCTTCCTATCGTTTATAATTTTCTGAAAAATGTTTTCTCAAATGAAGGGAATCATGCTTTGTGAGCGGCCTGCGTACACCTCAAAGGAGTCCGCGTTCATTCCTTCCAGTGCGCAAGAAAGGATGGAGCCCTTGGGCATCAATCCGATAAGAAAGGTTGATATTACAGCAGCAAAGAAATAATTTATGTTAATAGTAACGAGCGTCCTCTGTTCGTAGGTTCATGTTAGTTCTGAAGACAAGGACTCTCCTCACTCAAACTTCCACTACAAACGCTGGTTAAAAGAGCTAGAGATCACTCAGCAACAAATGAAAGACCACGAAGTCCATGCAGCAGAAATGCAAGTATCTAAGAAGCAGGCTATAGCTTCTTTCAGTGAGAAGCTTCGGACAGCGGTGCTCAATGGGGAGAAGGTCAGCACTTTCTGGAAGGCTGCCAAAGGGAAATCCTTAAAAAATGGGTCAGAGCTCACTGCATGCTCTTCAGTGACTACGGTAAAAGCCTTGAATGTTGAGCAGGCTTCCAGTGGAAATGAGGAAGCAGACCCAGCAATCATGCTGAAAGAGGTAGACGACTTTGTAGAGGCTCTTTGCTCTGAGGCCAAAGCATTAAGAGAGAAAGGAAGCACTAAATCAGCTGTATCTATGCCAGAGATGACAGCATCCACGGTGACAACATCAGCTCAGCAAGACTCAGCAGAGAGGACTCAATCACAGGCTGAAGCATCCTCCAGTGATCCTTCACACATCAAGGTGCTGAACTTTGCTATGCTCAATTTAATGCAAAACAATTTGTACAAGCATTGCATCTAATTGGAAGTGCAGAATAATGTGATAACTGTCACAATGACTGTAATCTGGCAATGCAATAGTAAGGTAGTCTTGATTCACACTGCTTCTCTATTCCCTGACTCGTTGTTGAATTGATATGATTTGCAGAGATCTTCAGTGAAGAGCAAGAAGCGAGGCGTAAGTGCCAGCAGCAGTAAACCTGCCTGGGCGCTATCAGAGCAACAAGCACAGGAGATGCAGCTTGAAGAGGAGATGGAACTCCTCAAGTTTGCAGAAAATCTGGACTTTGAAGAATTTGTTGGGAAGTTGGATGATGTGGAGCTGCAAAACACATTGAAGGTGCCTAATTTTTGTATTGCTGCATTCTGTCGTTTTATTTAGAGGGCAACTCTTATGCTGGCAGACTTGCTCTGCATTTTTCCAGCCAATAATTGTGATTCTTCGTTCTAGGTTATCCTCTCTTTGCATATCTTCTTTCTCTTGGTTTTTTATTGTACATGCATAAATACCCTCGTGTACTTTACGTGAAGCTCATGTTATATTTTTGACTGGTAGGCTCTTGAAGATGCTGAGACCAAAGGCCAGGAGGGAGGGGACGACAGAGCATGGCAGAAATCATTTGTGAGAGCTCTGAACCAGGCAGCCTTTAGACAGGTGCAGGGGAGCAGTGTTAACAAGGCTGAAGGGGATAGCACAGGGGATGTTGACAATCATTCCGAGGCTGGCTTTTCTGAAGGAGCTGCTAGCAGGTGTGTGCCATGTCCTAATGAAAAGAATTAGAGTGAAGGGGATAATAGGGGGCAGGGGGTCCTGATAAGTTTGACAGTGTCGCTTTATAGAGTTCTGAATTCTGGTATTCAACTAGTTGAGACAAATGACAACCCTTGACTGAAGACAGCCTGATAGCGTCTTTAAAGCTCATGAGAGCGCTCTGAAGGGTATGTCCAATTGTAGGGTCACTATTTCAACAAGGGCTCGGACTGAAGCTACTGCTGCAAAGTTGGCGGCAGCATCAGGTGCATCTGTAACTGGAGGTGGGAACATCTGGGACTCATCAAGTAGAGTGGGGGACGAGTCAGATGTGGCAAAGTCAGCTGCTGCTGCTAATCGATTAAGGGCAGCAGAAGAATTTCTGATGGAAAACCCAGAGCTAAAGGGAGTGCATTCGACAGCAAGCGTGAGGACCATGCTGGCCAAGGTCGAGAATCAAGCAGTTGAAGTTTGATTAAAACATTTTTAGGGCACGTAAACGCCATGACAAAACTCAAATGTGCATGAGAACATTCAAGTCATCATGTTAAGATCAATGAATACCTTCAAAGCACCCTGCGAATCTGGGTCACTTCAAACTGTGGTTATCATATGAAGTGAATTTTATGTCTGCAATTAAAAAGTTAAATAATGTCAAGTACCTTGTACCAAAATTTGCATCAGAGTACTCATATTTCATTATTCAGCCCTGGAAACTCAAGGAGTGCAATTTCACAGTAATTGCTCTACATTAGTGGGGCTACAACCTCCAAGCAAGAAGTTTCCTGGTGTCAAAATAGATTTTATCTCGAAATAGATTTTAGAGAAGCAAACAGCAACAACAAATTATTTTGCTCAAGCAAACCAATAATCAACACAGTCAGGCATAACAGTTATGTGTAGAAAGGGTATTAAAGGTGCACTTAATATTAAGAAATGAAGTTTGGCAACACAGTCAGGTAGGTAATGCCTACAGACCTGTCAAAGAAAGTGAATAAAAAAGACGTCAGAATGAGGCATGGAGTTAATTTGTTGCTACCAAGTTATTCTGACGAGCGACAGATTGGAATCACGCAATTTCGGAGCGAACTTGCAAAGACGAGCCATGATTGCAATTTTGCAGCTCACGCTTGAGGCAGATATCTCCCTTTAAATATAAATGTCATCTCCTCCATGCGCCTCTGACAGCCTTGTTGAGGCTGCAGTGAAAATATTGCAAACTGGTGACCCATGGCTTAAGGCATCTTATACAAATCAGGTGGTTGAATGGTGGAGGTCAGGTTGTATGGCAACTCTGCCTTGTTCTCAAGATACTCTTCATGTGCCAGAGCGGCCCTCAAGATCAGATGATAAGGTGACTTACGCCTGTGCAAACTGAGTTTCAGAAGGCACTCCACAGCTGCTGCAATGCTATGTGCATGATTTATCATAAACGTATCTGCATGCTTAGTCTCTCCTTCATAAGAAACTTTAGTTCAAGACTTCAGCTCCTAAAATATTGCCTAATACTCGAGGACAGTTGATGGGCATGGCAAAAATGTGAATGTATCTCCTAGGTTAAAGTCGTGCCTCCTGGCCGAACACCTAAGAGAGGTAAGGGAGGCAGTCTTGCCTCAAGGCAGGCCCTCCTTCACAGCTTGTGTCACATTGAGAATTGGGCTGTGGATCTTAGCTGGGGTAAGATCATTATGGCCAATGTCAGTTTTTGTTAGATGCATTGCTGAAAGATTGACCAGGATCTGGTGAACACATTTTTGAAACTTAAGTTTTACCTCATTTCCTGCTTTAGACATCATAGCTAGATTTGGCGGCAACGCAGAGTACAATTTGCCCAGAGAGTTCTTTGATGATTTTGTCACGGTGAGAATGGCTTGAGTTTTATTTCCAGTGGAATTCAATTTGGCGAGCAAGTTTTGTACTGCAGGACTCATGCATTGATCATGCTGCTTTTTTCCCAGCAAGTCATGCATGCGGCGTTCATGTTCCTGGGATTGTTTGTTTAGCCTTGACAGTGGTGTGGTTGCAGGTGGCAGAGGACGAATGTCGACATTTCTTGCTGTTAGAGCAAAGGTAGAAAAGGAGACACTCAAGTGCTATCTCTGCAAAGTCATCAATTGCAATCTCATGCTCGGTAGCGTAGTCAGTTTTGCCAATGTTCGTTTATCAGGACTTGTTCTAAACAACGTCATGTGAACACAAACATAACGACATCCTTTCTTGTGACTTTCAACCAACAGGTTAAAGGAGGTGGGGTCATACTATGGAGCGCTTCCTGTGCATGATGGATTGTGGGAGTCAGCCTCTCATACTGCTCACAGTTTACCAGCTCGCCTGGCTGTAGAGTCGTGTGTACATGAAGCCAGAGGTTTGGATGTGCTTCCCTTAACAATTGCAAAGTTCAGGAACAACGGAGGTGAAGCAAATCCTTTAGCTGAGTAGCCTTGTATTTGCATTATGAATGGTCTGTGTCCTGCTTATCTGTTGTACCATCTCATTCATTGTGATGTTTTGAAGTAGCCTCATAACCCCTTGTCTATCCATGCTTCTATAACTCTTACTGCTCCCTACAACCACTGCGTCATCTCAAAGAAATTGAGTGACTTTAGCCTTTTCTTTCAGATGAACCTACAGCTGCACTGTTAGAACGTGTTGTGTACCCAGAGGAAGTGAATCACTGCAGAGCTGGAGTAAAGTGGTTCAGGCAAGTACAGTGTGACTTTGCAGCCACCAAGAATCTGGTGGAAATGGAAGAGTCTGTTTAGGGTTTAGCACAACTAGGCAGAATCAGTGAGTGAAATTAAATGTGACTTGTTGGGGAGTTCATGGATACTTCAGCCCATTTTTGTTCCACCATCTGCTTATTTTGTCTTGTCTTGTATTCTGCTATGTCCTGAATCATCCCTTCAGGTACCTGCATCAAATAGCACACAGGATATACAGTGAGCCCAATAAGTTGGAAGAGTGTGCCTCGTCATCATCTACACCGCAAGGCCACAGCTCAACATCGGAAGCTGATGGTCTTGTTTTGACTCCTAAACAAAATGGTCAGGAAGTGATGATTCCAAGCTGGGTTGTTGAGGCCCAGCGTTTTCATAATGTAGATTCTTGGTTCCATGATGTTGTGGCAGTGCACTTTTGGGGAAGCTTGAAACCTCCCTTTAACACAGAAGCCAGAGCTCAGGCTGGGTTTGAGGAAAGCTGGTACCTGCCTCTGGTGGAGAAGACAGGGAAAAGGAGGGAAGAACAACAGGAGGCAGGTCCTGTTGTCTGTTAGAAGGTAATCCATTCTTGAAGACCTTGTGACATGTGGCTTTATAATCTGAAGTGCAGCCTGAGTACAGATTGCTTCGCTCTCTTCATCCCTAATGATGATAAGGGTTCTGCTAAGCAGACTGCTAAGTTTTTCAATACAAGTTATATAATGACATACAGACCTAACATAACTACCATCAACTACAGAATGAATGATTATCTACAATCGGCTACGACCTACTCTACTCTAAAACCTCACAATTATGACATTTTTCTTCATTTGAACGACGACCTGCTTTGCCTTCGGCTGTAAATGCCACTGCATTACATCATCTTCCAAGTGATAATTATAATGATTTCTCATCACCAAAATTTATTAGACTCGCATCGCCATTCCCCTGCCAAAAGTATTACAGTCGGAAGCGCCGTTGTGGTATGAAAGCAATAGCATACTACTGCTGTCCTCTTTTCTTAGTCATTATGTAGACTGGAATTTTCAGCAGAAGATGCGCACATTACTGCTTCTCACCATGTAACTAATTGGTGCTAGTCGATTTCATCTCCTCTGCTCAATGGATGATGTCTCCACGTAATCAGGATTATGCCAAAACTATTATGTGCCAGCAGTTACCATGTAGTCGGGCCCACATGAGGATGGCACATTTTTTCGCCCACAGTCCCGCCCTCCACTATCAGAGCTTATTAGCACCAAGAGTTGCCAGAGTTCCCAGGGTTTTTTAGATTGTGAAACGAAGTTGCTTTGAGTCTCAAGATTATTTCCAAGGTAACAAGGGCCTAGCGTACATGATAATTTTGATTTCTAAATGATATTATGCAACTGTAACAGTTTTTGCGACTTGCAACTTTCGTTAACAGCTGGGAAATATTTAATTTCTCAATAATAATTTAATTCAATTGTTCTTTACAGATTCTTGCGTCTACTCTCTTCCTAACGACACAGGCAGGATGTACAGCAGAGGCAGTGGAACCTTTCAGCACATCGTTTTCTCGGAGCTGGGGATAAGCATTTTGTGCATGTTTTCGATTGTAACTGTAATTTGTGGTGAGAGTTTATTAGCTTCATATTAGTATCACGCTGTTTGCTTCGACATTACGACAACAGCATGTCAGCCACAATAATAGTGCATTATCAGTTAAATGCTTTACGAGTGGTAAGTCGTGTATTTTGTCTGCGGTGAACATTTTGTGCATATTATAGATGGCTCAAGATTGTCACAATCTCCGATGCTTGTAATAATCTCACGCTCCCAAATAAAACAGGTGCTCGCAATCGACTCTGTGACATGGGATGTCCAGGCCAGTATAAACCAGTTTGTGGCACAGATGGTCAAACATATGCGAATGATTGCATTGCAATTTGCCAGAATGCTGCTGTGTCCGCCCAAGGGATGTGCAAAGGTATATTCGCTGCCTTCTTATCATTTTTCGACTCATTATTCTTTCGAGCTTTACGTTAAAGTCCCTCAAACTGCGCACTCTTTTGAATATATTTCGGTTCTAGAAGCTGACAACAACTAGAATGGCGAGCAATTGGCAATAGAAAGTAAATTATATCCTATGTTCTTGATAATGATCACAACGGATCATTTTGATCTTAAAATGTAACAGTGGCTTTTTCTTCTGGGTTGCAGGGGAAATTCTTTCACCTGCTCTCAGAAACGCTAATGATGCCTCTTCAGGCAGACATGTGAACCCTTCGCACATTCATCAGTTCAGTGAGGAAGGCTTTTCCTACGTTGCACACGTCCATCTTGCGTCAGCACCCAATCCATCACAGAGGTTGCAGGAATTGCTTGAAGCTCGCGCAGCATTGCTTTCCTCAGCGGTGTCTATTCACTCTGCCTCTCCGCCCTTAACTTTCACCTCCTCTTTGAACTCAGCAGCTACTGATTACATAAGGGTCACAAGAGATGGACACCTGTACAGAACATCTGGAAGCAGCAAGCCAGCAGTCACCTCCATCCTAACACCCCTCAGTTCTGCTGGTCTGAACTTGCCCAGTAATGACCCCTCTATCCTGAATAGCTCAAATGCAGCTTCTCTGGTGGACCCCGCTACAGATAATATGACAGATACATCATCCCTATCTTTGATGAACGTTTCTAATGTCACTCAGCCTAGAAATATTAGAAGAAATCTCCATGGCATCTTTTCCAGCTATGACAATCGCACGCCTTGTCCCTTTGGGACCTCTCTCCCTTACTCTGCAGTTGGCCAGATAGATATCTTTGACTCCACTGGTGACTTCATCTGCTCAGGGGCTCTCATTGGTCCTGATGTAGTCCTGACTGCAGCTCATTGTGTGTTCAGCCGGAGCAAGGGCGCCTTCTTTGACTCTCTAGACTTTGCTCCTGCACGATATGATTCAGGTGACGGAAATCCTCAGAGCCCTTACGGAGTGATCCAGTGGGAGTATGTGTCAGCATACACACAGTATCAAAGTACAGACCCCAGTGTAGATCCCAACATCTGGGATATTGCGGTCATCAAGCTCTCCTCTAGCATTGGTGACACTACAGGCTGGATGGGTATAGCAACGCCATGCCCTTCTCCTATAGACTATAACAGCCCTGACACGTTCACACTTAATACTGCAGGGTACCCTGCAGAGCAACTGCCAGGCACTTGCTTAGCCACACAATGCTCTGTTACTGCAACAACCTGCACCAACAGTTACCTGTACCACTACTGCTCCACCACTGACGGTGATTCAGGGTCTGCAATGTGGCTGACAGGCACGGACCCTGATGGCAATACTGGACCCTTTATTAGAGCAGTACATAATCTGGAATGGGACGGCACCAACTCCAATGGTCAGGAGGTGCCTGTGGTCAACAGTGCTGTTTATATTACACCTGATCACTATGCAACTATCATGAGCTGGATCTCATCTTCCTTTAGTAATGGGTCAGGGGTCAATGCTGGTAACTTCTATGCCACACCCGCATCCACTAATGGGCGAAGATAGTTTCGATCAAATGATTGAACAACAAGTTTGTAGGAATAAGGTGATATTGGTACTCTCATACAGCCGCCATGACAAGATGTGCTTTTTATTTTGATGTTTGAAAATTGATAAAAACTTTTGATGTAAGCCTGATGAAAAGCAAGGCCATTTACTTGTGAATGTGATATGTAAAATGAAATGTAATGTATTTTCTATTTGGGGTCTGTCTCATGCTCCTTTCCCTGACAGTAAGCAGAAAAATGGGTATATCCTCATTTGTCATTTATTATTTGCACTAGCAGATTGATGGATCTTTGAATAATTGTTGTATGAATGCAGTTTTTTTGCGATTTACTGTAAATTTTGGATTACTTTCAGTGAGCAATATGAAATCATCAGCAACAATGCTTTTGTTATTGCGCCATCATTGTTATATACACTTGCCTTGCAAATACCCTCGATCTTGAGTATTTTTCACAATTACTGAGTTGCTTACTGTTTTTATTTGGCATTCAAGAAGGCAATGATTCTTTTTTTGACTTGTTGTAACCTATGTCTGCCTTGGAACATTCCATATTATATATTCAGGTACTAATTCAATGCCATGACGATGTCCTTGGCGGCTTCAGTCTGTAATGTTGAGAATAATGAAGATCGATTCATGAAATAACAAGAAATGACTATGCTTACATGACTTTCTGTGCAGTTGTCCTCAAAATGCTCAAGCACACAGCCGATCAAAGTAAATTTAATAAATCCAAATAGTTGTGAGTTTTAAAATCCTCAGCATGAGTGTAACTACCTGTAAATGTAAATGTAACATGCATAACTCAATCTTTTCATTACCTTTCTTCCCTGATCATTATGTTACCAGTCGCTAACAGTGTAATACATCAGCAGTACTGCAAACATTGGCAATTGCAGGATGAGAAGTAAAGATAAAGGCTGAGGACAGGAGGAGCTAGCAGGAAGGGGCTGAGGCTGAAAGGAAGCATTGACCATGTGAACAGGGAATAAAGCACAGCCTGCAACTACCGCCTCAAATCTCTTTGATGATGAAAAAGAGGGGCTGCCCTTTATTGGCTTGCGGCGGCTGGCACCATCACTCTCTGCAACAGGGCTTCCAGGTGGCACCATAGGAGCATCCATCGCCTGTAAACAGTACGACTACAGGTATCCAATCCACAACACAGCAGCAGGCTAGACGCAGACATCTTTCATAGAGCAGAGGTTAGTAGGCACATTAAAGGTACTGCAATGGAAAAATAAAAGAAGATAACATATAGCCTTACTTGCTCCAATATATTGAATGACTCCTGAATCCAAGAGAGAATAGACATGAAGTGCAGCGGTGTAATGTAGACAGCACAATTGGAAATAGGTGTTTCTGATGTGCTCGTTACATTTTCCAGCCTGAAATAAAATGAGTAATAAATTCTGAAAGGGCGAAACGCAAGTTTATGACATAAGCTTCTACATAGAGATCAGCAGTCTCCCTGTAAGAAGATGTTTCAATGTGCTAAGAATGTCTGTCAAGAGGGATACGTCAATATTTTGGCTAGGAAGTTTGAAATCAGAAATGGTAGCAGCACATAAGAAATGCAGGCTGACATATTTCTGAAAGCCACAGCACCTGATTCATTAAATAACCAGTCTTTGAACGAAGGAGCGTAGGAATAAATGGAAGCACGTGTAACAGAGACTTAGCTAGAGATAACCGATGTATCATGTAGTAACCAAGCACTTACTCAGCATTGTGCACTGCATAGATATAAGCACCCCATGCTGTACAGTTCAATGAAGAAGCCTCCATGCGCCACATGGGTGATCCAGATTGGCCCGGCGAGGTTGCACAGTCATGCATGAGCAGGGGATCCATGCACTGTGGGATGTGTGTGGTACATTGTTCAGTAGCACAAGACCCTTGAGGCCAGGTGTCTGGGTAGCCGGTGAGTTGAAGATGAATGGAACTTATTGCATCTGCGGCTGCGACGGGAGTGCTGTCAGGTTTTGTGGAATAAGTAGACACAGGGGGGCTGATGATGATGGGTGATGGAAGAACTCCGTATGATGGTTGGTTGGCAAAGGAAGTGACGGGGCTGCTGACTGGGATCGTGTCTACTGTACAGTCAGGACTATGGATCCCCATCCATCCAGTGATGTCACCAATCCTGTGCTGAAAATTCGATTTTGTATCTGAAGTCTTACACCCAGAATCAAAACCTGTTCGAAATCTTGATGACTCTGCAAATTTCCCTTAACATATGCAGTTACACGTTATTGTGCAAATGAAAAGGTAACCCTTGCCTGCTTTGAAGTCGAACAACAGCTATGTCCCAGTCAAGAGCATTAGCTGTGTTAGAATCTAAGAAAGCATTATAAATTGTAACTGTTGACCAGGTATATGATCCAAACGGGCTGGTATCTTTCCCATCATTCATTCTACAGAGACATGATTTTAGCGTCAGGCCTTGCGTAGGTAATTCCTTTATTTAAATCTCACCCTCTGTATCTTCCAGGCGTAAAGAGAAGAGACGTGAAGAAAGATCTGGTTCCTCTATCATAAATACAGTGAGCTGCTGTCAAGACAACGTCAGGTCCAATTAATGCGCCAGAACATTGGAAACTTAGGTTTCCTAGCATCATTGTAAGCTGTCCTACTGTTGAGAAAGGGTAGTTAAAGTCAGGGCAAAAAGTCCTGTCATCTACATTATTAAGGATGCCATGCAAGGATCTGCCCCAAGGATTAGGCATCGTTTCTGCGAGAAAATCATCCCTGCTCCACCACTCTGAAATTTTTCTGCCCTTTAGAGAAGGCAATGTCCAAGAAAAAGAATGGTTCTGAGCTTGTTCCCTCAAGAGGGAAGGTGATGACGCCAATAGTTCCCATTCATGCTCGTTCAGGGTTGCATGAATTAGATTTGTAATCAAAATGAATACATTCATATACAATCGAGCAGCTTTCATCTGTTACTGACATCCGTTGAGGAGGAATATTTGCGAGTCATAATTAGGCGAAATCCTACGAGCGCGATCCTGCAATCGCGTACGAAATGTCTCTCCAACACGAAAACTGGACAGTCTTCCTTGCTTGGTGGGATTTAAGGAAACAACGATTGGATATGTGGTCTGTGTTATGCCCAGTTCTGGCTTGCTATTCTGACAGCGAAGCAATCGTTATTTCATCAGTTGTTTTTGTTACAGTTTACAAATTTTTAGCTCACATGAAGCCGTCGAGGGTGCAAAGCAATGCTCAAGAGAGTTTGAATTAAGCCACACAGGCGTAGTATTGAAAAATACCCAATCACACGCATATCAGACTAGCATGCTAGGGTCTGTATCCCTTCGTACGCACATACCCCTATATATGTATGGGTATATGCGTACAGGGGTGGACAAAATAAAAGGTTTTGGAAAACCCCTGAGATCTTCAAGAATATGTGGCCATTTTGAATGAGGCTTATGATCATGAATTTTGGCACCATTGCAAAGGAGATGATGTGCTCTGATTACCCATCCTTGATGTATGTGTGAAGCAATGTAGTCTCAAACCTGTCTTTAAAAAAAGTCCTACTAAATTTCTCTTAAAAATGCAGTGAATTTCTATATTGTACAACATAGGCATGTGTCAACATATGAAAATGAAATTGCAGGGAACTATTGTACTCATGTAAGGCTTCAAACCTGCTGTATCACTTTTAGCAAAGCCTCCTTGTATATAAAAAGATCTGGTTTCATGGGCTGAGCTGCCACCCTCCTTCAAAAAGCCCTTGCAGATTTTGACTCTAGAGCTCAGAAGTACAGTGCATCAAGGTGACAGCTACCTGAATTTTAGTATGCCATAAGTATTATTAACAAATCCTTAAATCAGCAGGCATCAGATCTCAGCCCACATGAAAAGATCTAACCTCAACTTTTTACTGCAAATCAGCCTAGTGGATGTGCTGTCAAACATGCAAAGTTTGAGGCCTTTTCACACCCTCATGCTTCATTGTTTGACCATAATTCTTGTGATCAACTTTAAAGTGTATATTATAAGGTTTCCAATGATACCTTTACATCTGCAAGAGCATCAGAATTGAGCAAGAGCCCTCACCTCAAAGTTCAGAACAAGTCAAGGCACTTCACGACTCATATCTTGTTGTGAAGTAATCAGATTGCACACTGGCCAGGGCCTAAGGCTCAGTCATGATAGCGGCTGCATTCGTTAAGGGCCAGCCCTTTACCCTTTGTTGGGCCACTTTTCAGGCCAATCAGACCCTCGTGTCATAAACTTTTGGGCTGAATCAGTTACACTTTTGAAATTCTCATTCAAATCATGCATAAACACAGCTTCGTAAAGTTGTTATAGACGGCACTAGAGGTCATATGAACGCTTGCAAACTTCAGGAGCGTATGATCTTGATCCTAGCAAATGATTACAAGTGGCAGTTGGTACAACAAAGTGTGGAAAGGTTGAAAATTACGAGTCATTACAGGATACCTCTAAAATTATGACTTTTCTTTTGTCCACCCCTGTACGTCCCTTCTTATGCTCCCAGGTGCTACTAATACTAGGTTAACTAGGTATAGATTGCAATGTCAGAATGAGACAGCTGACACATTAAGTACCCCCACCATATGTCTGTCTTAAATATTCAATAATGGCTTTGCTCTCGAACATACATACTCCTGCATTAGGGTCCTCAAGGAAAGGCACCTGATGTCAAACACAGCATTGTTTTAAAATACCTAAAATGCAGTCATCACTTTATGCACTCAATCCTGTTTTACTACTTAGTTTCAGGCTGGTCCTTGCTAAACTTTGTTCCTACTCAGAATGTTTACAACATGCATTGTGATGGGCTTGATGCAGAATTTATAAATGAGGTTGCCATGATGACTCCAACTGGAATGTTACCTGAAATGTTCCATAGGTGTCCATCATCTGCTGCCGCTTAGGGGATCCTCGACCTGTGGTGATCTGGAGGTACGGGATCTCCAACTCGCACAACACCTCCCGTACAATCTACAAGCAGTACTGCTGCGTCTATATGAGCAGCAAGTTGCGAAAGCCTCCAGAGGCGGATGGGATTCGGAGCGGAGGCCATTGACTAGTGGCAGAGAACATGTCTAAAAGGTTTCCATAAGAGGGGAAACAGATGCTTGACAATCCACATACCTTCACAAATGGACTTCCCTCGTACATCCACATCCTCAGTAGTTGCTCTGGGATTCGCGATGTGAGAGCCTTATTTCCATGGCCAGATCTGATCAGTTGCACAATTAAGTAGACTGTATTATGCGTTGAAGTTTACCAGACTACATTTTTTGGCACACTTTTTCAAAAACGTAACAAGATATGTGTGCCAAAAGCCCCAACTGACATTCTGCAGAGCACAGCAGACATGTCTGATCATGTTCAGAATGGAGAATAAAGAAGCATTGTTTCACACCTGGCCACTAGCCCAAGACCACATGTGACATGTTGATAAAGAAGCATTGTTTCACACCTGGCCACTAGCCCAAGATCACATGTGACATGTTAATAAAGAAGCATTGTTTCACACCTGGCCACTAGCCCTAGACCACATGTTAATGTTGTCAGAAAACCAGCCCTGAGGAGAAAAGGAATCTGTGGCAAGCAGGCAGGGCAGGGCAGGGCAAGGCAAGGCAAAGGGTGTGAATGACAATTCATATTGGGTGAAACTAGTGCGTTTTCAAACCTAAATACAGGCTGACCTTACGTGCGCTGGAACTGCAGAACGGAAACAGATATTGAATAACCTGGGTAGGAGAGCTGTCAATGGTACTGGGTGTTCAATTGAGGAGGTTTTAAAGAAACAAGGCTGGTATGATCATTGTAAAGCGTGAGTTTAAACTTGAAGCATTGTCCAAACACCTAATAGAGGGACGTCGTAATGCTACAGCTTCAGAGTTAGCAGTGGAGAAGCAGTTGCAATACATCCTCAAATCAAGCCCCCTGCTTCTATTACTGGAGCCAGATGTGATTCTGATGCAATGCTGTCAAGCGTCAGCGCATGTCAAATGACATGTCACTGCGCTTCAACATGCCCTCATCTCATTATTCAAGAGCAACATGAAG
Source organism: Chlamydomonas eustigma (assembly GCA_002335675.1). Classification (NCBI taxonomy): domain Eukaryota; kingdom Viridiplantae; phylum Chlorophyta; class Chlorophyceae; order Chlamydomonadales; family Chlamydomonadaceae; genus Chlamydomonas; species Chlamydomonas eustigma. Next base: position 11,189 of record BEGY01000008.1, on the reverse strand, counting down.
GGATTTTACATGCCTCTTGTCACACCTCTTCCTGCCCTGGACCATACTGGCTGAACAGGTATTTGATGATATCATCACTCTCATACATCTGATTGCCTTTAAAGAGAAATAAAGTCCAAATTCATTAGCTTTAAAACAGCATTTTATATTAGATGAACATCAGAGACTTGCAATTTACAGGACAAGTAGGATGTTTCACTTCTGAGGATCCAGTCATCCACCCTCACCAGTGTTGGGGTCCACCAAAAAAGGGAACATGGACTTGCCACCAATTTGAATGGCCTGAGGGCGCCAAGTTGTGCCATCTCTGGGTGGGAAATGATTATCATCAACACAAAAGAGGAATTAAGTGTAGTAGTGGCCAGTTACTATGATTTACATTAAAATGCTATCAGATTAAGGGGGCCTGTCATTGTACCTAGTGAGCATAAGGAATAAGCTGGGAATGAGTAAATCATGCAGCAATTCAGAATATCCGGAATCAGCGAATTTGGGAGCATTGTGCATTGGCCATGCATTTGTCAGACATCCTATCAAGATATGAATTAATTTTAGCCTCACATCTTTCATCTTCTTGATAAACATCTTCTAGTGCAAGACTTGATTATGATCTGGTTATTACGATATAAACATACCTTGGGCAAGGTCTCACAATTACATCCAAGTCCAATATGGTAACTGCCTCCCGCACCTAAGGCAGTTAATAGCAAGGTATGCAGCTTTCATGTTAACTTCATGACATTGAGCAGTTAGGCATACTAAGCTCTTCTAAGCTTAACAAGGTTCACAAAAAGAAGATATATGAGTAAAAAGAATGTTTATGGGCACCTCCATGTTACTATTGTAGTCAATCCAATAATTGCAAGCTAGTATGGCAAACCAATGCTCAATTCTATGATTAATATATGAGTTCTAGAGTAGCATGTTAAGGAGTTGTCCAGTAAAAGAAGAAGGCACCTTTTTGCAGAAGGGACATCCCTCAAATTCGTATAACTCTAAAAGTTTCTCAGGTCTCCGCAGAAAAGAGACCGTAGATGTTTCAGTGATGCGCTGACTATTGAAGCGAAGAACACTGTATTTACTCCTGTAGAATGACCCAACTTATTTCAAAACAGAGACAGGTACCTACCTAATCATTCTTGCTGCAAACTCACAGTAAGTTTTTTAAAATCACAAACACAGATACGTTGTCGAGTGCTTCAAGAACCAGAATAAGACTTACTTGTCATCATCTTCCTCCAATTTAGCGCTGTACCCAACATTAAACAGCCCAGTTCCCAATCGTAAAGCTGTAGGAAGAGATGCTCCAGCTAAATCTACCAATTGGCCCTCAGCAGGAGTAAACTTTGCAGGTGGAGGGCCGATATTCTTGAACTTGTGGTGAGGGATGGACGAAACGACCTGAGAGCGAGGAAGCCTTCAGAAAAAATAATAAAATAACGGCATTTTCTAAAAATACCCCCGCATCTTGCTGTGAGCGAGTTACTGATGAAAGTCTTTGGGGTCGGGATGTGCGTAACAATGCACGGTTATGAGATATATTACAGCGACAGATCATCATGGAATCTTTTGAGAGGCCGATGCAGTGGAAGGGCTCATAGTTTGTTGGGGTTCAGGGCTCGACAATGAATTCATTGCAGCTGTCACGAAACATGAACATCTCTTTTTACAACCTCGTTTCAAGATGAGCGATGGAGAGTTTAGATAGTTTAAAATCAAGCCTTAAGCGTCTTGGTTTCTACAAGGACACCTCTCTGTTGTGTCTACACCCTGGACCAAGTCGAGAAGAAATCTTAGCTTTTATACTGCATAGGTTCGTAATCTGAGTTTTTCTTGTTGGAGCACCCGTATCTAATAGAAAAATACACTCCTAATGTGCAGACTTTTTAAGTCAGCCTCTGCAACCGTTGTTGTTGGAAAACTGCATGATAATTTTCAAAATGTGAAAAGCTTGTCTGTGGAGGAAGCATCAGCCCAAAGTAAGGTCTGATAAGTAGATTGTTACTTGACAACATCTTCAAAATATACAAATTGTGCAGAGTATGTACATCTTCTTACACTTGTGGGAATCGTTACCACAGTGGACACCGTGCGGGTAAGGAACAAAATCAAACTTTCTCTTGTAATAAGTTGTTTTCCTTGCAAATTTTCAGGATACTGACCTTCTCCATAAACCTATAGAAGCAGTGTACGTTGTCACTTTTTTGACAGCTGATTCTGGGCATTTGATGCACTTGCATTTGCATGTCTGACACCTGCTTTTGTGATATCCGTATACCGAAATGCCTCCTCACTTTATGTTAGGGATGTGTCTGTGAAGATGAAAGCTTGGCCTTTCTGCAAAGGCTTGTGTCAATCGTGGACATAAAAGATGTTTCAACTTTGAACTCATCAGTGAGCTTAACAGTTGCAGAAGACTGTTTCAATCTTCCTACTGTGCCTCAGCAGCCCTCTTCTGTTGGAGATAACATGCCTGTGATGGATTTCATTTGTACAAATATCCTAAAGTTGACCTGTGAGCAGAACCAAGTGCTACCTACTGACATTATCAGGGCGACTGCCAAAAATCTGTGAGTTTGTAGCACATAACTTCTTGTTTTTAACAGCATTGAAGGTATATTGTTCATTTCAGATAAAATAAAGTAGCTTCGTACGGAAATTTTATAGAATGTTGCAATTTCAGATGTACCGCTTAGAGGCCTTTCCATGATGTCGCTGTATCCCAGTAGGTATAAGACACTGCTTCCCTAATGTTATGCACTACTATTTGTGGTAAAAATACAGAAATCATGTAGAAGACCTGCTATCATCATGCCATCAGCAAGAACTCAATTTGGATCAGAAAATATTTGAGACGCAGGAAACAAGTGTGAATTTCTCATCAAAAGTAAGTAGATGCTTAGATTCTTCTTTTCCTGCCAAGCCACCACTGGGAAAACTGTTCGCAACTTATATCAAGGTATGGCAGAAAAGCAATTGTGTACTGAAGTGATGCCTTCCTCCATCCTCATTAGATGCAATGGTCAGGAGGGCCTGAAAAACAAGTTTGTCAGTCTGGATTAGCTGAGAGCCTAAGGGGATATGTCAACGCTGTAACAGTCTTCTCTGATGTGTATCTGAAGGTGATTGAAGCTATGAAATATATCAATCGCTGTTTCAATTAGAGTCTTTTTCAAGCATTGGTTGTCAAGCACAGATGCAGTTCCTGTTTTATGTGACATAATAGGAGTTGGGAGTGTGGAGCAAATCTCTTCCAGCTGCTCAGGCATGTAGTGGCATTGGCCCCAAGTCTGATAGCATATTGCGATGCTACAACCGCCTTTCTGCTGCACTGAATGACATCAGTACCATCAGGCGAATGCACACAGCGCTCTCTTCTGCTGCACCACCCCTTCAGGTAGACGAGCGCTTTAAAAAACATGAATTGTTGTCCTCGCATATTCCACTCATCTTATGTTGTATTGCATCCTTGCAAAAATAAGGCATATGCTAGCATGGCATTATCTTTGCTTAGTTCTACCCAATACCATGCAATGCATACTACTGATTTAATGCACCTCTGTAATCACTTTGCAAAGGCATTTCAACCCAATACTTTGCTTAAGATATCAAAGTGCTCGAAAGAGGAGTCAGTGGTCCTAGCGAGGCATGTCCATATCTTGAGTACCGCAGCAGCTACCTTCAATTCAAAGATGTCAGATTGTAATCATAATGGTTCAGGTGTTGCACTTGACTCTCTTGAACGCGATGCCATTAATGCATACATGGATGTGGACTAGGTACTAGAATACACGTAACATGGCAAACATGTCATTATGTCAGTAGAGATCTATGTGAGATCAGTGGATCAGTTGAATTATTATCATAGAGAGCTATGTTATGTAATCTAAGGAGCAAGAACATAATGCCCCCAAAAATTCGCAACTGCAATCAACGCCAGGTGCACATTACTCTTTAAAAAATTGCATGAGGCCCAGCTGCTGAAAAAAGCCTCCTCATTACCCCATACTCAGAGGTCCAAACGCGCACAATTTTAGCAAATGCAAATACTCTGCCTGAGCTGCCTGCAAGAGTACTCACTTGTCAGACCATTTCTGCAGCATCTTCTGATTCCTGATTCCATGTTATCTAATGATTCACGTAATATTAGTACCCTGAGTCCAATAAAAATGTTCGCTGAAGAATTTGCACAAAGCGTTATTTTGGTCATTGACATGTCAGCATATTTTCATTGGCAGACGGTGAGATATGCTCTTCGAGTTCTGATGATCATTGGGGCAACTTCCAGATTCAATAGAGGATGGATTTGAAAATGGTCCACAAAAATATGCCTGCCTTTACTACCTTTGGTATCACAATTCTCAATGGTAGCCCACAGGAAGGAATATAATGGAAAAGAACATCATCAGACGCATGTGCCTAATAATTTCTCAATTATGACTCATTACGCGCCAGCTGCAACAACTTGATGCATTACAGACGACGAGACCAGCCACATAACAACACAATTTAAATATGTATTACGATGTGCATACATCTTGAGAGTGGATGTACCAAACTCACGTAGATCGGGGGGCATTTAATAATAATAAATCGCCGAAGCGTAGCTCGACGTAAAGGACAGAAGAACTCTGCCTCACCGTTTACATTGTAAATGTTCTGCAGCCATGAAGACACACTCCAACGAATTATGTTACTTAGGGACTAAGTTTTGCTAATTTGAGCAACTTCGACGAAAATGAAAAGACTGATCAGGTATTGCACCCTTAAGTAATGTGTGTAACTGTTCCCATGTCTCAATCAGGGATCTGCTGTGTAGGCCATTCCTTCAGCGGGAGGATTGGAAGATATTTGTCGAAGATATTGTGCAAATTCTTGCTGGCCCTGAGAAAGGAGCTACTGGAAAAGTATTAGCTACCATTCAGGATAAGCAGAACCCAGAGGTCATTGTCGAGGGAGTCAACATGGTAAGGTCGTTTTGCGATTGGGAGCTTAAGTTCGCCAATGTGCATAGCCATAAAAATTATGAGCACGTATACATTACCATACCCTTTTCAGTGTGTTGTCTACGTTAGTAAACCAAATAAATCTGCATCTCGAGCATTCTTTACATTAACTATCTATGCTTATTTATGTAGAGAAAGAGAAAAATTATGACAGGCTTGAAAGAAGACGATTTCTTTGTGGTGTCTATGGAGGTAAGACTCGTAATGTACTGAATGTAGACTATTGTGTAATTAAGAACAATCTTTTGTAAGTAATATCAAGAAACAGAGAGAAACATTATAAATGTATGGCTGCATGTCTTGTGTTTAATAAGCGCAGGCACCCATCCCCTATTACGATGTAAGTATTCTTGATCCTGTCACTAAAGCACCAGTGGTGACGGCTTTCCGGTACTTGCCAGATGGCACAAAAGTCAGGGTGGGCCTAGGGAAGGGGGCTTCAGGGGACATAATCCCCATCCCTAGTCTTAAAGAAGAGAACTCGAAAATTGGTCTTTGTAAGTCTTGCTGGTTATGGACGACTCCAACATTTCACATGCCATTGCTGCCTTATTTGTTTTTGTGCATGTTTGTGAAGTAAGTGTCCACCTCTAGCTAAATGAGCCTTATATCTCCTTGATTGTCTGCAGGTGGATTAAAAGACACACCTGAGGATGAGGTTCTCAGAGTGACGTTTAATGAGTCAGACCCCTACCCTTTCCTGGACATTAAACGGCCAAGTGGCCTACCTATGCCCAATGCCTCTGATTCGCTTAGCATAACTGGAAGGCAAGATGATAGATCCAGTGCATGGAAAGCTCCTAGTTGGATGTTCTCTCCTTCACGGAACAAGCAAGTGCGGGGGAATGTAGATGCTGGGGCCTTAGAGAATGGACAGAGGCATACCTCACGAAGTTTCTGCACTCGTCTGACATCATCTTCAAATGCATGTGAAATATATAACCAACAACTATGAAATTAAAGCTGCTGCTCTTATTCCTCCTGACTAATTATTTAGGAGTCCCTACATGCTCGAAAGTCTTTTCTAAGAAAGAAAGGTTGAGATTAAAAGTTTGTGCTTGAACTTTCTCTAGCTGTGTCCTTGCTTATAGTTTTCATTACCTTGTGTTTGAGTTATATAAAGTTACACAAGAAGTGTTATAATTGCTGCACAGCCCCTAGCATTTATTTGAAAACATCTTCCTACAAATTGAAGTAAATTCAACTCGACATTGTATAAAAAAAATCTTGGCTTAATGTAAATGATGGCAATTGTTAACTACATTCTAATTGGCCACGCTTATTTGGAAAGCCCTCCCTCTGATAGTTTGCACTAAATAGTGTCTTAGACTTCAGAAGTGCCAAGATTGGCAAATAATGGCGCTATAGTAATGTTCAGAAACAATAACTGCTTCATGAGGCTCATTATTGAAGACCAAATGGAACCTGTCGAGGTAAGTAACTTCATGGTTTTTACTAAAGTTGTGCTGAAGAGCTGATGTCATTCTAGCTGCACAGCAGTGTGCAGATGTCTACTCTCCACTGGGTCATACATTTTTAGGCATAGTATGTACCTGCGTTCAGATGGATAGTGGAGTCTATGTAAAGCACAACGGTTTGTACAGGGAAGTGCGGATGTCAAGAGCATACATTCAAAACTCTCCTACTATGTCACAGCACGAATCCTAGATGTCATCAAACAATGTTCAACATATTCAGTCCAGCCTTAAGCAACAACTTTTCTATATTTTCTGCTTTTCCTACCAGGTCCAGGGGTGCCATTGTCATATCCTGGGCTTCTCTGAATGGAGAAAGGAAAGGAGTGATCACATCTAGCTTCCGTGTAGAACAGTTGGAATAGTTGGAACAGTCCTAAATAAATCCTTTTTCAAGCAATGGTCGAGTCTCAAGTGAAAAGTAGCACTTTATCAGCCCTCATACCTTCGATGTTCCAAAACCCCAAGTTGGATTCGTTTTTTTGGTCGAAATGGTTTGGCTACCAAATGAGGGGATTATGGGGGCAATGGCAGGCCCAGGTGAGATCTCACCAAAAGCAGCTTTCTCATGTTCTTTGGATATGAACACCTTGTAGGAAGACGCCATATCAAATGTAGTTATGAATTGTCTATTGAATTTTCTGCCGAGGGCCCCCACAAACTTCACTCTTGGAGAGAAGACATCAAAATAACACCAACCATGGCATAATTGAGTATTACAAGTACCATTCATCAGGCATAATCATTATGAGAACTACATACCTTCTTGGTACATACATCTCTCTGGCTTGTGCCAATCATTGGTGTGGGCCCAGTCTGCTTGGTTGAAAGAGTCTGCTTTCCAACAGAGGGGTAATTGTTTGCATAGCTACCAGCACCTGGTACATCTTTCCAAGTGTTCTTCTCAGCAAATCGCTTAGATGTTCCTAACTTGTATGCTGGGTATGTAGTGTACTTGCTGTCTGTTTGCTTGCCATGGCCTGAAGGTTGTGTGTAAGTGCACGGGCCTGGCGATGTTCTGCCATAATTAACTTTCATCAGCTCCTCATCCAGAAACACCTTAGCGGCTGCATCTCTAGTTGAACTACCGAAAACAGTGCGTGCTGAAGTCTCGTGTCGAGACTCTCTCATAAGGCCGATACCACCTTCTTGTGAGTAAGTACCTGGTAGACACTTCATTCAGCAAAAGAGGAACATGAACAGCCCATTCAATATGTTTCTCAACTCACCGGGCCCTGGGAAATTATTCGCGCCATACTTAATAGAGCGGGAAGATGTTCCAAAGCCAGTCGAAGCAGCAGTAGGGAACTTGGAGTCAGGCTGAGTACCGATTCCTTGATAAACTTTGTAAACTGCTCCTTGGCTGACATTACCCGCCTGAGCTTTAGCTTGTTCAGGTGATAAATAAAGCTGCAAGTGCGAAGAGGAGGGTCATAGAAATTAATCGACATTTTATACAAGCAAATCGTGTTATACACCTGCATATGCTGTCCTTGATTTTAAAGTAAAATATAAAAACTATTAAAAGCACTGTACAATTATGCAAGCGAAAAGCTGAGGTAGTACAGTAGCAGTAATTCACCTTTGAAAAATTATCCCTAGCAGCAGTCCCGAAGCCATATGCAGGCTCAGTGACATTAATGCTTTTCGGTTGCTTGCTAAAACCAGACCTTAGCATCCGACATGCAGGGTCCTCAACAGCCATATCTAGGCTATGTTATGTCAGTGAAAACAACTGGACGAGTTCTAGGAATACTTTACACTCTCTGATTCAACTGCATTATCGAAGGCTAATAGTACGGACACAGCCATACAAATGTGAAAGCCGAGATTGAGCATTACAGTGAATGCTTCGAGTAGCAGTACCACTGACAGGGGTGGACAAAAGAAAAGGTTTTAGGAAACCCCTGAGATCTTCAAGAATATGTGGCCATTTTGAATGAAGCTTAGGATCATGAATGTTGACACCATTGCAAAGGAGATGATGTGCTCTGATTACCCATCCTTGATGTATGTGTGAAGCAATGTAGTCTCAAACCTGTCTTATAGACTTATAAAAAAGTCCTACTAAATTTCTCATAAAAATGCAGTGAATTTCTATATGGTACAGCACAAGCATGTGTCAACATTTGAAAATGAAATTGCAGGGAACTATTGTACTCATGTAAGGCTTCAGACCTGCTACATCAGTTTCAGCAAAGCCTCCTTGTATATAAAAAGATCTGGTTTCATGGGCTGAGCTGTCCCACTCCTTCCAAAAGCTTTTGCAGATTTTGACCCCAGATCTCAGAAGTACAGTGCATCAAGGTGACAGTGACCTGAATTTAAGGCCATAAGTAATATTAACAAATCCTTAAATCAGCAGGCATCAGATCTCAGCCCACATGAAAAGATCTAACCTCAACTTTTTACTGCAAATCAGCCTAGTGGATGTGCTGTCAAACATGCAAAGGTTGAGTTTTCACACCCTCATGCTTCATTATTTGACCGTAATTCTTGTGATCAATTTTAAAGTGTATTTATAAGGTTTCCAATGATACCTTTACATCTGCAAGAGCAGCAGAATTGAGCAAGAGCCCTCACCTCAAAGTTCAGAACAAGTCAAGGCACTTCAAGACTCATATCTTGTTGTAAAGTAATCAGATTGCACACTGGCCAGGGCCTAAGGCTCAGTCATGATGGCAGCTACATTCGTTAAGGGCCTGCCCTTAGCCCTTTTTGGGCCATTTTTCAGGCCAATCAGACCCTCGTGTCATACACTTATGGGCTGAATCAGTTACACTTTTGAAATTCTCATTCAAGTCATGCATAAACACAGCTTCGTAAAGTTGTTATAGACGGCACTAGAGGTCATATGAACGCTTGCAAACTTCTGGAGCGTATGATTTTGATCCTAGCAAATCCTAGCAAGTGGCAGTTGGTACAACGAAGTGTGGAAAGGTTGAAAATTACGAGTCATTACAGGATACCTCTAAAATTATGACTTTTCTTTTGTCCACCCCAGTACCAAGCGCCTTGCTGTCCATATCTCTTCACTCACATACATGGCCATGGCACATAGGCTCGCCTATGGCATGTACCACCAATGTACTTCAAACGTACAAGGACTTGTAAGACATCTCTGAGCCTATCTCATAATACACAACTATATTGTTTTGCAGCTTTTTTCAGTCAAATCAGAGCGCATGACATATACCTCACAAGAAGAGCGTTGGGCCATCATAGCGCATTGGAAACAGAATGGAAACAGCCATATCACTGCTAGGGAGCTTAAACTTACTGTCAAGGTGGTTGATCGTTGGATTCGACGCTATGAGACCAAGGGAATGTGTCCGATGCTTAAAAATCTGGGAGACCGCGAAAGCTTAACACCTCCGCCGCAAAGAAAGCCCTCAAACTACTACTAGAGAGAGAGCATGGCAACTCTGCAGCAGTCGCACAAATGCTTTATGCATCTGGTGATGTTAACCAGCAAGTTAGCAGGAGGACAGTCACAAAAAGTGCCCACAAAGCTGCGAAGCCGGAGGGTATGAAAATCAAGCATGTGCAAGGGAGACCCAGGAAGAAGCTCACAGCAGCTACCATGCAAAAGAGGGTAGCATTCTGCACAGCCATGANGTATTACTTATTTCCAGTTTATCTAGATATTAAATATTACAAATATATTTAATAATATTCGAGTATTTTTCTAGACATTCTTGTAACAAGTCTTGACAATTCGAAATTGACATAAAGAATGTCAAAAGACACATAAATTCAGATTCCAGTAATTCCAGATTCTAGATTCATGATCCATGCCAAATGCTGATGTGACTAGCATCTTGCGGCTAGAGATCCTACTACAGTTTAAGGGTTTACAAGTCTTTAAAAGACATCTAGTCTAGCTCAAGGCCAGACTTAGCCAAGTTATTCCATCATGTTCATCACCTGACTGGCCCCTATTTTATAACAACAAAGCTGGACATCAACCTGCCATTACAAGTAAGTCAACGTTCTACCTAAAGGACTTGAGTCTACTTCAGTGGTTTCAGAGTCCTTGTTCTTGATCAAGCTACCTCTGCACGTTCTAAACGTACATTCTTGTATCTTGTTCTTTTCTTGTCTAGTGAATCTCGACTCTCCAGTCAACACAACTCTTGACGGCAGCGAAGCTCCCGATCCTCTGTCGTTGCTCGAGATATTCGAGAGTGTTGAAGAGGACACTTTTGATATAAACTTGACCTTCGGTAATATTTCCATTACCAATCATGCCTCCTAGACGATCTAAACGTAATCCTAATGTCGTTATTACTCCTCTTGTTCCAGAAAACATGGTGATGAACGAACATCAAGTTCCGGATGCTCCAGTCAATGATGAGCCAACGACAGTCCCTCCTGTCGTTCATTCAGAGATCCAGCCGGTGGTCGAAATGATTCCCGCAGCACCCGCAATTAATGGTGATGCAATTCCTGATCGTGTAGGGTTTAGGGTTTAGGGTTTAGGTTTTAGGGTTTAGGGTTTTAAGGGTTTTATGGTTTAGGGTTTAGGGTTTAGGTTTTAGGGTTTAGGGTTTAGGTTTTAGGGTTTAGGGTTTAGGTTTTAGGTTTTAGGGTTTAGGGTTTAGGGTTTAGGGTTTAGGGTTTAGGGTTTAGGGTTTAGGGTTTAGGGTTTAGGGTTTAGGGTTTAGGTTAGGGTTTAGGTTTAGGGTTTAGGGTTTAGGGTTTAGGG
>BEGY01000007.1:1027889-1061224 GCA_002335675.1 Chlamydomonas eustigma | reverse complement strand
AAACATATTTCATCCTTCTCACCTGGAGGCAACCGTTTCAAGCAACACTTCAGCCCTGTCAGCGCAGCGGAGCTCTCAACCCTCCTTCACCTCTTGGACGATTCATACAGCCACAGCATTCTGGACATAACCCATGGAGCAGCAGCCGGAGTCATTCTTCACCTACCCACCAGTGAATCCTTTTCCATCACCACCAATGAATATCTCTGTGATATTCCAGCAGATTTCCATTTTGATCCCATGCAGCCTGAGTCCTACACACTCATCAAGGAACATCACAGCATGCACATCATTATTGTCTGCCCCGCACTACCACTTGCAGACATCCTCATCATTCCGCTCACTTCCATTTATGCTCAGCATGTTGCATGTTGTCTCATTTCCAAAAAGTACTTTCTGAACAGCTACTACAGCCGCTATGCTTGGTTGATCAGCTTGAGAGCGGAGGACCGCCTCTTCATCATCCCTTCTGATTCTAATGGCGCAACTGACAACGTTTGGATGTTGATATTCAGGAGCTCTGGAGTTAAGCACTCCATTCTTAGAGATTCCAAGGATCAGCTTACTGGAATTCTATTAGCATCATCTGAATATGTGCTTACATCATAAATACATGCTCATGCATAATCACATTTCGCATGTGACACATACCAATTCATGTGATGGTTGTATGTGTACCTCTTTACTGTCTCTGCCAAACACGTTTACTATGCCCTTGACCCACCCGTGCTAGGAACGCGTTTGGGGATTATAGTGGAAGGTTCTTTTTGTGGGTTTTGGCGCAGTCCTCAAGTCGCCACCCTTCCAGGCAGAGATACCTTGTTTTCTAGTGCTATTCATCGTAGACACTAGATTATTCAGCATGCACATTTGCATTTCAGTCTTTTATCCTTCTTGCAATGGGGGGGGGAGTAGTGAGGCAGCATGCCTCATAACCTAGTTCTAGCGCAGCGTTACACCGGTGCAGTGTTAGACCGTGACAGCTGTCACAGCGTATGACTGAATTGACGTATGACTGAACTTTGTGAGATGTTTGTGAGTGTGCGAGGTACGGGTGTACCTTGCCTTTCTGATCTGTCGTACATCTGGTTACTTAAAGGATAGGAGAAGGCATTCTGCCTTCTTTTTCAACTTACCTTTGCCTTTGCCTTTCTTTGTAATACTGTTCTTAGTCTTAATCTTAACTTAGCCCTTAATCTTAGACTTAGTACTCACCCTCCTTTAGTTCGGGTATCGGGTATCGGGTCTCATGCTTCAGTCGATCTATCGATCATCGACTGTGGGCAACTTGGCTATTTAGTATATCTTCCCCTAGTGGGTAGTGGCCGAGCCACCTGAGGAAGTCCCCCTCTGACGATGGAAAGAACCCGGGTTCGACTCCGGGTGACGACACTTTCCAAAGTTGCTACTAGGGGTGGTGACTGCTCGGCAGTTGCTAGTACCCGTTCCTGTTCCCGTTCCCGTTCCGAGAGTTTCGCTCCCGTGGGGGAGTTCTCTCGGGGTTCAAAAAAAAAATATATATATATATATTAAGATATAGATCGGATCAGTTCAAAATTCACTAATTGTTAGAAGCCCTCCACAGACAGGTCAGTCTGCAGTCAGGTGGCAAGTTGCACTCCTAGAAGCAAAGCTAGAAGTGTAGAACCCCAGCAACCTTGACAGGCGAATCCGGTCGCCTGATCTAAATCCCCACCTTTTTTTTAGTAGTGAGGCAGCATGCCTCATAACCTAGTTCTAGCGCAGCGTTACACCGGTGCAGTGTTAGACCGTGACAACAAGTGAGGTGCTGGATCAAGTTAGATCAAGTCTGGATTGTTGACTCTGGGGCTTCTTCACAGCATTGACATCTCGGAGGGAGCTGCTGCAAGACTATACCTCTTTTGTAGTTTTTGGAGATGGAGTAATAGGAGTAAAGAAGCCAGTTGCCAGCACTGGCACGGCAATCATCCAGACCAAACAAGGAACAGTCACCTTGAAGAATGTGCTACATGTTCCAGATGCATGTGCAAATCTTGTTTTAATTGGCAAGGCGGCTGAAGCTGGTGTGAATGTTACTTTTCATCATGGAGGATGTAAGCTGCAAAATGGCACCACTGTTATCAATGTTCTAAAGAGGAATGGAGTCTACATGCTTGAACAGAACAAAGAGCTCTTACAGCTATGCACCTAATGCACCAAGAGACTGCAGAGCTGTGGCATCAGAGATATGTGTTGTAGTTTCAGAGTGAAAGCGATTCGCCAATACTTTGTCTTGAGGATATTACAATAAAGAAAGTTTCGACTTATATAGTCAGTGGAACGTTCTAGAAAACCCTAACCCTGAGAAACTTCTGGAAAGGTTCAACTTCTAGAATGTTCCAGTACTTCTAGAATGTTCTACTACTTCAAGAATGTTCCAGTACTTCTAGAATGTTCTAGTACTTCTAGAATGTTCTAGGCTGACCGAAGGCTACTCTTCAACAATATGGACACCTTTCCTATTCAAGTCTTGCCCAATCGGTTAAAAAGGACATGGTAACAAGAATAAATCTGAGCAAGGAGGCAGAGACTGCACGGTTGGACACTCATGAGTTCAGGAGGAAGGAGTGTCCTTGATGTATTGCTGCAAAGCAACAACGGAATGTTGCAAAGCCACATCCTGGGTCAGAGCCAGCAATAACTGAAAAGTTGGGCCTTATCCACATTATCCACATGGATGTTTGTGGACCTATTGAGCCAACGTCAATGGGAGGCAGCCGCTATATAGCTACATTCTTGGATGATTACACAAACTTTTCTGTGGTCCGCTTAATCAAGGTGAAAAGTCAAGTTCCTGAGGAGATCAAATCTGTTATTGCCGAGCTGGAACGACAGACTGGGCTCAAGGTTAAGGCAATCAGGTCTGATCGGGGAGGCGAGTACATTAAGTACATTAACCAAACTCTCCAAGACTACCTTAAGAAGAAGGGGATTGTGCAACAATTAACAGCGCCTTATAGCCCGGAGCAGAATGGTAAGGCTAGGTAAGGCAGAGCGTCTCAACAGAACGCTGGTGGAGAGAGTCCGATCTATTCTGGTGTGACATAGGCCTTTGGGTTATTTGGGTAGAAGCAGTTGTGACAGCTAATCGTATATATCGTATACGGAATTGCTCTCCAACGACAGCCATACCAAGTAAGACTCCGTGGGAGCTGTTTTACAGTGTTAAACCAGATATATCAAATATGCATATCTTTGGTTCCATTGCTTATGTACGCACACCAAAGGAATAGCGTAAAAAGCTGGATCCTAAAGGAAAACCTGGCATTTTTCTTGGCTATGAACCTCATGCCAAGGCCTACCAGGTTCTGGTGGATAGCAAGGTCAAGATCAGCAAGGACGTTGTTGAAGATGAAAGTAAGTTCATCTTATTGGAAAAACGCATGAATGTTGTTGACATAATGAATATGTCAGATGAGGAGGAGGAGGAGCAATTCTCCAATGTTCATGTACCAGGTGAGGATCATATATATATTTTTTGAACCCCGAGAGAACTCCCCCACGGGAGCGAAACTTTCGGAACAGGAACGGGAACGAGAACATGAACGGGTACTAGCAACTGCCGAGTAGTCACCACCCCTAGTAGCATCTTTGGTAAGTGTCGTCACCCGGAGTCGAACCCGGGTTCTTTCCATCTTCAGAGGGAGACTTCCTCTGGTGGCTCGGCCACTACCCACTAGGGGGAGTTGCAGCTTCAAAGTTGTGCTCATAGGAACTGACTTTCCTTTAGACTCAATCATGCTGGGTCATAACTATCGGGTCTCTTGCTTCAGTCGATCTATCGATCATCGATTGTGTGCATAGCAACTAGTGCAACTTGGCTTAATAAGATATACTGATTGGGATGAGTTAAAGGTCACTAATTGTTAGAAGCCCTCTCCCTAAGAGAGGTCAGTCTGTTCAAGGTGGCAACTTGCACTCCTAGAAGCAAAGCTAGTACAAAAGAATTAGTAGAATTGACAGGTGAGTTCAATCGCCTGATCTTAACCCTCTCCCTTACTAGTGATGAGGTTGCTTGCCACATAACCTTAATCTAGCACAGCGTCACTGATGTACTTGATCAATAATTGTATTCCTCAAGAAAATCCATGTCTCATACAACTTTCAAGTGCTCTACAGATTTTTGTGTACTAAGTGTACTTATCTTTGTGAAGACGAAGCTTGAAAGAAATGAACGTTTAAGGCAAGAAGGACCTTGTTCAAAATGACTTTCAAGCCAGGGAATTTCATGGACAATAAAACAATGTGAGAATCTGCTTTCCGGATTCTACAAGATATAATTTTCAAGTTTATAACGAAACTATTATCAAATACATAATCGAGAAGAGAGCATGTAGACATCATTGATCACAACAAAACTTTATCTGCATTTCAATCTTTTTTTTGTATGGCCATGTCAAGTTTCATAACCCACTAATGAAGTCATAAATTAGGAGCAATAAGCAATAATTTGCACATCAAAGCAGCTAGCAAACAGTCCACAAAACCTCATGTAGGTTAACTTTATGAGCTTTTCTTAGGCAGAAGTTGCGACAACGCAAAGCATGAGGACTCCAAAATTTTGAGGCTCTCACGGAATACGGATGCTTCGGCTGCATAAGAGCTGCTTGTATTACTGACGCATCCACTGCGTTTAGACTGGGCTTTTAAATTGGCCTTGACGAGAAAGAACAAAAAGAATCATCAATACTTGCCTGAGTAGATAGTAGGACTTCAAACATCAATGCATGCCTGTCTAGATAGTAGGACTTCAGGCATAACATTATTGACAGATGACTAAAAACAAACGCAATAGGACACTGGCCTAAACATCATTATTCAATCAATTTGTAGTAAAAGTAGGGGAGTTACAATTTTTGAGATGCATTGCTCATGTCACTGCCTGCTACTCAAGCTGCTGTCACTGCTGTAAGTAACCTGAACTGCTATATAGATATTGAAATTGATGATTCATTGCAACACATACTAAGATTATATATAATATTATATAATATTATATACAACACCCCCCTCATAATCTGCTACTACATCTGCATTATTATACAATGATGAGTCATTAATACCTATAGCATGGAATATTATAGTTGGGTTAAAGCAGGCTCAGCAACAGCGGTAGTATCTTAGGAAGCCTACTAAGCAGACTACTAGTACTGCTAGCAGTCCAAAGCATCAGATACATCAGAGTACAAGAACTGTGACGAAGCAGCCTGCTTCTTACCTGAATTGCAATGTTGTTGATAGCAGATACATTTTGAGACATACTCAGGTACAGGTGCCTCATATTTAGCTTTATGATGTCACCACGGCTGCTGGCAACATCATGAAAAACTTGACTGCTGCCAACATTATTACAATCTTTTCGCTGCAAATTCGCTGCACCATTCATACTCCTGATTCCAGCAGTATCAGCAGCATAGCCGCCCTATTATGATGAGCAAATATAGCAAATATAAGGTGTCATTGCATAATTATCAGGATAATAACAAAGTAAAAAATAGACCATTATAATATACAGCCATGCTGTTCGTAGTGAGTGCTGGTAGAACTAGTCAAGCTTACCTTTATTAGTTTTATACCGCCTGTTCAAGAACTACAAAATAGATTTGTCTACATCATGCAATAACATGGTGTGGCAAAAACTGAAACCGGAAGCAGTAATTATGCTAACTAAATCTAACTACTTACAGAGATCACTGTTGCCGCTACTTCTGATTCAGGAACATCAATATTGCTCATTTCAACAGCCTTGGATGCGGCGGATGCTAATGTTGCGTCGTTCCTAGTTCCACTCTCACTACTACGCCGGCGAGCGTCAATGTAGTCATGATTTAGCTCCAGCTCCAGATTCTTTACACGCTTGTACATCCAATCAATAATATGATCAGTTGACAGTAGTGTTGCTGTCTGTGAAGCCGACCCTTCTTCTCGCTGCGACAAGTCGTCGTTGGTCTGCTTGCTGCTGGGGAGCGGAGCAGATTTATCAACAGCTTGAAGCTCTGCAACCACAGCATCTCTCAACAGCCGCATTTTGGGATCCTCTAAAATGGCTTGCCACTCCCCGTATCCATGTTTCAAGATCCCCCGCAGCAGTATCTCTGTCATCAGACCATTATGAAACAAAGAAGTATTAATTTGAGACATATGAGACTAATGAGACATTTCTCATATCAGGGGGCACGAAAACTAAAACTACGACAGACTTTGCAGCTGCAGCTGATGATGCAGATGCAGATGATTAAAATTTGTAAAACATTTGAGGATATTGAGGCAGCGATTCATCAATGAAAGGCCAGGCTTATAATAGCACACATTTATTATTAGACAACCAAAGTAATTAGTAATGGCACATTGTGGTGTATGTGGTGCTACTAGTAATTCCAGCAGGAGATGATGAAGCAGACGAATAACAATATATTTTATTGTTTTTCAGCACAATAATCCTATCATAAATCCTATCTATAACTATGAGAATATACAAATGATGTATCAGATACGACTGCAGATAATTAGAAGGCTGCAACATTTAAACACTATCGTAGTGAGAAGAAATTGGAAAAATTTCTGCCTTATACAAACCGTCATGAATGGCCCCCCAATGTTTAAAGGGTAACTGAAGTGCGGCAGTCCCAACTCTGGATAGGTGGTCAGATAGATCAGATGACCCCCCTATAATTCCCAGCACAGCCTTCTGAGTCATCACTTTTTTGCGCACCAAATGGAGGAAGCCGACACGCTCCAAAACATCCACCCTGCTTTCCATACATGATATTTGTCAGAAAAAAACATGAGTAAAAATGAGGAAGCGAGATTTAGGATATTTAGGATATTAGGGAATAAACAGTAGGAGTAGCGATAGGAGTAGTGGGCGGAGTACAGCTAAAAATATAGTATATTATAATTAAGTAATAGTAGTAATAGCTACTAGTATTGATGATTCCACTACTTCATTTTCAACTATGCCCTGCAAATTACTGTGGTACACTTAGTACACTGTGTGATTTTGTTACATCATCTACTGCAGCTGCTAATGTAGTATGATAACTCAAATTACCAGGCTATTTTTCCCAATAGCATGGCTCTGGGCAGCCCATTTCGGAAAGTGGTCTTGCTTTCTTCTGGTCGCTCGCAAACGCACAACGTAAGCATTTGGCAGTAGGCAGCCACTTGGTGTAGTGGATACTTATTTGACAGAGCCTAAAATGAATGATAACTACGTCAGAGATCACACATCATAATTCCAATAATGTTTGAGTATCATCCAATACATCCAACATAGTTTGCACAACAGTAATAAAATTAGTACAATTATTAGTAGAATGACAAGTAGTATGATGAATATCAGCCGGTACAGCCAGTAAGATGAACTAGATGAACGCAACTAGGTATCAATATTCAGCCCTTAAGATGCCAACGACAGTACCAATAATAGTACCAAATTGATTGTTTAAATTGTTCAGCCTCAGAACTATACAGGGTAGTGATGAGTTTGCTTATTTAGAAGAAGATAGAATTATTATTGCCAGCAGTACCAGCAGCAAAATAACTGCCAGGATCATTGCTTACCTGCATGAATGGTGTGTACACACTATCTCCTGTATCTCCTGCTGGCCTGGTACCGCTATTATAGTTATGATCATCTGAAAAAGCAATGCCAAACTTCATTAGGACTGACATCAGTTTGCATCGCTCCACATTGTTGAACCCAAGAACAAGCAGTGACCCGCCTTCAGTATTCTGAATCAGAGGAGGTAGAGGAGGTAGCCGCTGTAAACTGCTGCTACCTCTCATCCCTGCTAGATGAGGGACTGTTGAGACACGATGATTCTTCATCTGCAAAGTGTGGGCAGCTACTAGATGATGGTGTGGATTACTAGTATTAATAATAGGATTACAGCTTGTTGCTGCAGGTAGTCCTGCTCTCTCCATTGCTGTCGATGGTCCAGCAGCTTGCTTACTGTCATAAAGCTGAGCAGCAGTCGTAGCAGTCGTAGCTTTCGCTGCTGAAGCATACCCGCCAGCCCCTGATACAACACCAAGTTTGGCTCCTTTACTTATTCTGCTGCGAATATGTGCTGTTTTCTGTTCTCCTAGAGAGATGTCATTAATGTCATCAACCACCTGAGACAGCAGAATTTAAGAGATATAAGAGATCAGTGGCAGAGGGACATTATTATTAGTATTATTAACTACAGCAAAAACATTATTATCTCTATTATCTCATGATATCTTTAAAACCGCCAGGTGACTTATTGGTACTAATAGTACCATTGATGCGTGTGATCGCACATGATTAAAGTACTCACACAAGTACGATCCTGCATCATATATCATCAAGCTAACAACAACAAAAATGATTGAGATGGGAAATAAAAAAATGAGTCAACTCAGGAATTATTCATCTCTTATATCACATCTCAATCATAATTAACATAATCAATCAAATAAAGCAGTGTAAATTATATGTAATAAAAGACGCCAATAATTGTAGAACTAGTAGAACAGCATGTACATCCGCCAAACCAATAACACTAAGCGGGACAGCACTAACTGCACACGTGCTAGCTGTGAAAAACATGTGCAATATCTTTTGTTACAATTATTATAACCAGCATTAGATAAGGTAGATTGCGCTAATTACGCTAAGATCTCAATCTTCACAGCAACCTTAAAATGTAATATCAACAGATATCATCTCCAAGTACTCTGCCAATACCTTATCGTGATCTCCTCTGCCGCTAATATCCATTTCATCTAGCTCAAAATCAGAGTCTGAAGAGGAAACAACATCTGCATCAGACTTGTAGTCCAGGTCACTAGCATCGTCCTCATCGTAATCTGCCAAATCAGCAGCATCATCTACATAGCTAACAACCTGCACAACAACAGACAAGAGAACGTAGAGAACGCTGTGTGATGACATTAACACCATAATAATAAAAATTCTTCTGATATAGCTGATCAATAATCATCACATAATTATGGTGAGGGAATTTCTACTAGTATACTAACAGGGGCTGCATGCTGATGATCGTGTTCATATACTGCTACTATTGCTACATAATTGATGGTGATGTAGGTGATGTAACACATCATTCTCCACATACCTTGCTCTTCCCACGCCTTCGTCCTCTGCCAAGATGGGCAGCCTTATCCTCTACCACGTCACCTTTCACAAATTCTGAAGCTCTGTCTTTTAACAGGGATTCCCAGAACGAGGCTGAGGATGATAGTTCTCCTGCTAATTATAATAATTATAATAATTGACGCTATTGACGCAGAGAGTAATTGCAGAGAACATCCATCAGTGCTTAATAATAAGAGTTTACAGCTGAAGCATAAAAATACTCATGAATTCTTACCATTGAATATTAAAAACTATTACAATGGGCAAAATTCAAAAATTGCTCATGCCGCCAATAATGTGTAACACAGCAAGAACAAGAACAACAACAACAACATCTATTCAAACGACATCATGATCTGCCTGAAACTATCATTTCTGACAGCAGAGGTTTCTGATGAAGCTCGCCTAGCTTTTTAACCTACCAAAAAGGATAAATCAAACAAGAATATGCTAGTTGTCTTAGATGATTCAGAGCATCCAAGAAACTTCTAAAGATTAATGCATCGTAGTGAATATCATCGATTATATATATTATATCAAATCTAATGAATCCAAATTATCCAAATAACCGCCACGACTACCACGACTTATGTACATTTCTAGTAGATTTAGCTAGATTTAACAGACATCCTGAATATTCTGGAGATCATAAACATAGCAATCATGAACAGTCTAAACAGTCATCTCCCATCGGATTAATCAGAGCTCCCACCTGAGTAGGTTCCTAAACTTCCAGAACTTCGCCCGATGATCAAAATTAAGCATCAAATTATAGGATTTGTCACAAGAGTTATAAGAACTATAATTATAGTTATTACCTTGCTGGTTAGGGCATACTGCTTCAATAAACGCGCCCACTTTAGCAGAGTCATTTGTTGTAAGAAGACCAGAAGCAACAGAAGCAGCTGTAGCAGCTGCTAATAATGCATCAGCAGATGAGAGGATGTCAGCCGTTTCTGTCGCATGCTCTGCCTTCATCTCGAAGTTCGCAACCTGGAAACAACATTATTATAACAATTAGGAGTATAACAATTATAACAATAAGATCCATTATATCCATTACCATGTATTAGTCATGCACCTATAGCACCTATGATACATCACCGCTCCTGGCACTCATCATCTACAAGAGGTACTCTGCTACTTGTGGTATGGATTGGCCATGCACGAGTAGCAGCACCAGGGACATTCAACTGATGTAAGTCACATATCTGTTTTGAAAAATAACCTGCTCCTTATTGCTATTATTGCTGGTGACGATGCCATTATCATACATGTCCAGATGTTGCCACAAATTACACAAATACTTAAGAGTAATTTTGAATAAATTAGAGTAAATACTTACTTACAATAATGCATCCTGCAGTGTATGAATAGTATGAAGATTGTCTTTCCTGATCAACTTTGAAAGCTAGCTAGCTAGCTAAGCTAAATGTCTAATTAGTCTTGAATGTCTTGAAGTACTTGAAGAGATCAACTAGATCAACATATTTAACTAATTTTACGTACTAATGCTAAAACAGAGCATACCGTCTATGCCGTCTACCATATAATAGCAGAGATCTCCTCTTATTACTATACATAAAAATGTTCCCCGTATTTACCGTATTTATGCCATGAAGTCAACGACTTTATCTACTTTATCACCTTAAACGCATTCAGCAAATCAGCTTTGTCATCATCATCTTCTTGATCTTCGTCCTCCACCATCTCTGCCACGGCTTCTGCAGTTTTTATCATCATGTAGCAACCATCATTATCTGCTGTATTTCGACCTGCATCTACTACATAGTCTATTGCATCGCTAACAATATGATTGCTGGATGTTTAATTCATGTTTGACCAAACTAACCAAACTACACTCTGTAGACGCTATATACTACGATTTAGATACACCTGTAGGCAGTACTGTAGGACCACCTTGCTTCTTTAGAAGTTTCTGCCGTCTCTGTAATCTCTGGTGCTTCTTCTCAATCTCTCCACGATCAAGAAGCCTCATTAAAGCCTCATCATCCCACACTATTCGATGATTACGCTCCTTAATCGTGCTGCTATTATTTCTTTGGTTATTGCTTACTACTGACGAGGAAATTTCAGAAATACCAACTCCAGTAACTAAACTCCCTTCCCTAGCTGATTTAGCCGCTGATGATCCATCATCAGCTCTAGTAGCTCTAGTAATGATTCCGTCGCCGCCATCCACCACAACCACGCTGGCTGCACCCTCTTGTGCATGTGTAGCTTGTGCTGTAGCAGACACAATAATGACACAATAATGACAGAGGAATGTTTGAAATATTTATATTTTCAGGAAATACCACCTGCTACTCAATAAGATAACTACGTATGACTAGTATGACGAGAATTCTGTCAAGCAGGTCATTTGTATGAGCACAGCAGCCTATAATGCAAATAGGATTTATAGGATGATATTGCACATGTAAGATAAGGAAAAAATGCGTATAACTAAATAAACTAATAAACTCTCAAATATCCCTGAATTATTATGCCGCTAGATATGATGACGTTGAAAGTGCGGCCTGAATTCTGTGAATTCCAATACTGAGGGAGAGATAGTAGGTATAGTGGGAAGATTTGTTGTTAACACAGGTGATGAGTTAGATGAGTGTCATAAGGAGTAATACAAGCAGCAGTATTAGGATAGTACAAGAAGGCAGCAGTAGTATTAGGGTAGTACAAGCAGCAGTATTAGGATAGTACAAGAAGGCAGCAGTAGTATTAGGGTAGTACAAGCAGGCAGTATTAGGATAGTAGTACAAGCAGGCAGCAGTAGTATTAGGGTAGTACAAGCAGGCGGCAGTATTAGGGTAGTACAAGCAGGCAGCAGTATTAGGGTAGTACAAGCAGGCAGCAGTAATACTATGGAGATTGTGATATATAATGTGCATTGGGTGTACTGGCAATATAATTATTTTTACTATACACTACCGCCACTTGAGACAATATTGGTCCCCACCATCAGGTTGCAAGTGGATAACGACACTGCTAGCATTGTGCTTATCCTCCAATAATGGCCGAGTCTCCTGCTGAGTAAAAGTAGTAATAGCCTCATCATCGTTGAAGAGTTCCTGTGCACCATACCTAAGCAAGATGCAGGATTATGAGTGGAAGTAGTGGAAGCATGTTTTTATAATGCTTACAATAAGCGCCATAGCAGTAGTGCTATTTGTGCTGTCAATTATACTACTTTGCCGACTTAATCATCGCTTCAGAGTATTCAGAGCTCATCAGCAGGACTATAACAATTCGTGATGCATATGACAAACTGCTGATAATTGTCAAATCCAGAATGCTTAGTATAATGCTAACACTTGAAACACTACAAACACCGCCATCCAGAAACCATCGTTGTGCGGCGGTAGCGGCGGATAGTGCGGTAAGTGCGGATGATCTAGATGAACTGAATAACAATGCTCAGCTAGTTCAGGCCATTTAATATATTACACAATTTATTACTGCAATTAGTGCAATGAGCTAAATGAGCTATAATTCAAATCTTTCACATACTGGAGTCCTAGGAGTCCAGTAATAAGTGCTTTTATCTACTTTTATCATGCACAATAATGTACACATAGCACACAAATGCCTTTTATTATTTGCGGCGGCAGTAGCGGCAGCACAGCCTTGATCAACTTCTTTGTCTGCAACACTATTTATTATGGCTTTAACAAGAATATAACATTGCAATGCTCTTGCAACGATTGTAACCATAACTGTGATTATTGTAATTATTGGTTTGTCGTCTTTGTCATCTTCTTAAACTGTCTACAAGAATGTAGTACATTCTTATTATCTGCTGCTCTCATTATTATATCACCTCAAGATGTCATCCAGCTCGCTCTGCTTAAGACCTTCACTACTCCTCTGGCCTCCAACTCCAACTCCAGAGGATGAAATGTGGCCATTATTACTGCTTCCTCCTTGTGACTGAACCATCTTCCTGACCACCAGGTGCTCCAGAACCATCTTCTTACGACTGACCTGCATCATTCTCTCCTCAATGGTGGCACGGCTTACAAGTCTACGACCGAAAAAGGCAGGTAACATTCAGTTACAAGGTATACAAGGTATTAGCAAAGAATAAGTTGAATCAGGATGAAATGAATTAAATGAATACTACATGTTTATAATTACTTAACCAAGTAAACCAAGTAAACCAAGTAGGCACAATAAAACTACTATTATATATATTACAACGACAGCTTACAGAAAGTACAGGTTATAATATGGTTAATCAATTGATGACATGGTCTGCTATTACATGGACTAATAATTATAAAAATACTAATAAGCGCAGACAATAAAACATAGAAAGCTAATGGCCTGCTACTAAATATACTAAATTAACTAATCATTCCATAGTAACATTGAATCACTAGATATACAAAAGAAGACAGGCATAGCCGCAGTAACCGCAGTAGAAATAAGAGCGGACTGCTGTACATACTTGTGTGGAATTAGATAGCAGTGGAATTATATACTGTCAATAAGTCGTAGTTGGAGTTGACATAATGAACATAATATGCATAATATATATGCGTGATTAGCTTGTTACCTGTAGATCATGACTGGCTTCAACTGCCCCAGCCGGTGTGCCCTGGCTTGAGCCTGGAGGTCATTGTGCTGTGCAGAGTCGTAGCAGCAGATAGAGGATCAACAATAATAACAATGACTACAATGATTTGAGAGCAATAAGTAACTAAAATCGCTATCAAAATAATGTTATGCCAAAATGTTACAACGCTTATTGATAACGAGTCGTTTTAGTCGTTTAGATTATTTATATGTTACTAGTTTTACTACCAACAATACATGAGTAACCTAGGAACTAGTAACACCAGTCAAACAATAAGTAACTATGCTGGTATACACAAGCTACCGCCAGTACCTATATACAAGCACCAGTTACACCAGTTCAGGAATTCAGGTTTCATGGCAGTAACGATAAGCTAAATAACCAGCAGCCGCAGAAGATGCATCAGTGGTTTACTAACTATACTAACTAAGGATTTAATTGTAATTATAGACTAAAAAGCAGCTGATGAATCCTCTATGAATCCACAACAATAATGTAAATAATGTAAACACTAATCTTATATTAGGACAAACCATAATCTATAACCTATGGATGTAAACACTAATCTTATATTACTTATATTACTTACATGAGGACAAACATATTTGACAACTACAACTACTACAACGACACTACATACAGTCGTAAACATAGTCCTGATATTATTAATATTATTCTGCTAGGGACGATAATTTAGATAATTATGGTCAATTATTTCGATTGGTTATCACAGCAGCCGCCAGCTAATTGCTTCAACACAGAGAAACTTGGTGTGCTGAGTTTCAGCAGTCGTTTTGATGAAAATCAATCATCAAAGTAATTACATAAATTTAAAATTACACAAATCACACTGTCTTCGTACATAGCAATTATTATTGGTACATTTGGCTCCTATATAGTAAGCAGCAGGTTCGTCGTGAACCTCAATGATGATCAAATCACACACCGGATTCCAATCACTATCATAGATAATGACTGTATCAGCAGTGGCCAGGTTGATCCCTAAGCCCCCAGCCCGCGTAGACAACAGGAAGACTGAGTACTGATCGGGGAGTAAATTGAAACGGTCAATGCGCCGCTGACGCTCAGCCCCTAGTAACACATGAGCACAAGTGCAGAAAGTGCTGCTAAGTGCAGCAGCAATAGTAAAAAGAAAGAAAGGAATGAAGTTTAGACACGACTATCTATCTACACCGCTATAATTATCACTACTTGCGAATATGTGAGGCACTACAATACATTGCTGTATAAGCTGTATCAACTATATCAACAGTTATCAACAGTAGTGAGCGAATAGAGCAAATAAGTGAGCTGCTGAATGCCATCTATGCCATCGCATCGAAAAAGTCTGTTGTTGCTAAATAATTGGATTATTGACTGTTAATAAGCAGTAGCAGCATTAGTGTAGCATCATAGCAGCAGCAGGGACAAAAATGTAGCAGTTTAGCATCTCTGCTCCGACTGCTCCGCAATCCTACCAGCAATGGAGCCATCAATGCGGACATGACCCCACTTCCTCCCTCGCAGCCAGTCTTCCAGTATGTCTAGAGTTCGAGTGAACTGGCTGTAAATGAGGATACGATGGCCTTCCTTAATGAGCTGAGACACCATGCGGTCCACAAGCTCCAATTTGCCACTGTTAGAGATGAGGGCTTGCAAAGGATCTATGGCGGACTGACCGTTTGCAATGCCTGCATGAATCATCATTACATTATGATAACACATATGAATGATTTCACAGCACGTACAACAAAGAGCTGGAGACAACAGAACCAGGAGCAAATAAGCACAGCAAGCTACACAAGCACAGCAGGAGCATTGTTAATGATTGCAGCACTTGCTGCTACCTTGCTGCTCAGCGCCATCGAACAAGTATGGATGGTTGCAGCACTTGCGGAGTTCCATCATCAAATTCTTCAGAGCTGACATTTTGTTAGATGCAGGCCTGCCTTCAGCTGGCCTTGAGCTGTTCGTTGCAGCGCTGCTGCTGCTGCCAGCCACAAGTACCGGGTAGTGACGGGCAAGAAGATTCCGATAGAACTCCCTCTAATATGTCATTTATATGAAATAAATTATCACGACACGCTATAATTACCTAGCAGTGAATCTACGACACGCAGATCTGTTAAATATTGCAAGAACTATCAGTCAGATATGACAGACTAGATAGACTGGATTATTAACTACATACACACAGATTATGATAATTATGATGAGGACTTTCCGCCTCAGCACAACAAGTTGCACTTGTAATACTTGCAATTATTATTGCCTGGTGTACTGTTAGTTCTACTAGTGTTTACTTATTACTCATCTACTGCAAATATAGGTATAAGGCAACTGTATCATCCGCTACGTTAGCTACGTAGTAGTACCTGCATACGGCTCAACTCTACTCTGACGATCTGCTCTTGCTTAGGAGGGAGTTTGTTCTTCAGGACGTCCTTCTTTAGTCGGCGCAAAAGGTGAGGAGACAAAAGCTCATGCAGCCTTGCAACCTGACCAGCACAAACAGATGATACAGTATCATTGCAGCAGAAAGAGCATCTAAGTTTATGAAAATTGAAGTATGTTAACAATATTAACAAGGCACAAACCTTATCCTTGGATTAGTGGTGCACTGATCAATGATTGAAAAATATACCCTGACAACACAATAACCAGCAGCTGGCATGCCTTATAAATGAATAAGCAGCAATAAGTTTTCAGAAGATCCCATCAACACAAATCATGAAAAAAACCATTGAAATAACTTAAACCCCCTAAATCTCCAAGGCACCGCCGTACAAATCATTTCTCCAAGGAATATAATTATAATGCGGCAGGATGAGCAGGACAGACTGGATAGACCTCATCTATAATAGCCTTCCAAAAAACTTGTGCTACTAGGTTTACTTGGTCGAACGTACATAATCTACCTAAACCTTATTACAAACTTATTACATTACTAGCGATACTCCTAGTAGGCCCGGCGCTCCTAATCTACTGGTCAGTTATAGTAGTTGTAGTATAGCCTATATAGCCACTGTACTTCCTGCTTCTGCAGTCCCACATATTGACTTTCATTGCCATACGATCATCATCGTCATCATCATCAGGTTCCCTTTTTACCTGACGCTCTTGGCCAAGGTCACTGAATTGCTGTTCAAATTGCTCCACAGAAGCAAATTTCTCCTTCTCGAGGAAGTGCAGCAACATAAACAGCTCTGATATGTTGTTCTGAAGAGGCGTACCGGTCAAAAGTACTTTGTGGACACATCTGCACACCCGCCAAATAGTAGAATTTGAAGAAGGGTAAGCAAAAACAAGCAGCAAAACAAAAATTCTTGACGCAATACACAGCTTCAAAGCCATCTAAGCCATCTCAACGCCAAAAATATTTGGGCAGCCGCTTAAGCTGCTATAAGAACTCAGACTCACCTCAAGACTACTCAAGACATGATGGCGGTACAGAAAGCATAAAAACAGTAGTAGTCTTATTATATAATGCTAAGCAGTTTAAGCACTCTGAGAAAGCTTTGAACAGTCACTAGAAGACTGCGGCGAACCACGACAAAATAATAGCGTACGCCAGGACTTGAAGGATGAAGTATAATCACTACTAGGAACTCATCTGCTTATTCTTAATAATAGTAGCACAGCAGAATAATAACTGATAATACTTTAAAACTACTACAAGGATTGCATGACATAGGTGTAACAAATAAAGCTCAAAACTCTTGTGTTCATCAAGAATTTGTTCATCATTATGCATGCACCAATTGTGAAAGCAGTTTTAGTAATTTTAGCTAGCAGCAGCAGGCAATTATGAGCTATATGAGCATAATAATCAGATCTTTGATTACGAGACTAATTAGATGCGGCTGACTACTAGAAGATATATAAGTGCGAGATAATCACACTTCTCATGATGACACTTCTCTTTATTGATACTAGCAGTAATGATGACATTTCTACTTATCTGACTAATCACACTTGCACTGATGACAACCTTCATTATTATCTATAATATCACACAGCCACCAGCTAGACCAGTAGCTATATTAATTATAATAGCACTGTTCTTGTGACAATACTAGTACAACGTATATAGAGTACTCTAAGTACGACTCGAGAATCTAACCTGAGTTGTTTGAGATCCTGGAATAGACGGCTCTCCTTGTTCTTGAGCCTATGACCCTCATCCACAACCAGGACCTCATACTCCAGCTTCAGCAACACAAGATTAGTTGATACAGATGACTATTTGGGATATTAATAGTAATATCACATAATGTCACGCAGGTCCTACGACAGAAATGGTCGTTTAATGGACTGTCTCCCTCTTAAGATACTGTCATCACATTAAAATCTCACCCAAGTCATCATGAACTATATCTGTAGTCATGCATCAGAAGGTAGTATGACTACAACAGCTATCCACTTTGGGAGGTGTGTTAAGCATTTAAATCGTTCACCAGCAGTCAGATTCACCTTTGAAAGCTGCCCAATCTCAGAAAGCACCATTTCGTAAGTAGTGAGGAGGACATGAAACTTCACACGGTCCTACATTAAACATGAAGTAGTGAGGTGGACATTATGAAACTTCACACGGTCTACACGGTCCTACATCAAACTTATCAAACACTAAGTAGCAGTCGTAAGGAGGACATGAAACTTCACACTATTCACACGGCGGTCCTACATTATCAAAAATTACAAACAGTAAACAACAAAAACTTATTATTTTGAGCCGTTCATCAACCCACTGCTTGTCAAAAAGACCCAGTAGACCCAGAACAAACGGCAGATCTTGCACAAACCCTTAACCCTTTTTTTGCAAGTACTGCTACGACGCTTCTAGTAGTGGTGATGGCATAGATGGCATAATAGTACAGCTAATACATGACGGACATTGCAGAGCCAGTATGCAAGAGATTAATTCCATTATGATGAATGCAATTCCTCAAAGTATTACCTGCAACTTATTATTATTCCCATGCGCTAAGTCTTTTCTGCTGCCCCCATCAAGTTCACGATCTGCTTCTGATGAGTGACTCTTACTACGACTAAGTACTCTTGCGGTGTACATCTCATGCTCCAATATTATTCTGCAGGATGAGAAGGCGGAAGATGATAATTGAGTAAAAAGTACCAATAAAAAAGAACTGTTGCTGCTAGTGAAAACATCAAGCGACCAGACAAGGGACTAGGATGCCAGGTCTGGTAGCCTAGGTAGCCTAGGTAGCCTCCTGGCCTGATATGTGAATTTAGTTGTCAATTAGAACGACTCTATCTTTTGAAAATTGGTGTGCTGGTAGGTCAAAAGTGAACAGCAGCATTTTTTCAAAAAAAAAATCATCAGTAAATTTATATGTACAACAACATATATGTGCTGCTACAACTACTACAACTACTGTTGATGAATCTTCTGAAGATGACGATGTACCTGTTCTCCAGTATCTTCAGTAGCATATCAGCATCATGTACATCATGTACATCATGTCGTGTTGTAGTAGTTGCATTAGTCGCATGACATTCAAAACAAAACATTTTGTCATAAGACCATAAACTACAAAAACAACCTACCACAAAAAATAATCATAACTCAATTTTGGAAGTGAACATCACAACAAAAACAAGAACACATCATAAGTAGATACTTATTGTAACACTACTGTCTTACAAGTTGCCAATTCATCACCTTCGTGCACTGCTGTTCCCGACCAGGTTCACCACATTTAGGTCAGGTGCCCATATTGCAAACTCTCTCTCCCAATTCCGAATGGTACTTTAAAAGTAAATGTAAATAAAGTAAGTGGAAAACATTTACATCAAAGATTCAGTCCATGTAGTCCATGATCATGAAGCTGATGACAGGTTGACTCTAGTTGACTCATGAAATACAAACAAATCATTTCAGCAGTGGCAGCAACCAACGAGCAGATAAACTAGATGAACATGCATGTTCACTGTAGAAACAGTAGGATTCAATAGTGCATATCTATAATCTCAATATATTAATCATACTTGCTGGCTTGTTCTTACCTCAAAGGCACAACAACCAAGAAAGGCCGCTCCACAAAATCACAGTAGTGCAGAGAAGACAAGTAGGCAATGGTCTGTACAGTCTTTCCCAGCCCCTAGTATTAGTAGTAGAGTATTAGTGGCAAAATAATAACAATGGAATAACGGTAATGGCGGACGATGTATTAATTTACATGAAGTAGTTGACGATAATTAAACACTTCCAGAAACATCTGATGGCAATCAGATTCAACATGATCTACTTGATCACCTTATTTCTGACAACACGACCGCCTTAACCACCTCCTAAACTTACACTTTCCGCCAACAAGACAACTAAAAGGGACAGGAAGGATACTCAACTAACTCAACTGATTATATCACGACAGTTTCTCACTATTCTCAAAATAAACTGCTAGTAGACTATTACTACCTGTAATAGTGAACTAGGTAGAAGTTGATGATTAGAGCAATATGGATGATGAGATAGAAAATGAATGTTACTAATGTTACAAACCTGCCGCTGTTTCCTTATACCCTACTTTTTAGGTGTATCTATTGTATCAGCACTGTCAATAACCTCAAACAACATGCAAGTGGCACAAAACGACTATCATGATGCCTGGATGAGGGACAGTAGCAGATGAGGCGTCATTCAGCGCACCATCTCATCGCCGAGGATTACATTTTCAGCAGTAGTTCGCTTATAGTACAGCCAGTTCAGTCCTTCAATCTGGTAGGGATGGAGTTCACCTCCCTTGAGCCAAGGTGGGGTCTCTGAAAACTTCCTTTGCCCCAAACCCCGATGGTCAGCATCAGAGGCTGTTTCGACATCAGGGATGGCAGTGATCGAAGAAGAAGAAGCAGGCAGTACAATACTGTCACTGCTGTTACAAATAGCACTACCAGCAGTTGAAGGTGGCATCTTGGCGGACAAAGCCTGCTCTTGTGACAACTGTCGTAACTCAGCCACAGAGTGCTTGATGCTCTTCTGGCGAGCCTTGAATGCGGATATCTCTGATCCCCAGTTCTCGCGCAGATCATCATATGACTCCCAGCTACAACAAAACAAAAAAATAAAACATCATCAGATAATGCTAGTATGCTATAGAAAATCTGAGCAGTAGCTGAACAGCATACACTGAATCAATAACCTGAACCATCAACAGTAGGGATTCTTATCACGTGCATGCATCAAGCTGAATACTTATGATATAAGCATGATCGATACTCGTCATCACATGCTTATATGCATGCATCAAAACAAATACTCACGTGCATGCATCATAGCCGAGCTCCTTCCATTTGACTAGGTACTCAAGCCTACATGCAGTAGAGACCTTGCCACCAGATATACTTGTGCCGGTAGACGACAGCGTATTGGTATTTTGGGAATCTCTACTCTCAGCTGATAATGTGACTCCTGTGCCTCCTCTCTCTGCTATAATGCGGTCAACAACCAGCCATTGCTGATTAACACCATTCACCACCTCCCCTATTATGGACATCATAAGGTTGAAAGGAAACACATCATGATCATCATGAAGTCATACACACTTCAGGTTTTTCCTCAAAACAACACAAGAATTCGAATTACTACAGAAATGTTCCTAACTAACTCCTAGCACAATAATGCAAGAGTTTGTCGCAAGTCCATTACTCCCGCCCAAGGATGCATGGCACAAACAAACAAATGAATCCAAATCTGAGACATTTTAATCCAAGTCAATGGTGCATTGCTTTCACCTGTGATCTGACTCTCATTATCAGCATCATCAATTCCATATGATGAGGATTGAGAGCTTAGGAACTTCCGCAGCTTCTGCTGTACGGCCTGTGCTAGAGGCCCCTTGAAAACCTTCAATGCACTCTGAAGAGCCTCCTCACTCACCCAGCTGCAGTGCATGTGGCTTTTGCCCTTCCACTTCACATAGAACTCACGATGATGGTACCTTACGGTACTACCATGAGTCCCTGCGTCGTGATTAAGGCCTGCATCTGTTGAAGTCCCAGTCGCAATATCTCTTGAGTCCAGCACCTTTTCAATGTTAAGCAAGCCCATGCTGCTGAGACAAGACTTGCAGAACCAGTCTCCTTTCGGAATATGTTTCAAGGGGGGATCCAAGCAGTACAAATGGTACACTCTTGGACAGGCCTCACATAACAGGAGTTTGTCAGGTTCTTTATCCCTGCAAGAATTAAGAATAAGTTTTAGAAGACAATGAGTGCTCGCAACGCAACAACGCCAACATATATCAGCAACATTACCTACATGTACTAGAAGGTACTAAAAGCTAATGTAACAAAGTCATATTCATTTTGTAATGGCATGTCGTGTGATTGCATCGGAAACATCTAGCATCATCGTCATCTTCCTCGTAAGAGTACTCACATTGCACAGATCTCGCAGTGTGTGTTACTATTGTCCTCCACGTCCTCTGCATCGCTGTCTTCCGTAGATTCGACATCAATGTCGCCATTTTGATCAAAATCACAAGTCTCATCTGCGTTTTTCACGCTTCTGTTTGATGTCCTGGTCCTTTTCAAATCTCCCGCAGATCTAAGGGTCAGGATGAATCATGACTTCAATTGTTGATATCGCAAATTCAAATTCTGAAAAATGTAAAAGAGCTTACAAGTTCTCTGATCCTGTTGATGGCTCCGAGGTCTCGGGACTCCCGCCAGATGAATCTGTGGGCTCAATATCTGCTATGTCAATATCCTTGTCCCGGCTGCGCTTACGTGTAGCTCTTGTCATGTTTCGACTGTGCGTAATGTAACGAACGGTTAGAACATAAAGCGCTGTAAATATTTGTATGCAATGTTTCTTTATACCAGATTTTTGATCTTGATAAATTTAAGATCAGTGAGGCTGCTTGTTGAACAGACACAAATGACTCTTGCTTTGCATTCTTCATAACTTCTCGAAAAAGGTTCGTCTCTTAATTCGTATGCGTATACAGTATTTGTCATATCTTTGCGCTGGCCTCATGATTGCATGGTGTATCATCCAACAAGTAATTATGATCACATGAACAAAGTAATTGTACTGCCTGCATATACAATGATGGGTTTTGTCTTAGTCCTTCTACTATACATGCTGATCATATAAATGTTCATGAAAGAGCTACATGAAGCCATCATGCCTCATGGAGCAAAGTAAAAGTTGCAAATGTTCCAGTTTGGCAGTGAAAGTGAGAATTTGTTACAACCATGCTAGATAGAAACAGGGCTACAACAATATCTCAATGCTGGATTTAAAGACAGACTATGTAAAAGGGTTGATAAGTGGTGTGCGCAAAAAGAGAGAGTTATCTTGAGATTGGCAGTGAAGACAGTGCAGAAAATCAGTCATCAGAAAGGTCTCTTGAATAGGCTTCAGTGGTTCAGTCTGCAACTTCATAACATATCTGGGCAAGAGCACTCTTTATGCGGAATGAGTAATATCTGATGAAGTGAGTGGTTTCTAGGAAGAATAAAATAAAGAAGGACCTATCGTCGACCATGGGCATGAAGATATTTGCAAGTAAACATTGCAATAGTATGAGCTCTTGGATTTCTCAGTCTCTAAACATCAATAACCTTTGTGCCACTGCATAAACTGAATTCTGAAGCTTCAGCACATCCTACAACAATCTGGTCATTCGTTTTTAATGAACTAAGAAGGAGAGAATCGGATCATATCGCAGCAGAAATCTCTAAAGCTTATCTGTAGTGTACGAAACCTGTTAAGGGTCTTGTGCTGTGCTTTTGAGTTCAGGGGTAGTATCTATCAAAGGCAGTAACATACATAGCAACAGGGAAAATGGCATCTTTGGGTTGAATAAGGTCAAGTAGAATCTCAACCGCCTCATGAGCTGCTAGAGCTGCAGAGGTCAAGTGGAACCTGAACCTGAACCACTAAGATCTCAGGGGAAAACGACAAGAGTGACTGCAGCTGGCATAGCAGGATTCAATGTGTGCCAGGATATCCTAGATACACATAATGTGTGCAGCCCTGACTACCTCGCCACTGAATACATGCTTCTCGACCCTAAGCCAAAGCCTACAACAAATTTGGCCAGCAAGCCTACAACATGTCCCCAACAGCTGCCTCTGCTGCCTAGCAGCAGAGGCACACTGTGCAGCGCTGTCATTTGTTGTGAGGAAGCATAAAGCCATAATACATAAATTAGCTACAACTGTTTTCACTCCTGCTTCTAGAAACATTGTTTTGGTAGGCCCTACCAAACATGTGGTAGGTCCAATGAGGTCCAGCAACTGTCACTGATGCATTACATGCACACACAAGCAGCCTAATCTCAAGCAGAGAACACTACTGGAAATGGGATCGTCCCTGCAGGTGTTCTTGAGTGTTCATGAGTATTTGTTGAGAAAACAAATAAGAACAGTAAACATTGCTGTAGCAATATGACAAAACAGAGTGCCGTACATTGGCTTACAGTAACCCTGAAATAATAAGGAGACGCTAAAAATCAGCGATACCTGTGATACTATGTAGTAAGGTACCTCACTGAAGAATCTGAATTAGTTGTCCAAGATCTGGTGTTTCCAAGTCAGCCCGCCTGCTCATCTCGGTCCATACTAGGTACGACGAGGAAGTGACGAAGTAGAGCAGTAGTAGAAATAAGCATTGGATCTCTGATATTCGCGTACAAAGCACTGTGCATATTTATAACATGCGATGCATCAGCTCCATTATGCAGACCTTGCGCCTTTCAGTTGACATCCTTACGCTCGAAAAGACAGGGCCTGCACAACGGCTCCTTTATTCCACAGGAAACCAGTCTGATCAAATTAGATGGGTTTTCTTGGGTGCTCCAGGAGTAGGAAAAGGTAAATTGGTGGTTGAAGAAGCCGTCAGGGATATTTAGACAAAGAATCTTGATAGCATAGGTACGTATGCATCAAGAGCTGCCAAGCATTTTGGAATATCGCACATTGCTACGGGAGATCTGATCAGAGATGAAATAAAGGCATCTTCACCTTTGGGTGTTCAGGTAAGAGAAAACTCATCATGCATGATTACAGAGCATGTAAATTGTTTTGCATCCATAATTAAATCTTTTCAAGATAGGATGTCGTCCTGCTTATATCTTGAGCTTGACCTTCACGTACTGTAGCGATTACTGACTTACATCTGCAGATCTCAGGAATCGTGCAGAGCGGGGCGTTGGTGCCTGATGAAATAATTCTGAAGGTACTGTCATATGTTAAATAATGACTACTTTCTAAAAAGTTGATGATGCGGAACTCTATAGCCTGGGCCAGGGTGTTATGGTTTACAAAAAGAACTCATATCTGTCACCAGCAACTTATTCTCATGACTCATATCTGTCACCAGCAACTTATTCCCAAGATGATGACAAAAGAAACCTCCCACATCTTCTTAATCAGTGCCTGACTGGCGCAACTTTTATCAACTGCTGTTTTTCTGCCAGCTACTGCAATCGCGCTTAGAGAATGGGAGTTCTCGTGGAGAGAGCGGCTACATTCTAGATGGTTTCCCAAGAACTGCTGTTCAGGTACCTAGGCCTCCAGCAAGCTGCAGAGCTCTCAAATGCCTTACAACGAATTCATTACCTCACTCAATTTTAAATCAAAGAAATGGGTGGGTCCCTCTCCTGACACGTTGCTTCTTCTCTCAGATGCTACGATAATAAAGTAATGCCTGTTGTCATGCAGGCTAAGCAACTGATTGAATCTCAGCCTGTGCAGCTGGCATTCAACCTCATCTTGAGAGAGGAGGTCTTAGTGCAGAAGTGCCTAGGTAAGTGTGCATGTGATTTTTATTGTTCATACTTAGCATTTATGTATAGTATGATTTATGAATGCATGCATACTTTATTAGTGTCCTTGATGGCCATTCCACTAGTCCAGGGCCTTACCAAAGCCCCGAGATAGAGCAGTTGCTGTCCTATTCATGATCTCATATAATTACCACTTGAAACTGTCTCATGCGGCATTACTCACTTGCTGTACGTATGGCATTATGTTGTCAAGACAAAAGTATCAATTACCAGGCAACAAGAACATTGTTTTGTTGATTCAAACGTCAAGTCATCTTGATGTTGCAGGGCGTCGGTCATGTCGCCACTGTGGAAAGAGTTACAATTTGGCTGACATTCATCTCCCAGCATCTCATGGCAGGCCAGCTATTGTCATGCCGCCTTTAAGCGCTCCTGCTGAGTGCATGCCTCATCTAGAAGTAAGTGGGATCGTTATCTTTCTCTGTCAAAGGTTTCCTAACTATATTAACTACCTTGGAACTTGAACCTCTGTAACATCTCTGTAACAATAATCTTTCTGCCTCCGCTTCAGACGAGGGAAGATGACACAGAGGCCGTAATTAGGAGACGTCTAGAAGTAAGTTGTGTATTTTCTCTTTGTAGGTGCAGATTAGTGTTATATATTCTGCACAGACGTTTTCAAGTACATACTTTGAATTTGAAGGCGTGCAGTGGAAGATCATGTAGATCATGACCTCACTCTGTATGGATAGGTGTACAAGTCACAGGCTCTGCCAGTGGAGAAGTATTTCAGCGATCGTAATCTGCTTGTAAATTTTGAGTTGACAGCTGGTATCCCAGAGACACTGCCAAGCCTGATTCAAAGCTTGGAGAAGTTTGTACCCCGTCAGCGGTGAAAAACTGAGTCTGGGAAGATCCATGCTGTTGTGTCATGCTTTCCTGCTCTTGAAAGGCCAGGCAGGGAAAAGTACTAGGCAGTACGTTACCTATGAGTGGACAATTTTGCACAACACAAATTAATTCATTTCGACTGATCCTCCCATCTAGTCAACTCTCCTTCGTCAGCAATCATGGATGCCTATGACATTGAACTGTAAATCTTTTTTTGACAATTAAGCAAAAACTACCTTAGATATGAGACACAAGGAGCTATCTACAGAGAAGGTGTGACAAATGACTTGGTTGACATTCATCTCCCTCCAGCAGATCCTGTTGTTCAGGATTTCTTCAAGCCGCATGCATGGTATGAACTGATACATGATGGATTACAAGAAGTCAAACAAGTGTTATGTATGACAGATGGACTGAGAGTAAATGCCTTAAGAGTAAAGGTCTCATCGACGCGTTTTCATGAAAAATAAGCAGTTTTGTACACTCCTGATGTCATGGAAGCAAGCCATGCTAAAGAAAAACTGTTGATCAGACAGTCAGGTGGCGCGCACTACATCCATATCATGAGATACATAAAGGACAAAGGCTGACTGTTGCTCCCCGCTTATCCCTCCACAGCATCTTGACCAAATCATTATATTCATCTTCTAGGCTGTTCTTGAAGCTTTCTTGTTGAACCACCAAATGCAAAGAATGGCAAAGACAGTAAATCCCATGTATATGCCCATGACTATAAAGCAGTTGCCAGAGGCTTGATCTATTTGTGCTTGCGTAGGAGAGCCTCGATCCCCAATGGGCATGTACCACTCGCCCACATACCTAGTGGCAAATCAAAAAGACGTTAAGAGCAATCAAACGTAGATTATGCATGCGGTACTTACGGGTAGTTCGCCTTAATGCATATTCCCAAAATTGCCATAAATATTGCTCCAAAAACAGACATGCCAGCGCAAAATGTGCATCCTGAAAAATATCCCAGAATCAGCTTAGCTTTTCAGGATGGTAGCTAAAATTTACGCAAACAGTGATGTTGAAAATTTTTCACCACACCTGCTGCGTTGCACATTTTTAGCGCACTTGCACTTACTTGCCCTAAGAAAAATAAACCTTCACGCGACCACTTGCCCACTTCTTATTGATCGGCTACTCGAGTCGGCTACCCCATTTTAGGTTCGCTTTGTAATTTTGTCAGATCCACGACCGCCTACACCGAAAGCTTCTTAATCTAGTCCATGGGTGTTCCAGGACTGTTCGCATGGTTGAAAAGGAAGTACCCCATCATCTGCCATCCTCTGCACAAGAAGGGAGATGGGTCCTGGGAACATGGCGATCAAGTAGACAACGTGTATATAGGTTAGTTACTCGTGCATGTATGTCATCTTAATCATTTTCAATACCTATTTCCACTACTGCCAGCCGCAGCTCCATCTGTTCTTTCTCAACAAAATGAATATGGCATGTATTCATATATGAACTTTATTATTTCTGCACTGTTAGATGCAACTAAAATGACGTACCATGCAATTGGCTAGTATTTGTAAATCTCCACGTTGCATCATGACATGAATCCTCTTGCATCCTTAGATCTGCTCAGGCAGGCACGTTACAATCTGGCAATGCTCAGAATTCCAAACAAAATATTGATGCTTCAGCTACCTGTATCATGAGAGGTTTTATCTTGGATTCTTGCTTGGAATCTAGTTAAGAAGACGTTGGTGTACAGTGCGTGTTCTCAATTATTGCACCAACCTTGGGTATCAATTGAATGCAGATATGAATCATATTATTCACTGTTGTACACATGCTGGTGTTGGTGCCAAGGATGGTAATGATGAGCTTTCAGAAGCAAGCATTTACGCTCACATTCATGTGTACCTGGATGTCATCCTGGAGGCCACAAGGTAACCTGCGAACAACATGTACAGACAGTAGATGTAACATACATAAACTGAACGTACCAAATATGTATACCTTCAGCGCTACTAGGTCTACAAAGGTCATAAATTTCAGAGCTCAGCGTTATCGTACTTGGACACTGTACACATTGTTTTAGTAATTCCTTGATATTCGTGCTCTCATTATGATATGTATGCAGGCTCAGAAGACTTGATATTCGTGCTCTCATTATGATATGTATGCAGGCTCAGAAGACTTGATATTCGTGCTCTCATTATGATATGTATGCAGGCTCAGAAGACTTGATATTCGTGCTCTCATTATGATATGTATGCAGGCTCAGAAGACTTGATATTCGTGCTCTCATTATGATATGTATGCAGGCTCAGAAGACTTGATGCGCTTAATTTGATGCCTGCCTTATTGGAAATCTTTCAAATCCAGAAATCATGGTCATGATGATAAAACCCACACTGCTTTGGTTCATTGGATTGATGAGGTGTGAAGGCATTGGCTTTGATTCTTATCAGGCCCACCAACCTAGTGGTACTAGCAGTAGACGGAGTGGCACCTCGTGCCAAGATGGCCCAGCAGCGCACACGCCGCTTCCTGTCAGCGCATGTTGCAGAGGTCACTGAACGTGTTGGTGAGACTTCTGTACCGACCTACAGTGGTCATGCCCGAGTGTAGGGCTTGTCCTATTGCCATATACAGCAGTAGGGTGCACCTGCTTCTTTCTCTGGGCTATGTTTACAGGCATGATATTCACTACGTCCTCAACTTGCTTGCTGTGCTGCTGCTACAGAGCAAGAGGTCAGAAGGGAGATGCTCTCAGAGGCAGGGGGTACCGTTACTATCCCTCCTGTCAAGCGCTTCGACTCCAACGTTATCACCCCTGTGAGTGCAGGTGCACTGCTAGGCTTCTCCTCCTCCCTTAGCATACCTCTTGTTAGCAGGTCCCTTGACTGCTATCCATCACTGCGCCACCAGCTGGGTGTGCTGTCCTCATCAGGAACACAGACAGACTTAGAAACTTTCCTTGGGAGGCTTTGCTACAGCTTAACAAAATGTGATTCACCTTATATTGATGAGTATTTGTGACTCTACCGCTAGCTAAACACATAATACACACAGCTGTGCTCAGCTGCTATGAACAACAGTACAGTAATTGTACATAGTTTATATCACTTATCAACAGCAGGGCAAGAAGCTGGCCTGTAGTTTCATTTCTCTTTTCATGGCTGCATATAATGACCTGTTCATCTTTCATGAACGACTGCAACCAGTAGTGCGTGGCTTGCATGGCAGTAGTTGCATGGCTTGCAGTAGTGCGTGGCTTGCATGGCTTGCAGTAGTGCGTGGCTTGCATGGCAGTAGTTGCATGATTCAATCTAGGTACGTCCTGAATGTACTGCCCGTAGGGTACTGCCTTCATGGTTAGAATTTAGTAGGTACATCACGTATGTACTGCCTGTAGGGTACTGCCTTCATGGTTGGAATCTAGATACATCCTGTATGTACTGCATGTAGGGTACTGCCTTCATGGTTGGAATCTAGGTACATCCTGTATGTACTGCTTGTAGGGTACTGCCTTCATGGTTGGAATCAGCTCCTGCCTCAAGGATTGGGCTCGCAAGAAACTGCAGTCATCTGCTGCCGCCTCAACCGCCTCCTCATCTGCAGCCAACTACAGTGGTACCCCGAAGGTGCGACCTGCTTGGTAATTAGCTCAGGCCACCAACTACAGTGGTACCCCGAAGGTGCGACCTGCTTGGTAAATTCATTCTTGGTGACAAATGCTGATCATGACTGCTTCTGTTATTTCTCTGTCTAGTCAAGTCTGCTTAAGACATCATCCTCAGCACCGCAGGTGAATGGAGATCAGCAGTCCTGATCAGTACATTAATGCAATAAGGATCATGGTCACAATCCTCCCTGTCCTATTTACCCTGTTACTTCTCCTCAGATCATCATCTCAGATGCATGTGAGCCAGGGGAAGGGGAGCACAAGATCTTGAGGCTGATGCGAACAATGCGGGTTCTGCCAGATTACAACCCCAACACCAAACACCTCATTTACGGCCAAGATGCAGACCTCTTGTTACTCAGGTACTGCGCAGTCATATGTTTGTATGATATACATTCATATGCACTGTTTGCAACCAGAATGCTAAATTGACATTATCCTGCATTAAATTGCTCTCAACGCCTTTTACATGTTGTGGCATGTTGCATGTTACAGTATGTATCTTGCTGTTGCTGTGCATGAGGACTGGTTGTAACTGTGACTTCAGTTATCATCTGTTCTCCATGTATCTACGTCCGTCTACCACAAAAGCTGTGGGGGCCCTCGACTTGTCATTGCATGGCTAATTCGTCTGACGTGTGCACTACTGCCATGCTTTACATGAGCCTCATGTCATTGCATGGCTAATTCGTCTGAGGTGTGCACTACTGTCATGCTACAGCTTGCTCTTACATGAGCCTCATGTCCTGGTGATGCGTGAGCTGTACCTTCCGGCTTCTAGCAGTCTAGATGATCTCAAGGTGGGTATCCACTTCTCATGATGATCACAAGGTGGGTCTCCACTTCTCATGATAATCACAAGGTGGGTCTCCACTTCTCATGATGATCACAAGGTGGGTCTCCACTTCTCATGATGATCACAAGGTGGGTCTCCACTTCTCATGATGATCACAAGGTGGGTCTCCACTTCTCATGATAATCACAAGGTGGGTCTCCACTTCTCATGATGATCACAAGGTGGGTCTCCACTTCTCATGA
Organism: Chlamydomonas eustigma; assembly: GCA_002335675.1. Taxonomy (NCBI): domain Eukaryota; kingdom Viridiplantae; phylum Chlorophyta; class Chlorophyceae; order Chlamydomonadales; family Chlamydomonadaceae; genus Chlamydomonas; species Chlamydomonas eustigma. Next base: position 1,030,154 of record BEGY01000007.1, on the reverse strand, counting down.
TGATCACAAGGTGGGTCTCCACTTCTCATGATGATCACAAGGTGGGTCTCCACTTCTCATGATAATCACAAGGTGGGTCTCCACTTCTCATGATGATCACAAGGTGGGTCTCCACTTCTCATCATAAGGTAGGATTTGATGACTGTCGGTGTTGTAGCATGACATATGCATTTTTTGTCTGTATCTGCTTCTGTTTTTGTTGCAGCTACTGTTTCCACATTTGATACTTGTAGCAGCCTTTCTTAAATAATGAATAGGATGCCTTGGTTGGTAACTAATACTCACAGATTCCTGCTGTGGGCCATGGCACTACGTTGACCGAGGCCGAGAGAATCAAGGTTGAGAGACGGAGTCATGTCCCTGGCTTTGAGATGGTGGATGTGGCAGTGCTGAGATCAAGTCTGAGCTGGGAGTTCGAGGAATTCTTTGGTGAGACCATGATGTAGCTGCGCTGGAGGTTTGAAGAGATTGTTGGTGAGACCATCATCTCTGAGCTGGGAGTAGAGCCTGGTAGAGCCTGTTGTTTTTTGTAGTCCAGTACAGAGTAGAGCCCACTTTAGTTACCCAGAAGATGAAGTGCCCAGTTTTCATGTGAAGCTCTTGTCCACATATCCTGATATGATATAATAAGCTGTCTTTGTGCCATAATGAGTGCCAATTTACTTGCTTCTAACATAAGGTTCGCAATGATTGGATCAAGGAGAAAAAGATGTTCAGTGCATGATGAGTGATGATGTCTCACTTTATTTGCCTTTTTGCCTTTTTTGTCATCATCAGGATCACCTCAGGAAGATGACAGCAGCAGTGAGGATGGGGAAGGCGGCGGAGAGGACATGCAATGCGTGACCAGCGTTCAGGCAGCAGGACAAGGAGGCAGCAGCTGTGACTTAGAACATCGATGCAGCTTGGACACCAAGTCCAACAAAAAGAATGATGAAGGGGGTGTTTGCGGTACAACTAGAGAGAAGAAGTCAATTGCCTCTAGCAGTAAACCCAGTTGCCACAGGCCATCAATAAAAGCAGCAGCTTGTGGAGTGACCTTTGAGCGCGTTCTTGAGGACTTGGTTGTCCTCACCTTCTTTTCTGGCAATGATTTCCTTCCTCATGTGCCAAGCATCAGCTTGCATGATGTACCTAATGGTGAGAGTCACTACCATTAAAGGATGACTACTGGTAATTTGTCAGGAATAAGTTCTTGAATCAAGTGCAATGAAGATGTATTGTGCGTGATGACTATTGCTGCGGCCGATTAATATTATACTAGCTAGTGGTCGTAATCTCATTCATTCCTTGTGTCCTTAAAAACACTATGGCCCAGTTGGCATTGCTCAGGTAAAAATATGTAACCATGTCGTTTAAGGCACAAAAATGGTCACTTCTCTGCAGGCATGGACTTGTTATTTTCTGCCTACCGTGCGCTCCTCCCTGAGCTTGGGTCTGGCATCAGCAGCCATGAGGGTATTCATGCTGGACGCCTCAGCATGGTGTTGTCGAGAGTGGCGCGTGATGAAAACAGGGCCTTTGAGCGTAGAGCTGTAAGGAAGCTGTTTGTGTCAGGCATCATGAATGCAGTCTTTGATTATTAGTTATAGCTAGAGCCTCCTCATAGCCAATGCTTATGATTGCACAACTACTGGATTATTGCCATGCTTCTGTCATTGCTCATGACTCGCAGCCTGCTTGCTTTGTTTGTTTCCTGAATTGAGAGTTAGAATTTGGCATCTGATTACTTATCAGCTGACTACTGTAATAAGTAATAGGATGTAGTTCTAAATTTCTAACAGTCTATGGCGGCTGTTGATGATGCACAGGATTTAAGTATTTTTCATCTGATGACTAAGGCCATAGAGAAAAGCATAATGACTTTGTGAATCCAATGCTTTAGCTTGCAGTGCTGTAAATTCTGAATTGGAATCAGCCGATGCCTTTGCTACTGTTAGTCGTGATGACAGGCAGCAAATTAGGCTTCATTGTCATTCCGCCGCATCTCATGAAACAACTACACAAGACTACTAGTCACTGTCACTGTCATGTTAACTTCAGTATTCTGCGTTCAGAGGTACAATGAACGCAAGGCTCGTGAGGAACAGGAAGCTGCAGCTGCTGCGTCAGGGCAAGTTGATGACGTAATGAAAGGGTTGGGGGGTTGGGTGAGCATGGGGAGTTGTCAGCTCAAGCGGGTGCCGCCTTGGATGAGGCTTTGGGTGAGCTTTGCCTTAGATGAGGTGTTGGGTGATGAGCTTTGCCTTAGATGAGGTGTTGGGT
>BEGY01000007.1:1005667-1025247 GCA_002335675.1 Chlamydomonas eustigma | reverse complement strand
TGCGTTGGGTGATGAGCTTTGCCTTAGATGAGGTGTTGGGTGATGAGCTTTGCCTTAGATGAGGTGTTGGGTGATGAGCTTTGCCTTAGATGAGGTGTTGGGTCATGAGCTTTGCCTTAGATGAGGCGTTGGGTGATGAGCTTTGCCTTAGATGAGGCGTTGGGTGATGAGCTTTGCCTTAGATGAGGTGTTGGGTCATGAGCTTTGCCTTAGATGAGGTGCTGGGTGATGAGCTTTGCCTTAGATGAGGTGTTGGGTCATGAGCTTTGCCTTAACAATTGCTGTCATAATTCCAACACTTGGGAATGCAGGTGTTATGTATCCTGTCATCATCTGTCCTCTCATCTGCCTAGTGCTGTCATGATTCCAACACTGTCATCAGTCCAGTCCAGTCATCTGTTATGTCATCTGTCCTCTCATCAGTCATTTGTCTTGTCATCAGTCATGATCACTAATTGCAATGATAAGAGGTGCTCTCAGATCTTGCCAGATCTGGATGACATTGACTATGTCCAAGCTGTTCTTCCTTTACCTGGCGATGGCGATGACTCTGCTGCTGACAGACTTCCAAGAACCCTGCTGACAGATTTTCAATGACCCTTATGACTAATCTATATACCTTTAACCTGCGGCTCACTCTGCATGTTATCACCTTGACTAGTCATAGCAAGGAGTGCAACTCCAGTGATGTCTCATCCTGACTGACTGAAGGTATTCTGCACTTGGATGATGATGTCATCCTTACTAACTGAAGGTACCCTGCACTTGGCTGATGATGTCCGTGCTGCACTGGGTGTTGGGACCTCCAGCAAGGCAACACAGCTTGACTTGCGCACTGCGTCAGTTTCAGAGTTGAGAGCGGAGCTGAACAAGAGGGTGACAAAGCGTGTGGAAGAGAGGCTGAAGTGTGGGGATCCAAAGTATGTGTTCAGGGCTAACATGTTGCCGCGGTCCAGATGAAGAATGATCCGGAATATGAGACGTGTTGACTGTCATATATATATTGTCCATGTCCATGATCCGGAATATGAGACGTGTTGACTGTCATATATATATTGTCCATGTCCATGTTGCTCAGTATCATCTTTTATGATGATTTATGGTGCAGTAGAGTCCCTTCCTATATTTTGGGGCATTGATGATTGGGGTTCTGAATGACTACTATAACTATTAGGGTTAAGAAGGAGACAAGAATGAGCAACTTGGGAGATGTATAGAATACATAAATTGCCTACTGGTGTTTTCCTGCTGTGCTTGCTATCAGTAGCACATTGTCGATGCCGTGAATGCATTGGAAATGTTCTTTTTAGGTCTGCTGATCCTTGCAAGATGGGTACACCAGGCTTCAGGCAGCGCTACTATAGCCGCAACTTCCCCCAAGAGATGAGGCGCGAGCTTGGGAACGTTGAAAAGGTGGCTCAGAAGGCATGTAGGGCGTTTCTGGAAGGCTGCACCTGGGTTCACAGGTGAGTGTGTGGACTTCATGAGTACCTGGATACATAGGTTACTTTGCAATGGGCTGTAAGCAGTGATAAGAAATCAGGGTCCATTGGTGAGGGGCATGCCCTGAGGCCTGATGGGCCTGCCATGGTCCTGCAGCCTGGATATTCACTGGCTGAAAGTCGTATAATGTATGTGTTTGATGCTGCTTGAAACAGATACATTTCAATACTTTATTTCATTCTTGTATCTAACTGTAAAGCAACACCGTCATCATAGTTACCTCACTTGGATCTCTATGTGAGTGTGCATTGTTCAATGAATGCAATTCAGGTATTACAGCTTGGGTAGCTCCACACTGAGCTACAATGCAATATCACCAGCTGCTCCACACATCCACACTACTGGAGTGCAACCACCTGCTGTGGCTGGTGCCTCATGGACATGGTTGTACCCTCACCACTATGCCCCTCTCATGAGTGATCTAGCAAGGCACTGCGCCAGGATACACCCTAGGCACAAAGGCCTTCTGGCAGGCCCTGTGAGCTTACAGAGAGGCCTGCCTCCTGACTGTTCACAGGCCTCATCGCAGGACTGGGCTCCTGTCGATGGACCTGTACGGCCTGTACTGCAGCTCATAAGTGTTCTGCCTCCGAGAAGGTGATCGCATGAAAATGAATATGTCATATGTCAGGATGAAAATGAATATGAATATGTCAGGATGTGTGCCATGGGTACACCATCAGGCCTCATGAGTTTTGATCATGTGCCATGGGTATGCTATCAGGCCTCATGAGTTTTGATCATGTGCCATGGGTATGCTATCAGGCCTCATGAGTTTTGATCATGTGCCATGGGTACACCATCAGGCCTCATGAGTTTTGATCATGTGCACTAGTGCATTGCACTACAGTCACAAAAGCAGCGAAGAGTCATGACCAACAGAAATTCTCTCAATCTCTGTCCAGCTTCATGTTCAGCTCTCCTACCCCGCTGCTATTCATTAGTTTTTAAGATCGTCACTTGATCATACGACAGAATTTCTCTCTAACTTTTCTGCTCTCAATCCGCATATATTCTCTCGTACCCAGCTGCTAGTAGACACCGAACTCTGCTTCCATTGCATGTCTTATATGCAGTGCGTCTAAGGCTCTTCCATCTCAACTAGCAAGCATGCTACATATGGCTCAAGACATGCAAGAGAGTGATGACAGCAGTGGAGATGAAAGCAAAGTCCGCCAGTCTAGGCAGCAGGGAGGAAAGGGGATGAAAAAAGATCATGTTTATAATGATTCCTTACCCCCTGCTGGAGCAGGCCTGAAAAGAGGTGGTGCTCACACGAGTGTTATGAAAGGAGCAGGCTTCAGATCAAGGAACCGCTTCTTCTTTGAGGAGCCCTTACAAGAAGAGGACGAAGCTGCTTCAGCCAGCGGTGCAGATGGTTCAGAAGATGACACAGAGAGCAACAGCGGAGAGGGAGATGAAGACTTTGAACGTGGTGGAACAAGCAGCAAATCGAGGTAACTGTTTCTATTGTTTCAAGGGTGGTTGTCTTGTGTTGGATTGGATGGCGAGCCGGAAGCCAGTCCCTGAAATTAGCAAGTGTCTTGAATCACAGCTGTAACAAATCAATTTGTGATCAGCAGCCTTGGAAGCTGTCTGTTGACAAGACCTTTAATCTGCCCCTTAATTTGTGATCAGCAGCCTTGGAAGCTGTCTGTTGACAAGACCTTTAATCTGCCCCTTAATTTGTGATCCTCAACACCATGAGAGATAGTCCTCTGTAGGGTTTTTCATCCCTCCATGCTGCTTCTGCTACTGCCTGCTCGCAGATTTGGCCAGATCCGCGAGGTAGCTGGTGATGTGTCCATGGCCCTGGCTCTATTGGCTCATGAGATCAAAAACGCTTTCCCATCCAACATCGAAAGGCTGCTGGACCTGAGCGGTGTGTTGCGGTAGTTGCAGAATGTTTGTATTCCATCTTCTCCATTTCCTGATGATGAACAATATGAGATGTTTGCGAGGGAGATTGACGCATAAAGAATACCTGACCTGCTTGGCTCATACACTGCGTCACCAATAAGCTCCTCGGGGTCCTCTGGTTCTCATACTATGTGTGTTTGGATGTGTTGACATGCTCTGTGCATTAGATACATCTCAAGTCCTTGCGGCTAAACCCTAAACCCTAAAACACATGTAGGCAAGAGGTACCTTACCAAGTCCATGCTTAATCCCTAAACCCTAAAAACACATGTAGGCAAGAGGTACCTTACCAAGTCCCTGTTTAACCCTAAACCCTAAAAACACATGTAGGCAAGAGGTACCTTACCAAGTCCCTGTTTAACCCTAAGCCATAAAAACACATGTAGGCAAGAGGTACCTTACCAAGTCCCTGTTTAACCCTAAGCCATAAAAACACATGTAGGCAAGAGGTACCTTCACACAGCTGTGGTGAAGCTGGCTCCAGCAGATCCTCGCCTTCTGGCCAACGTGATCAGGGAGGCGCTGCAATGTGGGGCGCAAATGACTGCTGTAGAACAGGTGAGATGACTAGCCCTAGTGCTGTAGAACAGGTGTGACGAATAGCCCTAGTGCTGTAGAACAGGTGAGACGACTAACCCAAGTGCTGTAGAACAGGTGAGACAACTAACCCAAGTGCTGTAGAACAGGTGAGATGACTAACCAAAGTGCTGTAGAACAGGTGTGACAACTAGCCCTAGTGTTGTAGAACAGGTGAAACTAGTTATAACATAGGATGAGCATGGTGTGCACCCTGTTTTATATGAATGCCTGAGTTTACGTTGATGCTTTGATTGCGACTGTAGTCAAGTCATGACTGATGGTTTACCTCGGTGACACTGTAGTCAAGTCATGACTTATGGTTTACCTCTGTGTCACTGTAGTCAAGTCATGACTGATGGTTTACCTCTGTGTCACTGTAGTCAAGTCATGACTGATGGTTTACCTCTGTGTCACTGTAGTCAAGTCATGACTGATGGTTTACCTCTGTGTCACTGTAGTCAAGTCATGACTGATGGTTTACCTCTGTGTCACTGTAGTCAAGTCATGACTGATGGTGACACTGCAGCTTCCTTCTTCTCCCAGATATGATCGTCTTAAACATCTTATCTGCTTATGAGTCATCGTGATAGAATCTCTGTTTTTCCTTATTCTTGAAGTGTGATAGTCTCACTACCTGAGCCCATGCACCTTTAAATGTAGTACGGCTAGGCACAGAGTTGCCTTGTCTCCATCTACTACATCTTTATACAAATAAAATGCTTCACTTAGTTGCTGATAATGAGCTTACCCATTGTGTTTAGTCTGTTTTCTAGTTCTGACTACTTCCTGGCCTTACTCAATGTCTTTGCAGCACCGTAAAGTTTTCCAGCCTTCAGAACTCCTGGTTTCATCTCACCTTCACAAACGAATCCTGTTGTCTCCAAACCTCAGCATCAGTACCACCAGTTGCTTACAGCCTCCTTCAGCTAGGGCTAGTAGTAACATATGTCCTCCGCCTCCTCCCCCGCCATCTCCTTCAGCTAGGGCTAGTAGTAACATATGTCCTCCGCCTCCTCCCCCGCCATCTCCTTCAGCTAGGGCTAGTAGTAACATATGTCCTCCGCCTCCTCCGCCGCCACCTCCTTCAGCTAGCGCTAGTAGTAACATATGTCCTCCGCCTCCTCCGCCGCCATCTCCTTCAGCTAGGGCTAGTAGTAACATATGTCCTCCGCCTCCTCCCCCGCCACCTCCTTCTCAGCATGAGGTAACACTATGGAGACTTATCCTTGGGTGGGGAGTGCCCTCCTTGGAACTGCAGCCACGTCGTGATGGTGTTGCTGCAAGTAATGATTGCGGTGTACAACTCTCCAGTGCTCTAACTTGTAATTCGACATCATCGTGTGATGACAGCTGTATTGCTGCTAGGGCTAGCACACAACAACATGAGTCCAGGAATAGCCGTAGTGTGATGGCACAGACCATGGTGATGATGCCCCAGCAGCAGGGCACTTCAACAGGAATTCTATTATCAGTGCCTTCAGCTGCTACCGGTCACATCATAGGAGGAGCTCTGGGTATGGTGAGCAAGAGACTCGTGCTTTCATATGACGTAAGCATAGTTGTGACGATGACATATTGGTATGGGGTACATGGCTGTCGTACCAGTAGCAGTGGAAGTTTTGATCGATAGTAGTAAGGCCAATATCAAGAGTTGATTCCATGGCAGACTGCGAACCAATTCTCAGTGTGATTGCGCCATAATGGTCCTCATCACAATTCCACGAGCTCTATTTCATTAAAAGTACGAACCTGATGTGGCGCTAATGATGCTTTGGTTCAACAGATCCTGGCACAGAGAGAAAGAATCATGCCTGTCACCCTGAAGGTTGACATCGCTTGCTTGCCTTGTGTCAACATGGACTGTGCCTTGTTACCTGGTGAGAACACTTAATGCGAACAACCACAATGTCAATTTTGAACGAGTACACCAAATATCCACAGAACCCCAATGATGTATTGGCTGTTCTGGCTGTAATTATCCATTGCTACGACTGCATACTGAAGCAGATAGAGCCCGGTCAGAACCGGCCATCAAGACTCATTACTTCTTGTTTGTATTATATTTGTTGCTGCTACTGCTGCCTTATGATTACTGCATACTCTGCTTTACAGTCATACTGACTGAAAAGCGTCTCCTGGCATGCCAATAAATGTGACGATGTTGTTCTGTTAGTTCTGTACCTATGCTGCTTATGAACTAGGAGCTGATGTGGAGTCTGGGAAGGTGTCATCCAAAACTTGGAGGCGAATCTCCAAACTCAACGAAAGAGCTCAAAGCTATGTGGACCGTGTACTGCACCTGCAGGGTGGTGGCAGTAGCAGTGGAGTAGGCAGTACAACTGCAAGCGATGCTCCGCCCATAATTCCGGCTTTTCACCGCCGTGATTTTTCCAGCTCATCTGCATCTGCTTATGGCAGTAATGTGAAGCAGCCGTACTCATCCGATGGGCGTGGAAATATGCATCATCATGTAAAAGGTTCATCGGGTAATGCTCCTCAATTCTCAGCAGGAGGAGACAGGTACCAAAATACTAGGGGTAGAGGAAGCACCAGAGGTAGGAGAGGGCATTGAATGAAGTAACCGTAGCAGATGCCATAATGGCTGGCAAAGTCGCTGAAGTAGAATGAATGAATGAATTTTGTGTATTAATTCTCACAAACAACTATTGAGAAAAAAGCTTTTTGATGTTTTTCAAGAAAAATGCTTCAATCATAGAAATGTAAAATAGAAAGTTGATGTAAGCAGCAGCAAAGCATTGCAAAACATACATTTCCCAATGACACCATTGATGTTACGTTAATGCTTCTGATGTCATGAGTTTAGAAGATACTCGAGTAGACTCTAAAAGAAAGCATCTTAAAAAACACCATTTAAAGTTTTAGTGGAAGACGCCATACAGGGTGAATTCAAAGACACCATTTGAAGGGTTGGTCAAAGATTCTGCTGAGAGCTCTCATGCACCACCTTTAGCTGCCTTCGCTGCAGCGAGCCTGCAATTAGCAACAGATAGATTGCACAGGAATTGGCGCACTCCAAACTGCAGTCATCTGCCTTGTTGATAAGCTAAACAAGGACACGTAAAGGTTGACTTACTGTGCTTTGAAGCTGTCCATCTTGCTCTCCTCATAAACCATTAACCAGGCTGGGAATCCAAAAACTGCTAGGGATACTATCGTGAGTGCAAATACATTGAACATTGGAGGTGGACTAAACTGCAAGCCAGGAAAGAAGAGCGTTTAGACTCATTGATGCATCATTCTGAATGCCAGATTTCATGGGCGCACGTTGAAGTCGACTTTGTATGAGTTGTCTCCGAACACATGATCCATGCTGGTATCAGGCTTTGGTGGTGGTAGGTACTCTCCGTTGCCACCCATATTTCTCTGTTGACGACCGACTGGGACCTGAGCGATTCTTCTGGACAAATAGCGTAGCATTATTTTTAAGTCCTTGAACCTGGTAAAGACTGTCCGAAATTTAGGCATCTTGCATCTCGCATCCTGCTTCCACGATGCCGTACTCTCTGTACCAGTGCTGCAAGAGAGATGAACTTTCAAATATTTTAAAGGGGACCACATGAAAGTTGATTATTTATACAGTGTTAGAAAATAAAATGTCTGCTGGATCCATAAACTGGGCAACGGTGATAGATGATGTAGAAGAAGCCAGTGCGCACTGGCTACCACTGAAGATTGCAGAAAATAACGTTAGCCAGGAGATGGCATCAAAGCTGCAGAGGGCGCAAAATAGTAAGACTTCCCAGATGAATAATTTATACTGTTGAAGGTAAAAATACCGATAGTGGTTCATAATGTTGCTTGAAAAGTTGCAATGTTCTTCAACAAAGATGCTTAAATGGCATTGATTTTGCTCTCTGGGGCAATTGCATTCCTTTTCCAAAGATGTTATGTTTGTGATGTCCATAATGTTTACAGCTGAGCGCTCAGGAGAAGAGACCTCAGTCACGATAAGAGGCCGCGAACTTAAAGGTGACATGAGGCTCAGCATCATCATGTCGTCTGTGAGGAATGCTGCCCTGCTCCACCATGCTGCTTTAAGTACCATTCCATAGCTCTTCTTGATGAGTTTACATTTCTGTTTGATATTGACCCTTCTACTGTCATGACTCCTGACCATCACCATGATATGTGACACAAACCCGCCATGCCACAGCTCAAAACACTCATCTTAGAATAGAAATATATGTACGTTGCATTTTAATGCAACAGGTCATCGCTATGAGCTCCCCAAAGATTACTATGCTTTCAGTCTGGTTCAAGTAGCAGACCAAAATGTGGGCAGAGGGCAGCTGGAAGATGATTCTGATCAAATGGCAGCGTCCTATAATGATACCACAGACATGGTTGATGACCAGAGCGCCCATTGGGAACAAGAGAGGTTGAGTCGTCATCATGAAGTAAGGGGCAAGTCGTGGAAGGCAAAGCACAGGACAGGATCCATCATGTTGTGGGGACATGACGTAGCACCTTCTAAAACGGATGCAGGACGGCGCTGCTTGGATTTCCTCTCAGTGGCTCAGAAGGTGTGTCATTGGGTTCATCGCAACAAGCTGTGACCTTGTGCAGGTGTTTAGAAGGGAGCTGCACATGCGTTAGAAATTAGAGCAGATGTCCAGAGGACCTCTGGAGATTGTTTCATGATGTACCATCTTCTACAAAACATGCAATGACCCTGAGCTTGTTCTGTACTGCCTCAGGTGCATGCCCCAATCTCCAAAGAAGCAGTAGAAGCACAGCTGCGCATTCTGGAAGCTTCATCATAACTAGAAGTAAAACCCCAATGTAAAAACGTAGCATTGCTGTAATAAGAAGAAGCTGTCTGAATTAGTGCAGATGAAGATGTTAACAGAAAAATGAAGAAATTCAAACCACTCAAGGGCTTAAAAGGTATCTGGATGGATAGCTAACATAAACACTGGTGTTGCTGGGTATACTACAGGGATTAGTCTTAAGATGTCAATCCGGACATCTGCTAATAGGTCTTGACTAAGCTAATGGTGAGAGAGGGCCTAGCTCTCCCTTTGAAACTCGAGCTTCCACCTCGGCCTGCGCTGCAGCGATTGCTGCAGGGTCCCTTCTTGTGTACTGCTTGTGGCCAAATACTTCCAAGTTGTACAAATACTGTGAAACATTTCAAAGCAGATGATGGTATGGGATGTATTGCGGCAAATCATTCATTCAACAAGGCAGGACAGATACAACAGCAAACTTGTTCTGAAGCATAACTGACTAAGCTACCTGATGATTTCGAGCCTTGTGTGTGCCAGTAGCATCCTTAATTCGCCAGAGGAACCTGTAATAAAAGGACTCTGGGGTAACATGAGCCTGCTTCCGAATCAAGGGGAACAACTATAACAAACTTACCCAGCAGTTCGACGGTAATATTCTGGCTCTTCAGAATTTACAGCAAAGTTATCAGGCGTTGTGCGATCCTTCCAAGCAATGATACGACTAATGCAAAAACAACATCAATATTATTCAGGTCCTGTCTAAAAGGTGTGAGAGTTTCAATATCTTACTCTCTCTCTCTGTCTTTTTCCGCTGATTCTAAAAAGCCTTGCCAATTCTTCAAGTCCTCTTTGTCAGCATCTTTAATTGTTTTACTCCATGTATGCTGGAGCAATTCAAAGATGAAAGACATTTCCTATCAATCCTCCATGATGTAAAAATTGGATTAGAGCTCAGGGCATGCCGCTCCAATGCTGTGACGTACACGAGCGCACAAAGTGTTCGGACAAAGTTAAGCAATAGCTGAGGAGGTAGGAATCGCCTTGTAACATGGCTAATGACTCGGGTATACCGTTCATCGGTAGTCTCATATCATTGATATCGAAGGCCGAAATCAGATATGAGGGAACCCTATACACTATTAATATGGATGATAGCAGCATATCCCTTCAAAATGTTAGATCTTATGGAACAGAGGGGAGAAGAAAAGATGGCCCTCAGGTTCTTCCAAGCCAGGAGGTGTACGAGTTCATCATTTTTAAAGGTGGCTTTCATAAATCTTGTCAAGAACCAGAATGATCTCACTTTACGCGAGTCCTCCTTTCGGCAACAGGAGAAGACATTAAAGATCTGGTCGTATCCAGTCCTCCTCCACAAGATCCATCTATAATATCGGCAGTGGTGAGTCTTCCGACATTTTAGAATCCTGATCACGCTTCCTTAGAAGTCTGACGTGGATGTTTCCTTTCTCAGCCTTCTTCTGGCTATGGAATGCCGCCCCCAGTTGCGCCACCTCCTGCACAGACTTATGGGCAGCAGGTAATGGTTGCGTGGGAACCACCTACTCCAGTTGTTGCTCATCTGCTGATTCGTTTTGAAGAGACTATTTCTTACTGACTGATGCGATGCGCAGAATGCATGGGGGCAGGCACCACCTCAAGCACAGCCTCAATATGGTAAGTAGATGTTCAGGACATGGCAATTCATTACTCAATCATGGATATACTACCAGATCAGATTCTCAACTGATCTGTCAAGCGCAAGTGGGTATTTTGACAACTCTCTCATCATGCATATGACATCCTCATGCTCATGGCACAGGTGCACCCGCAGTAGCCAATGCTTGGGGTGCGCCTCCCCCAGTTGCACAGCAACCACCTCCCAGGTAATGACTTGTATTTTCTGTTACAACCTTTTCCTTTCTTTCCCCTCCCAGTTCGAACATTACGTCTCCATGTTCATGCAGGCCTCAGGCACCCCCTGCTGCTGCTCCTGCTCCCACTGTGTCCCTCACACCAGCACCTAGGCAGCAGGCACCACCCCAACAGCAACCTCCCCAAAAGCCTAACAACTACGCCCAAGCAGCTGGTAAGAATACTGCAATGTGAAGTTCGCGGCTCAGCTCCCATCATTTGTTTCCCCCCTTTCATCCCAAGGAGCAAACTTCTCGACACTGTCAGTTTTTTGTCAGCTGCAATATTCAGTCATAGTACACATGGCTAATTTTCTCATTGGGATATTATGCATATGAGCTGATAGGTCATCACATGTACCGCATATGAGCTGATAGGTCATCACATGTACCGCATATGAGCTGATAGGTCATCACATGTACCACATATGAGCTGATAGGTCATCACATGTACCGCATATGAGCTGATAGGACATCACATGTACCGCATATGAGCTGATAGGTCATCACATGTACCGCATATGAGCTGATAGGACATCACATGTACCGCATGCCACTCAGGTGCTTCTCGTCCTCAGTCTGGAGCCCCTGGTGGTAGAGGCGGTGGTCGTGGAGGTGCCCCTTCTGCTATTGTAGGCAGTACATCAGGAGGAGGAGGTGGCCGAGGTGCAGTACCAACTGCAACAGTGAAACCAGCACCTGGGCCGCTGCCTGTTCCTCAGGAGGACTTTGATTTCGATGCTATGTTCCGGAAGTTCAATAAGAATGATATCAAGCCAGTAAGTGCATGTTGGTATGAATGGATCGTTCACCTTTATTTAAGACATGATAAGGACACTTCATATTTGACTCCTAAACAATTAGAAGTCAAAAATTTCTTGGATCTTCTAATAAGAGTCGCTCAATAGGTAGAGTATATGAATCCAAATCTGAAGGGTCTTGTCAGTAAGGGGGGCGGCTGAATGTAAAATGTTGATAACAAAAATGAAGCTGAGAGGCTCCAACTGCTGCAGTGTGTATGATCCTGTCTTGCTTGAGGATAGACTGATAAATAGCTCAAGAAATATTGAAAGCCTTGTGAAAAGGCACATCACTTTGATTTTATATTGTTTTTTAATTTTTGATTTTGCCCCCCATCAGGAATCAGACACAGCAGATGCTTCAAAGGAGTCGTACAAGAAGGATGACTTCTTTGACATGCTTTCTTGTGATGCCTTGGACCGTGGTGCTGATCGCAAGCCCATGTCTGAACAGCGGAGAATTGATATGGAAACCTTTGGTGGGGCAGGAGCTGTGCGCCACAACTACGGTGGCAGCGGTGGTAATGGACGTGGAGGTTACAGCGGAGGGAGAGGCGGCGGTCGTGGTGGCTATCAGCAAGCAACTGGTAGCTATCAGGGCAGGGTGAGTGATGAAGGGCAAAATGAGAGTGATGGGGGTACCATCAGTGACTGTGTTGAGGTGATGCGCACTGAGCGGTACCAATGATAGCACCAGGGCATGTAGTGCCATCAGTGACTGTGTTGAGGTGGTGCGCACTGAGCGGTACAAATGATAGCACCAGGGCATGTAGTGCCATCAGTGACTGTGTTGAGGTGGTGCGCACTGAGCGGTACAAACGATAGCACCAGGTCATGTAGTTTAAATATTGTGTTGCACTCCTCTATCCATTTTGATGCCCGATAATTGTGCTCTTACCATTGCATGCTTCTTTTTTTCTCAGGGTGGAGGTAGAGATGGGAACCGGGAGGGTGGCCACTATCGCAATAATGGTGGTAGTGGCCGAGGAGGTGACCGGGAAGGCTTCCAGGGAGGAGGTAGTCGGGGTCGTGGGTACAGTGGTCAGCAGGGTTCATACCGAGGAGGCGGCCGAGGTGGTAGTGGCGGTCGCTCCCATGCATCAGCAGCCAATAGTTAGCTAGCATTATGTTCATTGCCTCTGTTTATGGCCTTGTAAGACTAGGGATTGAAAGAACAGGCATCGCCCTCACTGAGGGACTGGTCATGACTGAAGAAAAGACAAATGCATGCTGTCATAACCCATGTTCTAGATTTTTGGGAGTGAGATCTGTAAACAATGAGAATATCCGTGTCCCACAACTCTTCCTGGCTGTATGCTAGCAATGTTTCAATAGGGTGTTCCAAGTTCTTTACAAGATAACATCAATGCTGATTATTACAATTACATGATCAGGAAGTTTGTCTGAAGTGGTCGCAAAAAACAAGAATAAATGTACAAATTCCACACAAGACCGGATGAGCATGCACCAGTTTCAGCAGTCTTGCAGGCATGGGGGCAAAATATAACTCACAAAAAAATCTAACATCCAACATTGAGAGAGAAAGCAGGAGGTTCGCCGACATAGAGCACGTGGGTAGAAACAAATCAATGGCATCATCACCTGCAATCAACATCCCCATGGTCAGACCTATGGCCATGGTCATCAAAGCTGCAGCAGCCATCAAGATGATGGTCATCCTCATCAAATATTGTCCCTGTGCATCTGGCTGGAACTTGCTGTGATGATACAAGCATTTCACAGGTACTACCTTTTGTGGCAACAAGATGACAGATTGACAAGAAATACATTCCAGATCACAAACACAGTGAATTCCCCATGAATTCCTAATAATACTCCAGGTGCCAACCAGCTATTAAACAATGGCAATCTCGACTTGGCCTGCCTTTCTGTAATGGCAATTGTATGCCTGAATCATGCATGCTCTTATGCAATTATTAGTGTTTCGTGATGATTCGTATGCGTGCAGCCTCGTAGTCTGGATGCAAGTGGCGGTACTTGAGGAACAAGGACACCATGGACCGGTAGAAGGCTTGGTGCAGGAGCTCCACTGCTGCGTCCTCATCCTCCTTATTACCTACATTAGGAGTAACATACATGTAGCAGGTCACCACATAAGAAGAGATGTGTGAATGGCAGGTCATCATATGAGCTCACATTGTTCAAGTGACACACGGCAGCCACAAACATCAGGTCACTGCATCATAGCTCATCAAGTGGGCTAAGTATTTGAAAATGTGACGTTTTTCAGTGACGAGTGTTTCGGTGATGAGTATTAAAAAACAAGGGACTACAACATTCATTCATACATCATGTCTCAGTCCAATGTGCTCCTCTCACCCTCTCTGCACTCAGGTGGCTCGATAGGTTCCCCCAGAACATAATACACAGGGCCATAATCAGGGAATGGAGCGAATCCCCACCTCCCCTTAGATATTGCAGGGCATACAAAGGTGAACAGGTGAGTTAAGGGTTTCCGGTTTAGTGGAAGTTTAGGACAAATAAATATATCTACATGACATGCTGATAGTTTAGGACAATACATGGCATGCTGATAATGCGCATTATGTCCTTGTTGAGCTGCTATAACTCACTCACCACCATGACAGAATCAATAGTGGACAGTAGTGGACAGTAGTGGACATCAAGTATGGATGAGGAAAAAAGGACAAACAACGATCATGAGTGGTGACATGCGCACCCCTGCAGAGAGGCTGTAAGGCAGCTAGCTATAAGGCAGCTATAAGGCAGATGCAGCCTATTTTTTTGAACCTGAGGTAGATAGTGAACGATGCTTTGTGGACATGCGAGGTAAGTGCCTTACCGTCACAAAGTACGGGAAGGGAAAGCCAAACTTCTTGTATGAGACCTGAGTTAGCAATCAGAGTGAGTGAGCATGCTGGTCTTGAGTTGGGACTTTGAAAACTATCTAGGATCATTTTTGTCATTTTTGTGACCAAACAAGATACAAGTTTGCAAGAGAGCAAAAGATATCTGTAGAGATAACAATACTATGTTTAGAAAGCAGGACCTTATGGATCCTCAGCACCTTTTGCATCGAAGGCGCATTTACAGCATCTCTGAACTGCCGGGCTTCCCCTAGAGCCAAGACTGGGACAAGGCATGCCCTGTGCTGCACTGCCAATCGTATGAAGCCCTGAGCAGCAGTAGGTGCAACTTGTTAGATGGTTCAGGAATAATGTATGAGCTGTAACATTAGATGGAAGGAATGCCAAAGATGATCGGATTTTATAATAGAGATTTCACACTGAATTTTAGAAACAATAAATATTCTAGTCTGCTCCAAAGACTCCGCGGCAATCAGAGAAG
Organism: Chlamydomonas eustigma; assembly: GCA_002335675.1. NCBI lineage: Eukaryota > Viridiplantae > Chlorophyta > Chlorophyceae > Chlamydomonadales > Chlamydomonadaceae > Chlamydomonas > Chlamydomonas eustigma. The sequence goes on along the minus strand of BEGY01000007.1, from coordinate 1,010,454 downwards.
CGAGATTGCTGAACCTCAAGATAAACAGTTACGCAACAATGAACAAGAGATTAAGACATAGCTTGTAACGCTTGCTAAGCATTGCAACGCTATCTAGATCATACACCAACGCACACCTTGTGCCCTGCATAGATGACCAGTTCCCTCTCTGACTTGTCCATATGCAACCTGTGGGTGTAGATGAGCTCTGCCTGGCCACCAGGGCACACCAGCACTGAGCCACACTCCTTGAGGGCTGTGATGAAGGTGGAACGATTGACCTGCATCAACGCAAAAGGAGAAGGTCTCACTAGAGTAGGGATTATTCTTTGCTGAATGCTCCTGATTTCACACTTCCGACCACCACTGCCATGGTCCATCATCATGAGTGTTCCTCGAGATCAATGCGCATGATACATACCTGCTGCCATCATTTTTTAGTGCTTTAATCTTGCCTCTTTATTTTTTATGTGCACAATGAATGTGTTGGGCTGAGCCCTTTGATGTCAAAGAGCCCTCGTAAAAAAATGAATCACGACAAGCCCCCCTTTTCCCATGTGACTAATTACATCAGATAAATGGACAAGTAGAGACCAGAGGTTAGTTTCTGCCTGTAGGGCATGAACAATTCACACCTGTCTCATCCCGGCCCACATCAAAATGTCTCTCATTGCTGGCACCCAATACACAATGCTCGCAGTCTGTTGTTAGGCAGAACGAGTACAGCACACAAACTTGACATTTAGGTTGGCTTAACACTGGCATGGCAATACATCCAGAATGGTTGGCCAATATCATTTCCTAGGGTAATGTACTGGCCTGAGTGACACAACCATTGAAGGTATCAGGGCCAATATCATTTCCTAGGGTAATTGCACTGGCCTGAGTGACACAACGATTGAAGTGATCGGGGCCAATATCATTTCCTAGGGTAATTATACTCACTAGGGTGACAGTACAATTAGAAACTATATATCAAGGCCAATATTTCCCCTCAGGGTGATTGTCCTCACCAGAGTGACAGGGCACACTTCAGGGTGGAAGGTTGTCTTGAATGTACTCACCAGAGTGACAGGGCACACTTCAGGGTGGAAGGCTGTCTTGAAGGTTGGGGACAGCGGCAGCAACCCGGCTCCTGTGGGGTATAGACCATGAGGATGGAAGCCAAAGATGTATCGGCGGCTTGGATCAGGATCTGCCTTGAAATCACGAATGATCTGAAGGTAGGACCAAGGAGTATGCATTTGTATATCTTTTGACACACACTGCATGGTAGCAACAACCAGGACTGCATAAACATCATAGTGTATCTGATTTGTAAAGAACAAGAGGCTCAGAACTTGAGGAACATGTCATTCAAGAACGAGAGGCTCAGAATTTGAACAACTCACAACAAACCGACAAGAGGAGGAGAAGACACCTCGAATGAGGACACTCACATACATCATGGGCAGAGAAGTAGTAGGGGGCGGTAATGTGCATGAAGTGCTCATGATGGATCAGAATGACAAACAATGCGGCTGGGTTGAAGTGTTTTTACCTCAAATCCTCCAAAGTAAAACTTCATTGATGCATCTAGGTTCTCTCCAAACCACTTCACTAGCCACGGCCAACGCCTTGAGCCTGTTTAAAATAACAACCAAACGGCATTGGTGACAATCATCAGAGGTTGTATCAATCATCAGAGGTTGTATCAATCATCAGAGGTTGTATCAATCATCAGAGGTTGTATCAATCATCAGAGGTTGTATCAATCATCAGAAGTTGTATCAATCATCAGGGGTTGTATCAATCATCAGAAGTTGTATCAATCATCAGAGGTTGTATCAATCATCAGAGGTTGTATCAATCATCAGAAGTTGTATCAATCATCAGAGGTTGTATCAATCATCAGAAGTTGTATCAATCATCAGAGGTTGTATCAATCATCAGAGGTTGTATCAATCATCAGAAGTTGTATCAATCATCAGAGGTTGTATCAATCATCAGAGGTTGTATCAATCATCAGGGGTTGTATCAATCATCAGAGGTTGTATCAATCATCAGAGGTTGTATCAATCATCAGGGGTTGTATCAATCATCAGAGGTTGTATCAATCATCAGAGGTTGTATCAATCATCAGAAGTTGTATCAATCATCAGAGGTTGTATCAATCATCAGAAGTTGTATCAATCATCAGAGGTTGTATCAATCATCAGAGGTTGTATCAATCATCAGAGGTTGTATCAATTATCGGTAAAATGAGTTGAAGTATTTCAAGATCAAACCAACTTAAATTTAAAAAGTAAGCACCATAAAGCACAATGTAGGGTTTAGAGAGTATCCTCAAGCCCTCGATTCAATACCTGTGTGCTGTGGGTTTCCTCTGGTGGTCAGGATGTAGTATGGGATGTGCACTCCAAGAAACAAAGATGGAAACCATCGCATTGGAACCACGACAAACAAAATAGCCCAGAACGCAATGTAAAATTGAAGAGGGGAATACATAAGCAGCACCTGAAGGCATGAAAACAAGTGAAGAGGGGAATACATAAGCAGCACCTGAGGGCATGAAAATAAGTAAGGGCAAAGATCAAATCATTGAGCAGAGAGCTGGCAGAGATTGGTATGCAACATTGGATTACTTTCATCCAGGTGCTCATGTACCTGCGACAGTAATGCATTGTTGTATTGTTTAAAACAGGAACAGTGGCATCAGGTACAGAAACAAGGTACGAAGGGCTCCTCACCGGCATGAGAACTTTGGCGGCTGACTCAAGCCCCACCATCATGTGTGTGCCTGCTGACTGCACCCTCCTTATAATGTACAGCATGTTGAACACTCTCACAGGTACCTCGGCATTACTCTTTGCATCAGATACTTCCACACAAGTGTCATCCCACACTGTACTACTGTCATCATACAGCTGCAGCACCTCCTCTCCTGCCTTCCTACCCCTCTGTTGAATGAGAAGAGGGTCCTCTCTCACTCTATTACCTTCATAAGCCAAGAGTGAGAGTGCCAGCACTACAGGTGCTGTGAACATGAGGGCGCCAGCACCCCACACCCCCACCCAGCCCTTCAAAGGCACTAAAAGAGGAGAGCGGGTGCCAGCCATAACCACAGCTTTGACCAACACCCCAACGTACACGAAGCTGATTGTGAACATGGTCCAACCTAGAGCCTGAGTAGGACAATCACATGCATGCGTTGTATCAGCCACTGCAAGCTGTGAAGGTACTACTTCTAGGGGTAGGTAAATGAGGAGGAAGAACCATGGTTTAGGGTCTCCTTAAGGATCAATCAGAAGATGAGTGCCGCATGACAAGGCCAAGACGAGGCGACACTATGTCAGACATTCCTAGCTGTTCAGCTTGTACCGTGTATAGAGTTGTAGTTATCAAGCCATGACACTTCTTAGCTGTTCAGCTGGTACCGTGTATAGAGTTGTACTTATCAAGCCATGACACTTCCTAGCTGTTCAGTTGGTACCGTGTATAGAGTTGTACTTATCAAGCCATGACACTTCCTAGCTGTTCAGCTGGTACCGTGTATAGAGTTGTACTTATCAAGCCATGACACTTCCTAGCTGTTCAGTTGGTACCGTGTATAGAGTTGTACTTATCAAGCCATGACACTTCCTAGCTGTTCAGTTGGTACCGTGTATAGAGTTGTACTTATCAAGCCATGACACTTCCTAGCTGTTCAGCTGGTACCGTGTATAGAGTTGTACTTATCAAGCCATGACACTTCTTAGCTGTTCAGCTGGTATCGTGTATAGAGTTGTAGTTATCAAGCCATGACACTTCTTAGCTGTTCAGCTGGTACCGTGTATAGAGTTGTACTTATCAAGCCATGACACTTCCTAGCTGTTCAGCTGGTACCATGTATAGAGCATGCCACTGAGTACCTTTGACTTCAGCATACCACTGACAGGTGACATAGCTGTCACTATCATACCTCAGTACCACCACAACCTATAATGGACATCCCACATCCCTGACCTACCTGGGTGGCAACAAACACTTTACCCCCCTTAAAAGGCTGCCAGAATCTCCATGAACCAGAGCTGTCTTCCTCCTGCCCCAAGTCAGCCTCAGTCAATGCCCCTGACATACAGGATGATGCCTTCAGATATGAGCCTTCCACACTCCCTCTGTCATGGTCGAGACCCATTGAAACAGGAGTCATAATCCGGCAAGCATCCCCCAAAACAGGTAAAATATTGTTTTGTTTTGCATTAGGACCCTTCGGCTCCTCCTCCAAGTGTGGAACCATGACTTCACACAAAGCTTCCAATGAAGCTGCTTTCGACATGGAGCTGCCAGGGCTCTCCCCTCCACACTTTAAGGAGCCCTCATTATCACTTGCCAAGCTCTTATCTTCTTTGAAATGCCCTAAGACATCAGCAGCAAGCTCCTTAGGCAAAGTCTGATTGTTCACACTTGTGTCACCCTTTGCAACACCATGACTGGTATTTTGTCCTGAAACCCTGCTGCGAACCCTCATCCGGGCTACATTCACAAAGCGAAGCCAGCCGGCCAGGCCATGAATGCTGGTGGCTGCCACCAATAGGCAGGATAAGGCAAGGAGGCAGTAAGCGACCCTACAGGACCAGTAGGCAGGCTAATAAGGCAAAGAGGCAGTAAGTCACACTGCAGGACCACTAGTAGGCAGGCTAATAAGGCAAGGAGGCAGTAAGTCACACTGCAGGACCAGTAGGCAGGCTAATAAGGCAAGGAGGCAGTAAGTCACACTGCAGGACCAGTAGTAGGCAGGCTAATAAGGCAAGGAGGCAGTAAGTCACACTGCAGGACTAGTAGGCAGG
>BEGY01000007.1:979882-1005662 GCA_002335675.1 Chlamydomonas eustigma | reverse complement strand
GTTCAGCTGGTACCGTGTATAGAGTTGTACTTATCAAGCCATGACACTTCCTAGCTGTTCAGCTGGTACCGTGTATAGAGTTGTACTTATCAAGCCATGACACTTCTTAGCTGTTCAGCTGGTATCGTGTATAGAGTTGTAGTTATCAAGCCATGACACTTCTTAGCTGTTCAGCTGGTACCGTGTATAGAGTTGTACTTATCAAGCCATGACACTTCCTAGCTGTTCAGCTGGTACCATGTATAGAGCATGCCACTGAGTACCTTTGACTTCAGCATACCACTGACAGGTGACATAGCTGTCACTATCATACCTCAGTACCACCACAACCTATAATGGACATCCCACATCCCTGACCTACCTGGGTGGCAACAAACACTTTACCCCCCTTAAAAGGCTGCCAGAATCTCCATGAACCAGAGCTGTCTTCCTCCTGCCCCAAGTCAGCCTCAGTCAATGCCCCTGACATACAGGATGATGCCTTCAGATATGAGCCTTCCACACTCCCTCTGTCATGGTCGAGACCCATTGAAACAGGAGTCATAATCCGGCAAGCATCCCCCAAAACAGGTAAAATATTGTTTTGTTTTGCATTAGGACCCTTCGGCTCCTCCTCCAAGTGTGGAACCATGACTTCACACAAAGCTTCCAATGAAGCTGCTTTCGACATGGAGCTGCCAGGGCTCTCCCCTCCACACTTTAAGGAGCCCTCATTATCACTTGCCAAGCTCTTATCTTCTTTGAAATGCCCTAAGACATCAGCAGCAAGCTCCTTAGGCAAAGTCTGATTGTTCACACTTGTGTCACCCTTTGCAACACCATGACTGGTATTTTGTCCTGAAACCCTGCTGCGAACCCTCATCCGGGCTACATTCACAAAGCGAAGCCAGCCGGCCAGGCCATGAATGCTGGTGGCTGCCACCAATAGGCAGGATAAGGCAAGGAGGCAGTAAGCGACCCTACAGGACCAGTAGGCAGGCTAATAAGGCAAAGAGGCAGTAAGTCACACTGCAGAACCACTAGTAGACAGGCTAATAAGGCAAGGAGGCAGTAAGTCACACTGCAGGACCAGTAGGCAGGCTAATAAGGCAAAGAGGCCGTAAGTCACACTGCAGGACCACTAGTAGACAGGCTAATAAGGCAAGGAGGCAGTAAGTCACACTGCAGGACCACTAGTAGGCAGGCTGATAAGGCAATGAGGCAGTGTTCCAGTCACCAGGAGTTCATACCAGGAGTTCATACCAGGAGTTCATACCAGGAGTTCATATTTATACATACATACAGCACAATGTGTTTTTAGTTGGCTAAGACAGAAGAGATCACTATCAATAAGTAGCTAGACCTTAACCGGCTCATCAGAACAGTCAAACATTAGTCCAAGATGCATCGCTACAGATGCAGTGAATTTTATTGAGTAAATTTGGATAATCACGCGTTATCAGCAATGAAGGAAAAGATACATTCAGAGACTGATGCGGTGAACCTGGCCCTGTCTTTCCATCTTCATGGAATTCAGAACTTTGCTTACCGTGTTGATAAGAGTTAGGAGGGCAGTTGTTCAACACATTGCTTACCGTGTTGATATGAGGTAGGAGGGCAGTCGTTCAACACATTGCTTACGGTGTTGATATGAGGTAGGAGGGCAGTCGTTCAACACATTGCTTACGGTGTTGATGAGGTAGGAGGGCAGTCGTTCAACACATTGCTTACGGTGTTGATATGAGGTAGGAGGGCAGTCGTTCAACACATTGCTTACCGTGTTGATATGAGGTAGGAGGGCAGTCGTTCAACACATTGCTTACCGTGTTGATATGAGGTAGGAGGGCAGTCGTTCAACACATTGCTTACCGCGTTGATATGAGGTAGGAGGGCAGTCGTTCAACACATTGCTTACTGTGTTGATATGAGGTAGGAGGGCAGTCGTTCAACACATTGCTTACCGTGTTGATATGAGGTAGGAGGGCAGTTGCTCAACAGTGATGAGCAGGGCTTGACCCGCTCCACAGAGTAGCAGGCAGAGCAGAATAACAGCAGCTGATGCTAGGGTTGGAGACAGAAGCTGCAACAATATTACACACAGGGAAGGAGGGAGGATGTTGAGCTTACGTACTTGCTGATGCTCATGAGAAAGATTAAAAGTTGCTAAGAATTCAGCCTTGGGTTTGCAATACAATGCGGAGAAATGCGCTGAACATTAACCTGTGAGGTCCGCAATCTTGGCTCATGTGCCAAAGCTGCCTTCAACATGAAGCACACTCCCATGAGCACTGCAACAGCGAGAGCTTCAACATACAGATCTCCTTTAAAACCAAGGTTTGAGGAGAATCTGAAAGGAGGCCTCCAATTCAGGGCCAGATAACCCGACCCAGAAATGATCCAAACGAGCTACGTAAACATGTGCCCAGCCCATTCATGTACGATGTTGAAAAGCTTTCAGATAATTTGCGCACATACCCATGCAACTGTCTTCAGAACAAAGTGTCTAGGTCCTCCCGAGAACAGCATCCTTCTGGTAATAAGCATACCTAGTATTATTTATCACTTGTTCCATGCACAACTATCATTGTGGTAACAGTATTCAGAATGTTTTGTATAAAAATTGTTTCGAACCAACCGAAGAACAACCACTTCAGTACGGTCCGAGTCTCGAAAATCGGAATGCAATTATTAGTTTTTGCCAATGCATGCGTATAGTTCATAAACTGATTACAAAATTGCACACATGAAAATGGCGAGTGCCAAAATAGTATTTGTGCTGGGCGCCCCAGGGTAAGCTAGTCACTTAATAAATCACTGATGTCAGTCTTAAAAAAATTTCTCATCATTGTACAGAGCTGGGAAAGGAACACAGTGCGCGAAGATTGTTGATAAATATGGATGGAAGCACCTTTCTGCAGGGGACCTGCTGAGGAAAGAAGTTTCAGATGGCTCCGAGCTGGTACGCAACTTATGAGAACTTGCCCCCAATGTTTTTTTATCAACATGTCACTGTAGGTAGCTTCGACGGTGTTTGATACCTGCATTTTATCGCAGGGATTGCAAGCAAAAGAGCTTATGGAAAATGGGGAGATGGTCCCTACATCTCTCGTTCTAGGTAAGAAAATTATCAAGTAAATTTTCTGTGTTCAAGTATTTCTTCAACGCTCTCTGTTAAATCTAATCTCAGATTTGCTAGTTAATGCGATGACAACAAGTGGAAGCGAGGCATTTTTGATTGATGGATTTCCTCGAAAGCTAGACCAGCTCCAAGCTTTTGAAGAGAAGGTAATATCATTAAAAATTGGCAATGATGTTCAAGCACTCTGTGATTCCTGTTGCATGCATCCTCAGATCAAGCCATGCGATGGTGTCTTGGTTTTCACTGTGCCTGATGACGTTGCCGTGGAGAGACTGGTCAAGCGGGGAGAAAGCAGTGGCAGAGCAGATGATAACGAAGAAACAATTCGCAAGCGCATGGAGGTGTGAGACTAGTACTGCATTTATCACACTTTATGTCTCATAGAACACTGCAACAGTCCTGACGAACATTTGAGAAAAAATAGCTATATTGAAAAAACGGCTTTGAGGATCTGACTGCTTAGAGGGCTTTCTGGGCTTTTTGAAGTAGCACGTCCTTAACAGGTGTTCAAGGAGGAGAGCCAGCCAGTCATAGACGCATTGAAAGGCAGCGGCAGAGTGGCTGAAATTAATGCTGAAGGCAGCCCAGATGAGGTGTTCATTGGGGTTGAGGCTTTCATGGACCCTATGGTTGAAGTGAAGGCTTCAGAAGATGATCCCCAGGTTGAAAAAGAAGATGATGCACTTACAGCTGACGAACATGTAAAAGGAGAAGATGCACCTGCTGAGCAACATACTGAAGCAGAAGAAATTTCTGCTGAGCATCATGCTGAACCAGAAGAAGCTCCTGCTGAGCATCATGCTGAGGCAGAAGAGGCACCTGCTGAGCACCATGCTGTGGAAGAAGAGGCACCTGCTGAGAAAAATGCTGAGGCAGAAGAGGCACCTGCTGAGCATCATGCTGAGGCAGAAGAAGCTCCTGCTGAGCACCATGCTGAGGCAGAAGAAGCAACTGTTGAGCACCATCCTGTGGTAGAAGAGGCACCTGCTGAGCATCATACTGAGACAGAAGAGGCACCTGCTGAGCACCATGCTGAGGCAGAAGAAGCAACTGTTGAGCACCATACTGAGGCAGAAAAAGCACCTGCTGAGCAAAATGCTGAGGTAGAAGAAGCACCTGCTGAGCATCATGCTGAGGCAGAAGAAGCAACTGTTGAGCACCATACTGAGACAGAAAAGGCACCTGCTGAGCACCATACTGAGGCAGAAGAGGCAACTGTTGAGCACCATACTGAGACAGAAAAGGCACCTGCTGAGCAACATGAGGCAGAAGAAGCACTTCCTGCATCCTCCCACACAGTTGACCCCTCTGCCCGCATTGTATTTGTACTGGGAGCACCAGGTGCTGGCAAGGGCACACAGTGTGCTCGCATCGTACAACACTATGGGTGGTCACATTTGTCAACTGGGGATCTTTTGCGCAAGGAGGTGAGGGTTCATATCAAGGACACGTGATATTCATGTACCTTTCCCTTCTGGCAAGGAGGTGCACAGTGTGCAGTGCTCTTAAATTGTAGACTAAAGGGTTGTTTCGGATATCTTTGTACTGATATAGTGAAAAGGAGCACAAGGCCCTTGGTTTCATCTGTTCTATTTACAACCAAACATATTCACAGCCAGATGTTTGTTGGCTTTTCATTTCTGTTTACAACCTTCTGATTGTCTCATTGCTTCCTTAACCATCTGATCCTCAGGTGTCAGAGGGCACTGCCCTTGGTGTACAGGCCTCTTCAATCATGAAAGAGGGAGGTATGGTGCCTACAGCACTTATCTTGGATCTGCTCATTGCTGCCATGGCCAGTTCCCCAGCTGGTAGCAACTTCCTGGTAGACGGATTCCCTCGTAAATTGGATCAGCTGCGAGAGTTTGAAGCCAAGGTGTGTCAGTTAGCCAACTAACTAACTGTTAGCTCAGACCCTGTCCAGAAAACTGTGTTAGCTCAGACCCTGTCAAGAAAATACTCTGAAGGTTACTGTACATAATTTTTGACATTGTTAGCTGTGTCTTTCAATTTAACGTGTTTCCATTTTCTGCTGTAGATCAAGCCATGCGATGGTGTCTTGGCTTTCACTGTGCCTGATGATGTTGCCGTGGAGAGACTGGTCAAGCGGGGAGAAAGCAGTGGCAGAGCAGATGATAACGAAGAGACAATCCGCAAGCGCATGGAGGTGTGAGACTAGTACTGCATTTATCACACTTAATGTCTCATAGAACACTACTTAGTGTGAAGTGAGTACTTCAGGAAAATTGGATATTTTCTTGCACATGTATCTGTTTAGAATCCACATGGATGTATTGGGAATCCTGTTTCAAATTTTGAGTTGATAGAAGAGATTGACGTAGATATCAGTGGGGTTCTGATAGTGGCGACTCCACTTTGACAGGTGTTCAAAGAGGAGAGCCAGCCTGTGATTGATGCTCTAAAAGGCAGTGGCAGAGTTGCTGAGATCGATGCTCAGGGTACCCCTAAGGACATTTTTGTTGAAGTCAGGAAGTTCATGGATGTTATATCAGGGGTCACAGCTACTGAAGAGGAGCATCATGGTGACGCCGAAAAGGCTGTAGCTGAACAAGATGTTGTAGCTGAAGAGGTAATAGCTGAGCATGTTCATAATGTTGAGGAGGCTGCGGGTGAGGAGCTCCCACCTTCTGAGCAGCCCCTCTCAGCTTCTGCCCCTGTCAGCTCCCACACAGTTGACCCCTCTGCCCGCATTGTATTTGTACTGGGAGCACCAGGTGCTGGCAAGGGAACACAGTGTGCTCGCATCGTACAACACTATGGGTGGTCACACTTGTCAACTGGGGACCTCTTGCGCAAGGAGGTGAGGGTTCATATCAAGGACATGCTTGTGATGATGAAGCATAAACCTCTCCCTTCAAACTAGGGGCTGAGGGTTCATATCAGGGACATGCTTGTGATGATGAAGCATAAACCTCTCCCTTCAAACTAGGAGGTGAAGGTTCATATCAAGGACATGTTTGTGATGATGAAGCATAAACCTCTCCCTTCAAACTAGGAGGCGAGGGTTCATATCAGGGACATGCTTGTGATGATGAAGCATAACCTCTCCCTTCAAACTAGGAGGCGAGGGTTCATATCAGGGACCACCTTGATGACTGCACTTCTACCCACCATATAATGATGAGTCAGGAGAAGCAGCAGGAAGCTACCATGCACATGTCCTACTTGCCCTAGAATTCATCAGTTCTCACTCACAATTCTCATCAATTGGTTGAAAGAACTGCTGGATCTGTATTGAGGCTGTATGAACAGACATAATTTGCCCTGCGTACATTATGAACTGCAATGTTTGCATCCCAAGTCCCTTCTTCATCTGATCCTCAGGTGTCAGAGGGCACTGCCCTTGGTGTACAGGCCTCTTCAATCATGAAAGAGGGAGGTATGGTGCCTACAGCACTGATCTTGGATCTGCTCATTGCTGCCATGGCCAGTTCCCCAGCTGGTAGCAGCTTCCTGGTAGACGGATTCCCTCGTAAATTGGATCAGCTGCGAGAGTTTGAAGCCAAGGTGTGTCATGGTAGCTTTGCTATGTTATGATTTAGTTCAAATCTTATAGACAACATGTTCTGAAGATAACTGAGCAACATAGGACGCTCTTGGCAGTGTCTTAAAATAATGTGTTTCCATTTTCTGATATAGATCAAGCCATGCGATGGTGTCTTGGCTTTCACTGTGCCTGATGATGTTGCTGTGGAGAGACTGGTCAAGCGGGGAGAAAGCAGTGGCAGAGCAGATGATAACGAAGAGACCATCCGCAAGCGTATGGAGGTGTGGAATAATGGCTTGATTTTCTCACACTCTGTGTGTTAAAGAACATTTCTTATGGTTTACTGAATATGTGATATCTTGTTGCACATTGATGATTTGGGAATCCTTTTTGCAATGTGAGTTCATAGAAGAGATTTATAGAGAGGAGATTCATAGAGGAGATTGATGTTTAGAATCCACATGGAACTATTGGAAATCCACATGGAACTATTGGGAATCCTGTTTCAAATTTTGAGTTGATAGAAGAGATTGACGTAGATATCAGTGGGGTTCTGATAGTGGCGACTCCACTTTGACAGGTGTTCAAAGAGGAGAGCCAGCCTGTGATTGATGCTCTAAAAGGCAGTGGCAGAGTTGCTGAGATCGATGCTCAGGGTGCCCCTGAGGACATTTTTGTTGAAGTCAGGAAGTTCATGGATGTCATATCAGGGGTTGAACCTGAAGCTCATAATGAGGAAGCAGGAGTTCAACCTGAAGCTCATAATGATGAGGTGCCTGTTGAGGAAGCAGCTGCAGGAGCTGAGGATGATGTAGGGGATGATAGCCCTCCATCAGCTGCCGCGGCGGCCCCTGTTGAGGAAGCAGCTGCAGGAGCTGAGGATGATGTAGGTGATGACAGCCCTCCATCAGCTGCCGCGGCGGCCCCTGTTGAGGAAGCAGCTGCAGGAGCTGAGGATGATGTAGGGGATGACAGCCCTCCATCAGCTGCCGCGGCGGCCCCTGTTGAGGACCTGCCTGACGTTGCGCAGTTCAGCCAGAAAGAGGTAGATGCCGTCGTAAAGATCCAGGCAGGGGCAAGAGGGATGCTGGGAAGGAAGCGGGTGAAGAAGATCAAGGGACATTCCGGGCAAGTAGAGGCTTCTAGTAATGAAACCGGCCAAGAGGAAGAAGGAGCTGATGAAGACGGATTGGAGATGCAGCAGGAGGAAGGAGAGGAGGAGCAGGACGCTCCTCCTAAGGCTTTGCTGGAGGAGCCGCCTGCCCATGTAGCAGAGACTGTAGCTGAGTCTAAGCCAGAAGTGCAGGACCTTCAAGTGGAGGAGGATACTTCTACCACTACAGCCCCCCCTGTGATCCAGCCAGTACCGCCAAGCCAGTCCAAGCCCACGACTCCTCAGCGCCCTGTCTCCTCTTCCCCACGCCCAGGATCCAAGCCCAGCGTTCCTCCTGCTGCTGCTGCTGCTGCTCCCCCTGAAGTGCTGCCTGCCCCAACACACACACCTCCTACCCTACTTGTACAGCCTCCTGTAAATCAACGTGCTGCATCCATCGCCCGTGCCACACCCACAAAGACGCTGCCAGTACGGCAGTACATGGACATGACTGTAGTGCCCATCTTGCGAGAGGCACTCCGCTCCTTGAATGACTCCAGACCTAACGACCCTCTGCGATTCCTCGCTGACTACCTGCTGGCTGCCAGGGCCAAGCGGCTGAATGGAGGCGCTCAGACTTGAAGCCTAAATAAAGTCGCCATATAACTTTGTTAGAGGCACTCATAATTGACTGTTGTAGCTACCTGACTGTAAAACTCTGCAAGGATAGAGCCATTGGACTGTTGATTTTCCCTGTTGCAATAATAACCTATTCCGTCTGATGATTCTGTTACTACATCATCACTCAATTGTAATGACATATGATGTAACAATAATCCTATATTTTAATGTAGGTTAGGATGAACTCGCCCCTTCAATAATGCTAGAATGTACATTCCATGCAGTCTGTAGGACATAATTCGATTCAGGATGTGTGAACTTCAGCGCGATTGAATACAAATATCAACCGAAAGAAGTAGAATTCCATTTCCATTGAGTTAAATACAAAGTTCCCAAATCATTTGGCTGAACAAGGCTTGACCATTCTACCATCTACACGGAAAGAATTATAGCTCAGCATGGTCACAAGCATCGAGTCTCAATCAGGTGAACAAATCTAGTAATTTGTATCAGCACCAGCATGTTGTCTAGTCAAACTCAACTTAAATAACATACCTACCTTTCGTCATGAGAGTATGAGCTCCCTGCTGAATGAACAGCATGCTATGGCGACCACTTTGTCCATGAAATCATTATGCCTTTATCATATACCTGCTCCTTAAGTTGAGACAGACTCCCATATGGGCTCTCAATAGACTTTTCAAATAAACCATGTAATAGAGTCACCACTCAGCACCCTTTATTCATCCAAGCATGAACTCTGTAATTCAACCTCGCTGCCCTGGCATCACAAGCAGCAGTCCGAACATCCAGCAATAGCCTCCAGCATAGGTTATGAGCGCCCTAATTCAATTATTACAAGGACTCCTCCTCCAGATCTGCCCAGCGCACGTTATACTTGGCTGCCAAGTAGTGCGCGCCCACAGGGCCCCTGCTGCCATAAGGGTACAGCTCCGGAGCCACCTTCTTAGCCTCAATCTCATGCAGCATGGGTGTGTACAGCTCCCATGCGGCTTCCAGCTCGTCAAAGCGGATGAACAACCTCTTGTCACCTGAAATTGACAGGGAAAAGGGAAGTTTAGTGCAAAGGCAAGGACTGAAAAGGAAAGGGAAATGCAAAGGCAAGGACTGAAAAGCTATCAGTAATTAAATACCACATTATATGCTTGACGAAGCATAAATCATACATAGTCCAGTACATGGAATAACCTGAGTGCAGCATGACTAGGTACAGCGTCGTTTGAAGAACTTGTCATATGTCGCATTCAAAACAAAAAGGTAATGCCTTTTTGATGCTGTAGGGAGGGGATTTTTAACCAAGGTGAGAAGATGTGTGATACATGAGATGTACTTGTAACATCACTTATCTATCGGTAAATTACGACTCAGCCATGTAGTCAATTATGACTCAGCCATGTAGTCACAACGACATTGTGTTTCTTGGATAGTAGTGATACCAGCTATTCATTCACATCACATCTCCCGAAGGCTCTTACCATTCACAACATCCAGAAGCAGCCTCTCATAAGCATCAGGCAACTCCTTCTTGTAAGTACTCTGATATTGCAAGTCCAGCTTAGTCGAGTCAAGCCGCAGACCAAGGCCTGGCACCTTATATCGCAGATATAAATACAATTGTTATGATGAGAATAAAGGTGATTGGATCATGAGCGGATTGAACAACAGTCCCCACAGGATTTCTCCACTCAATGCTGATACATATATGATGCATGCTACTTACAAGTAGACCTCCCCGGAGCATACAAAGATTCCTGTCCTTAAACCCTACTGTCCTAAAGCTAGAGGTGTCAGATAAGTTACCTCAGGGATAACTTAGATAACTAGCTTCATGTGGCAGCCAAGCGTTCATAAGCCATTGCTGCCATATGACCATATCAGATGGCTACCTAGATTGTATAGATCTACATTTTGCGCACTACTTAGTGATTCATGTTCTCACCTTGTTGTTGATCTTGAGGTAGATAGACTCTTTAGGTTGAATGCGGATCACGAGTTCGTTGCTGGTGTTGTCCATGTTGGAACCCATCTTGTGTTTGTAAATGTTGCCAGGGATGTGCCTGTGAACAGCCAGATCAAACATATCAACGCTGTTTGTAAATGTTGCCAGGGCGGATGTGTCTAAGAACATCTACTTCATACACAGATCATTCAACAGATGTCATGTCAAAGGATGGACATCATGTAAAAGGATGGACATCATGTAAAAGGATGGACATCATGTAAAAGGATGGACATCACGTCTCCCAATAAGCATTTGAACAACGTCAGGGTTTTCAATCCCACTAGCACATCTTACACACCTGAACTGCACCCTGATCTCGGCCCTGCGATTGTCCAAGGCCTTACCGGCCTTGAGAAGAAAAGGGACACCATCCCATCTTGCATTGTTGATGTGCATGGCGATGGCAGCGAATGTGGGGGTCAGACTGCCCTTAGGTACTGTGGCATCATCCAGGTCTAGCAAGCACAATAATCAGAAGAGAGATAATGACAAAAGGCGTAGATAATTCCGAGCTGAATAAAGAGCTGAGAATATAGCATTTTTAAGAAAATCCGAGTGGCGAATTATCATGTTGGTAAGGTTCATAACGCCAACAGGGTGCATCGTCAGAACTACTCCATGCAGCTATAATTACATGGAGACATGATACTAATAATGGCGTGTCAAATGATAGTACGCTGCATGGGTGCTGACATGCACTAGTAAACTCCCAGGCCTACATGTACTCACATCCTGGTAGGTTGAAGTTCTTCTCCTTCCTGCAACAAACAAGATGGTTTTAAAAGATGTTAACATTGGCTGCAGCGATAAGTTCAAGCTTCATAGGTTGTCAGCGATGCTTGAACGACACTATTTAAGCAGAACTCATGTCACAGAATCGACACACTCGGGATGTTATCTACTAGAAGCATTGTAAGACACACCTGCCCTTGTACTGCCCAAGCACTACATCATCCAGCTGCACAGGCTGCATGCTCCTCACCACCTTGACCTTCTCATTTCGGATGTCCTCTGCATCCAGGCTGACCTGAAGATAGCGCATAAGGAAGCATGGTTCAGGGTTCTGGATTTAATACTTCATTCCAGACTGTCCAGTCAATGATGCAGACTTGTGAATGAAAGTTAGCCAAGACCTTCCTAAGCAGCAGAAGTTCCAGGCAAGGCTGAAGAGCTAAGATGTAGCATGCATCATTCAGCTCTGACATGACACTTTCAAACTCTCATTCCACACCATCTTAAACCCTCATGAACCCTCACCGGAGGCTCCATTCAACACCATCTTAAACCCTCATGAAACCTCACCGGAGGCTCCATTCAACACCATCTTAAACCCTCATGAACCCTCACCGGAGGCTCCATGGCAAAGAGCGCTACTATTTGCAGCAGGTGGTTCTGAATGACGTCACGGATTATGCCGTATTGATCAAAGTAACCCCCACGGCCCTCAGTGCCAAAGTTCTCACTGAAGATCACCTGTCAAAACAAAATGGTCAAACAAAACATTTAGGACTTTAAGGGGCTCCACATCTCTGGTTCATGGTGAGCCATAAGAGGAAGCAGGGGTCATAGGTTGGTTGGTGAGCCATAAGAGGAAGCAGGGGTCATAGGTTGGTTGGTGAGCCATAAGAGGAAGCAGGGGTCATAGGTTGGTTGGTGAGCCATAAGAGGAAGCAGGGGTCATAGGTTGGTTGGTGAGCCATGAGAGATATGGGTCACAACAGAAAGGAGAGCCCCATTATCTGGAAGCTGACTCACAGTATATGAGCTATTATCCTATGCATTGTCAGGATCTACGCTGTTTCATCAACTCACTACATGTCATGACTCAGCAAGGCACTCACTTGTACGCTCTTGATGTAGTCTCTATTCCACAGAGGTTCAAACACCAAGTTAGCAAACCTGCACACACACACATAGAAGCACAGCAGTATCATGTATGTGTACCTAGCACACTCTAACTGCACCATCTCATGCTTTAAAGTACCTGCAGCATCTTCTTACATGAGGACCATACATAGTTGGGCCAACATGACATTTGACCTAGTACTTATGAGCAGGGCCTGCAGGTTCCCAGTGCTTAAAATAGTGACTTCACATCAGCACAAGGCCTGCAGATTCCCAGTGCTCAAAATAGTGACTTCACATCAACACAAGGCCTGCAGGTTCCCAGCGCTCAAAATAGTGACTTCACATCAACATCATCTCCCCCTTGAGAACACATAGCAAGGGTACTAGCACCAACACCCTCTCCTCAGTATCACCTCAACACAGTCAAGTTCTCAATCAGCTCCTTGCCCAGGTAGTGGTCAATCCTGTACGTCTGGTCCTCTCTCAGGTACCGTGACAGCCCATCAGAGAGCTCTCTGCTGCTGGTACTGTCGCGGCCAAAGGGCTTCTCCACAATGACTCGAGTCCATCCAGTCCTTTGGAGTTGAAAGATTAAACAAGTAGGTTAGTTTGTTAGTTATCATATATTACACAACATCACCGGTTCATGCAGTCGTCCTATGGGTTGAAAGAGAGTAGATAACAGCATGACATTTATTACTCTTTTGAAAGCCATTGAGAGTCACTGATAAATTAATATGGATCTGTCTTTCTCACTCTTTCTCACAAAACACTGTACCTGTCAGGAATCGGAGGTTGAGAAGGTTCAATCTTGCTGTCAAAACCTGTTTGTTAGGTGTCACTACCCAGTCTGAGGGAGGGTATTCGACTTACTTGCTAGAACACTGCTCGGCAGCGCCTCCAGCTGCTGCAATGAAGACGTTTGGCGGGATGGACAAGAAGAACATGCGGTTGGCACGTGGCTTTGAAACCTCCTGCTCAGACATCTTGGTGTTGAGCTGAGCAAAGCCGCTAGAGTCATCATAGGGTCCCTGCGATGATCCATAAGTCATGACAGGGTTAGGAGCTACGGTTTGGCATAAGGGTTTATCTGAGGTATGATGAATAAGAAATATGGGGACGCCATGCCAGCCCTCCACAGTGCTGCTCTCTACAGTGCAGGCTCCAAGAGAGTCAAAAGTGATAAGGAGTTGGAGCATGAACAACTAGTACACCCCATCTCCCTTTTCTGCATTGTTGTACTTATTGTACTCCATTAGCCACAGGTTCATACCCAAAGATCAGGGCATTCACTCACAGCTTGGTAGAAGCAGCGCTTTAGGAATTTCTCCTGAGCATCTCCACACTTCTCCCTGTAAGTAAGAAAAAGAGTGAATCAAGGGACATCATGGTGGCACCAGCCATCAATATGGAGCATCCAGTCCACCAGTTTGGACAGGAATCTTTCGATACATTATGCACTGAGTCTCGCAGTCAAGATGTAACGCAATCAAAACAATAAAATCATTTCCTTCAGGTACATAGCTTAACGATTCTGGAAATACACTCCACACAAAACAATACCACTGTGACAGGGATTGTAAGCATATAGCCACACAAAACAACACCACTGTGACAGGGATTGTTAGCAAATAGTCACACAAAACAACACCACTGTGACAGGGATTGTTAGCATAAAGCCACACAAAACAACACCACTGTGACAGGGATTGTTAGCATATAGCCACACAAAACAACACCACTGTGACAGGGATTGTTGGCACATAGCCACACAAAACAACACCACTGTTACAGGGAGTGTTAGCATATGGCCACACAAAACAACACCACTATGACAAGGATTGTTAGCACATAGCCATTCTTTCAAGGCAGCAGTACCCCTCCCTCAAGTTTCCCACTGCTTGCATCAGCAGCTGAGGATCAGTACAACAACAGATGTAAGATCAATGTCAGAACCATCCACTCACGCTGCATCTATTCTGCAGGTTAATGTACTGGAGATCAAGTCGCGGAAGTCGGTATCAGACATCTTGCTCCTTGCATAGCCAAATATCTGGAACTCCTGCACCATCAATCATTCACCATAATGTCAACCATGTAACAAATATTCTCACATTGCCAATGCACATCAGACCACTGCTGCTATTGAGGTACCTCCTACCAGTGGCCTCTTATGATGAAGTGAGGTAGATGACAATAAATATCAGTGCATCATAGTAGTACTATTGCTCCTCTAGAGCAAGAAGGTATACATCTTACACATAAGTGTCAACACACCTCTGGCAACAGACCCTCAATAGAACAAGAAGGTATACATCTTACAAATAAGTGTGAACACACCTCTGGCAACAGACCCTCAATAGAACAAGAAGGTATACATCTTACACATAAGTGTGACCACACCTCTGGCAATAGGCTCTCAGTAGAGCAAGAAGGTATACATCTTACACATAAGTGTGAACACACCTCTGGCAAAAGGCCCTCATAGTACAGAGCGAACAATGCGGGAAATATCTTTTTCTTGGCCAGGTCTCCAGATGCACCAACAACCACCACACTTAGTGAAGAGGTAACCCTTCATGTACACAGCAATGTAAACAAGTACATGCATGAAAACATAGTCATAACAACTAGTGCATGCATGAAAACCGGTTACAGAGATACTCTAATCCATTAACGTAACAAAGTCATGAAAAAAATTGCATGCATGAAAGCCATTGAGCAACATAAGGGTCCCATAATACTCGCATGGGCTGAAGCTACTAGCCATTGAGCAACATAAGGGTCCCATAATACTCGCATGGGCTGAAGCTACTAGCCATTGAGCAACATAAGGGTCCCATAATACTCGCATGGGCTGAAGCTACTAGTGCACATAATAAAAGTAAAAAGGATATATCCCTTGATACCTAAGGTACTGCTTACCAGTCATTGATCTCAACATTTAAGGCCTGGGAAGTGGATGGAACGGCGATTGCAGGAGAGTCTTTAGATGCCAAAACTGAACTTGGCACAGCTTGAACCGCAACACCATTCTCTCGACTGCCTGCTAGTGCGGGACCTGATCGAAGGTGTGAGATACGCTTCAGATACGCAGAGACGCATAGGGGCAAGTAAATGCGAGATAAATCATTACTTTTGAAAGATCTCAACATCTCATTTGTTGCATGGGAGACTCTGGTCAAGCTCAGATTTGGGAGAAGGCGTGATCGATCTGCTAAGCGATGCACAAGACCGTGTTTCTTCGGCTGAGAAAAAGATTTAAGCTTAACCATTGATTCTGATGGCGTGGTATTAAACAATGAGGACATTCTTGGAGCTATAATCGGGCGTTAGGAGCACGTGATAGAAGATTTACCAGCCTCCCTACAAAGATTTTCGCAAAGAGAATTCTCAAGCACTCAATGGAGTACACTCACTAATAAAATGTGCAGGGCAAGAACCCTTGTCCTCTGAAAGGTTCCTGCATTGTCGAAAGGGCCATCTGTTCGCAGTACTGCAGGTTCGGATGTGTGAAACGATGAAATGAAAGAACAGTCCGCAATAATTAAAGTCAGATTTCAGTCAACTATGGGCACGAGACAGCAAGATGTGCGGGATCAAGAGCTGATATCAAGGCAGGGCTTTACATCCATGATGGAACAAAGGTAGGTGCCTATGTGCTTGAAACATGGTTTGACATATGTGCCTTCATGTTCAGGATCGAGGAGCTTGAGACTGCCATAGCTTCCGCATTGAAAGTGAACAAGCTTCTAAATCAGGTGATGTCCTGAAACCCTTTGAAATACAGCCTACATCATGATTTGATAACTATTCATGTAAGTAACAAGTTTGGAATGGGAAGAAAAATGTTGCTGCAACATTTCTTCAACAACGCGTCATGTACCTTTTTAGAGGGTCGTTTTAGTTAGAATAAGCCTTTATGTTTAGAGATCTGCA
The DNA here is from genome assembly GCA_002335675.1 of Chlamydomonas eustigma. Lineage (NCBI taxonomy): Eukaryota > Viridiplantae > Chlorophyta > Chlorophyceae > Chlamydomonadales > Chlamydomonadaceae > Chlamydomonas > Chlamydomonas eustigma. The sequence goes on along the minus strand of BEGY01000007.1, from coordinate 989,512 downwards.
AAACTTTACGCCAGAAAATGTCTCATAATAATTTGATAAGTTTTAATAAAATTTTCATACTTTTAATGGCTTTGCTTGCATTGTACAGGAGGTTGAAAAGTATGTCATAGCTTCAGACAGAGAGCATGGTGACTGCGAGGCATGGATGCGGCGTGCCAGAGGGCTTGCCAAGCAGCTCCATGCAGCACGTAGGCGTGGTGCAGTTCATACAGGGAGTGGAGGAAGAGAATTAAATGGAAACCTAGGAGGTGATTCAGAGGAGTGCCACTTTTATGATGGTGTAGAGGATGGAGGATGCAGAGCCTTGGCTGACTACCTGGACAAGTTAGAGGCTGCTACAGACGCAGAGGAGAGAGATGCTGCACCCAGCACATCAGGGCTAGCTATACAACCATCACCGGCACAACTGCGTGTTATTGCAAGGCTGATATCTAGAGGCAAAGCTTCTGGATGGCTGATTGAGCCCACAGAGGCAAGTCAGACTGTTGAGTTGAGGAGAAAGGCTGGTGGTGAGATATAGATGTGCTGGGTTTTCAAATCACACAATGCAGCAGCCAGACATATATCTATGTTTGTCCACATGATGATGCTTGTGAGAGGATAAGTCAGGTCTGGCTCAGTAGATCTTGTACGCAGTTCTTCAATGTGATGCAATTGGATCTGATGTGGTGCAATTTGTTTTGTGGTCCAGGTTGTCCTTGGGAAGGTCCTAGGCCAAGGATGCTTTGGGACCACATACTTGGGTCGATGGAGAGGAGCCGATGTGGCAGTCAAGTAAGGACTACTGCTCCGATTATGACTTAGTTCATCTGCTTGATTCCACAATTGTGCAGAATCAATGCAACAGCATCAGTAGTGCAGCTGTGAACACATTCTATTAACTGGAGATATCTAGAGGCAAAGTAACACATTCTATTAACTGGAGATATCTAGAGGCAAAGTAACACATTCTATTCACTGGAGATATCTAGAGGCAAAGCAACACATTCTATTGACTGGAGATATCTAGAGGCAAAGTAACACATTCTATTAACTGGAGATATCTAGAGGCAAAGCATCACNAGCAACACATTCTATTGACTGGAGATATCTAGAGGCAAAGCATCACATTCTATTAACTGGAGATATCTAGAGGCAAAGTAACACATTCTATTAACTGGAGATATCTAGAGGCAAAGTAACACATTCTATTGACTGGAGATATCTAGAGGCAAAGTAACACATTCTATTAACTGGAGATATCTAGAGGCAAAGTAACACATTCTATTAACTGGAGATATCTAGAGGCAAAGTAACACATTCTATTGACTGCAGTAATTCAAGTTTGTACAGATACAAACTGAGATAATTCTGAATTCTATAATCGCCCATTATTTTTACACACTGTTTAGCCTATAGCGCATGACTGTTTTCTTTGCATCCGAACTTATCCAGATGTGTACGAGTATCCAAAGACACAGAGCTGACCTCCTTCCTGAGAGAGGTTGAGGCGATGTCCCTGGTGAGAGGGTATTGAGCACTGGTATGCAGAAGTGTCCTGATGAGCTGGCTGGTTACTCCATCCTTGACTCAAACACCAGTACTTCAGGGCCAAGTTCCCAATGTCTAAATAATATCCCCCAAATCCTAATATCATCAGCCAAGTATGCCTGCTTCCTGTTGTTCTTCCTCTTATCCCACTTTTCTGATACCTGTGCTGATGCTGCTGCCAGGTGCGACATCCTAATGTGGTGCCTTTTCTAGGAGCATGCATACAAGCTCCAGATCAATTCTGGTTGCTCTCTGAGTTCATGTCTGGAGGGACCTTAGAAACTTGGTTGAGACCGGGAGGGAAAGACCCACTCATTCCTAGACCCTTAGCTCACAGGACCAGGGCAGCCCTTCAGGTGGGGTCATACAAATTGTCATGCACAACCTACAGCACTTACTGCGGTATTGAGGGCTATTTCAACACAAAGGCAGCCTTGAAACCTCAGGGCAAATGTATTCTCTGGGAAACCTTGAAACCTCAGGGTTTAGAGGTTATTATTATCATAGTCTTGAAACCTCAGGGCAATTGTATTCTCTGGGAAACCTGAACTCAAGTCACACCTCGTCTTATCTGTACTCTCGTGTATCGCCAAAGCCTTGTTGTTCACGGTACATCTCTTCAATGCCTTTAACCCCGACTCCTGACCCCGCCTGAAACCCGGATGCTGATTCCTACTAGGTGGCCCAAGGTATGGCTGCTCTTCATGGTTGCCAACCTCTCATCATGCACCGTGACCTGAAGCCCTCCAATGTATTTGTGGATGCTGGTGGTGCTGCCAGGGTAAGTACCAGGGAAGACCAATGCTGCTGCTGGTGCTATCAACATCATTGATGATCACGTTACAGAGGACACATAGATTTTTTTTTGCCATGCCTAACATGGCCTGTGTGGAAGTAGTCAGCGTTCATGATCCCTGCACCGCTTCTTGCCTGCTGCCTCTGACCTGTACAGAATTAGTCAGCATCAAAATAATGCTCCCAGGATCACCTTCTTACCTCCCCCCTTGTCAGATTGGGGACTTTGGTCTAGTCCGACGTTTGCTTCCGGAGGAGTCCAAGGCATCCTTGACTGGAGAGACAGGCACCTACTTGTACATGGCACCAGAAGTCATGAGGTGGGTATAATATGGCAGTACATTACATGGCACCAGAAGTCATGAGTTGGGTATAATATGGCAGTACATTACATGGCACCAGAAGTCATGAGTTGGGTATAATATGGCAGTACAGTACATGGCACCAGAAGTCATGAGGTGGGTATAATATGGCAGTACAGTACATAGGATATTTTGCTGTTAGTAGCTATCCCACATGCGTGAGTGGACAAGATTGCAACAATTGCTCACACATGGATTACTGCAAGGGTTGTTTGTAATCAGTGTGCAGTCAAAGTTAGGTATAAGGTTGTTTTAATTATTTGTGATAATTGCTCAACCTTGGGTCCTTGTTTGTTAGTTATATGCAAACGCTTTGGGAACGTTATCGCACTCTTTATGTGTGGATTACAACAAATCCTTGCCTTGTCATGTAGGCATGATGTGTATGATTACAAGTGTGACATCTGGAGCTGGGGAGTCCTGTTCTCCGAGACCATGGATGGTGGTCGCCTCCCTTATTGGTACACTTACATGACGCCAGTTCAGGTTTGGGAGCCAATTAGTTGTCATGATAATGAATCATGCAGATATTTTTTCTTGTGGATTTAGTTCCGTTCCTAGATGGGTTTTCTTGCCATTCTCAGTCTGTAAGGCGACACTCTTTTCATGTAGTAGAAAGCTTTCTTTGACTCTGCCGTGGTTCAGCTACTTGTTTTAATTGGTTCAGCTACTTGTTTTAATTGCTTTGAATTTCCATTCTGGATAAATGATTCTGTTTTGTTTCTGATCCAGATTGCAACTGCAGTTGCAGAGGAGCAGCTACAGCCCCACATTCCCACCGACCTCCATGCAGACTTGCAGGTAAGGAATGCTGTCGGTAAGAATCAGTCAATCAGTACTCATCATCATCGTCATGTTATAACTCATAATCTGTCAATCAGCACTCATCATCATCATCATGTTGGAACTCATCATCATGCAATCAGTACTCATCATCATCATCATGTTGGAACTCATCATCTGTCAATCAGTACTCGTCATCATGCTGCCATGGGAGATGGTATGCATTTTTGTACTTGTCATGGGATGTCTCCCATACTGTATTGATGAGCTTGTGTTTTATGAAGAGCACTGAAGATCAATGCTTCATACGCAGGTTCTAGGGAATATAGCTTGTCAGTTTGATCCATACACCCGTCCAGACTTCAACATGATAGTGGCTGAGCTGGGGCCTATTGTACAACAGCTTGAAGATGAGCTAAGCATGAAATCGAATTCAACTATCCTAAGTCACATTCAACATTTGACTGCTGAGTGGGGGGGAGTGTTGAGGAAGGCCATATATGGGCAGAAGGCTATGAAGTGAGCCGGTTTGGCTGTTAGCAATAATTCTTTTCCTGGTGATGGTCCTTGCCGCTGCACTGCCAATGGTGTTAAAACCCTGAAGTTAAAACTCTGGGTCTTCAAACAATAAAACATATGATTTAAGCCAAGGAAGGACACCTACATCGATCTTGACAGCATATTAAGCTGATGAATTACTCTCCAGACCTGAATGCTGGATATTCAATGTAAGGAAAGTTCTTTTCAACTGAAAAAGAGATTCTCAGTCTCTGTTAACGTCTGTATTTACAATTTGCCTCAAGGAAACAGGGCTGCTAGGCATCAAGCTCAAAAGACATTATCCAACAAATATGACGAAATTTCAGCACAAATGCTGCTGCTGTAGATACAATATAATCTCAGATCTCAGAAGTGCAGGCTGCACTTCAACACAAGGATTGCTTGTGCAACAATCAACGAGTGAAGACTTATTCAGAAGAAACAAATATGACCCACATCCAATTTTGAAGGCCTACAGCAAATAATGTGTGGAGGTGTCATGCCATCCATAACTCGAAGGCAGTAGCTACATGAAAATAAGGAAAGACAAGATCAAGCAGAAAGGCGATGCCTCCAAGTAACTTCTTTGAATTACAGAATCTTAATTTTATGACCCCAGCCAAAACTGAGGTTCCTCATATCAAGGTTAACAACTTGTTCCGTAGACACTCTTTGAGTCTCAAGGTAATTTAGCGCTTGTTGAAGTTGAGCTTCTTTTGTGCCAACATGTTAATGAACCAGAAGAAAGCGATGAATCCCACCTGAGGCAGAGAACAAAAGACATCTTAGACGACATAATGTTACAGACATTTTAGGAGGTGCATCGTTCTCTCAACAAGATGGCTTTAACATCATGCTTGCAAAGCACATTAATGAGACATGCAGTTTGCAGAATTATTCTTAGGAAGACAACTTACCATGATGAGTGCACAATATGGATAGAAGCTCTCCTTGAAGTTGTAGTAGCTGACCAAGAAGTTCTGGATCGTGGACTGCAATGAGACAGGATGTTGATTAAGGACCCAACCCAACCCTACTACCAGAAGAGAGGTGGTAGTGCCATGTACATCATGTACCTCATCTCATCCTTAGAACAACACCTGGCAAAGTATTTGAATATGATGTTAACACTCAACAGGCACATGTCATGTCACTGAGACTCACAGTGGATCCATCAGGGAGTGTAATATTTTCCGTGTTCATGGAAAGCTGAGAAGCAACGACGCCTTCGATTGAGTATGAGAGTGGATCCAAGTAATACATCCTGAGGAGGGAAGGCCACAAACTATCATGAGATGGAGCTTCAGATGAATGTAGTATGAAAGAGGATCCAAGTAATACAGCCTGTGCAGGGAAAGACAATAACTGGTATCTGATAGAGCTTCAGATGCCAAGGCTTTGGAGCCAGGCCACACAGACTCTTATCTTTCAATTTAGGTGGTGAGAGAACAACATTGCCTGTTAATATTTCTAAAAGAGGGCTTAGGTTCTGACATTGTTGTTCACATTGTTTTTGTTCCTCACTCACCATTGCCAATAGATGGGGAAGTTAGGGTAGGTGATGAAGAAGCCTCCATACAAGAAGAAGATGTTGAGGAACAGAATGTTCACAATCTGAGCCAATGCAACCACTGGGAAAATGGACACTGTCATCATGCCGAAATACCTGTGGACACATACATGAGAAAATACCTGTGACCACAGATCTTGAGCCCTCCTGTAAAGGTTCATGAAAGCCTTTGACCATCAAGCATGATCCTGAACCCTTTTATTACACTAAACCCTTTTTTATCAAGCATGATCCTCTGATTTTTGTGACTTTTCATACAAATCGAGCTAATGAATGAATGAATGCATGAAGATATTCATTAGGATGCATCGGGCGCTCACGTGAAGAAGACCAGCAGCAGCCAGGTGAAGAAGAGGTACCAAAAGAAACGTGCTGCAGTGACTTGGAAACCAATGAGGAAGAAGGTGGCCAGTGAGTAAAGTACAGCTTGCAGGGTCACGTAGGGGATCTCTACCAATGCCTGTTCACAGCAGTGAAGAAAGACCAGTTGTCAGCATTCTGACAAAACAAAACTCACAAGATCTAACTTGAACTAAGCGTAGGAATACGTCCTTTTGCATTTCACATTACAATGTGAGGCAAACAGAGGAGTAAAGGCTACCATCTCACATTTGCCAGAGCAAAAGCCTCCACACAATACATGTTAGCTGCCTTCTCTCTGTAAAAGACTGTTCGAGCATTGGCTATGATGGGCAGCACACCAGCAGCATTGGAGTATCCCATGAAGACAAGGCTCAAGAACAAGGCACCAGCAATGTTGATGATGTCGTTAGCAGTGCTGCGATGCGAGCCGTTCTGAGAGAAATAAGTATTGAGGAAAGGTGTAAAAATTCATTAATTTCTTTGGAGCGCTTTTTCATGATGCACCACCTTTTCTGGCTTACAGCCCACAAGACTCATCGTTTCATTGATAATCTGTCATGAGATGCATTTTTTACACTTCGTGACAGGACACAGGTTGTAATCTGAATCCATTCTCCTCCCTCCATATAAAAATATCCCACCTGGTAATAAATGGATCCAAGCAACAGGCCCAGAATGGTGCTAAACACGCAACGCACAGCGTTGTACTGCACACACAAGAGGAATCAGAGTTGTTACTTCCCCGTTATTATACATTCATAATGAGCATTCATCATACATTCACAATGAGCATTCATCATACATTCACAATGAGCATTCATCAAGACTTAAGGAGCCACAACCTAGAACCTGTCTTTCCATTCATCAAGACTTAAGGAGCCACAACCTAGAACCTGTCTTTCCATTCATCAAGACTTAAGGAGCCACAACCTAGAACCTGTCTTTCCATTCATCAAGACTTAAGGAGCCACAACCTAGAACCTGTCTTTCCATTCATCAAGACTTAAGGAGCCACAACCTAGAACCTGTCTTTCCATTCATCAAGACTTAAGGAGCCACAACCTAGAACCTGTCTTTCCATTCATCAAGACCTGAGGAGCCACAACCTAGAACCTGTCTTTCTATTCATCAAGACTTAAGGAGCTTGTCTTTCCATTCAGCAGACATGAGCTGATAGGCTATTCATGACCGGGTGGACATTTCTATTCCTTCATCTGTGCTCACCCCTGGGAAGCGCCAGTACTCATTCAGAGCGCGTCTCATGAGAGCCATGAACTGGACTGTGAAGGGTTGTGCATAACCAGCAACACGGGTGGGCTCAGCTCCTTCCTTGGGTGTTGCCAGTTCCTCAATCAGGACATTGTTGTGCCTGATTTCAAATGAGAAGCAGCATTCAGCATACATGTTGCTTACTACTTAACAAGGCATTTACCGGTATTTTGGTCAGGTCTTGGGAGACAAATTTATGATCATGCCACAATTTCAAAACATGTGTGATTCCAACACATCCTGATGAGCACAGAGTGACCTTATAGACCTGATACTCACTTGCTGAGCTTGCTGCTTGCGTACAGGTCCGCAAAGTCAACTCCAAGCCTCTGCTCAGGGCCCAAGGCGGTGATCTCCAGCATCCAGGTAGCTGGGTTAATGCCATTGGCACAGGGGCGTACTCCTGGGATGCTCTGCAAATCAGAAGAGGAACTTAGTGTTCAGCATTATCACTTTTTTGCACAGTTTCTCTATCTTTCTCATGTACAGGGAGCGGTGAACAAATCATGCCCTTTTTTTCTCTGCATACATGATTATAAATGAATCACTTTGTTGTCATGTGTTTATAGTTCAATTAGAGGCAATTGGGTTAATAACAAGATCCCACCTGGAAGTACTCCACCAGGAGAGCGGCACGAGTACCAATCTGGCCATGGAAGATTGTGCGGCCACCTCTCTTGAGCAGCAAGAGTTCATCGAAAGCCTGAGGGCAGGGGTGACAACTGAAAATGATGAAGCTGAGGGCTTGGGCTGAATCAACTGTCCTAGACATCTAGACATCTCAGTGCACCTCATATCATAAAACATCTCAGTGCACCTCATATCACAAGACATCTCAGTACACCTCATATCATAAAACATCTCAGTACACCTCATATCACAAGACATCACAGTGCACCTCATATCATAAAACATCTCAGTACACCTCATATCACAAGACATCACAGTGCACCTCATATCAGGACTTGCAACTTCATAGTAGAAGCAGATATTTTGCTAACAACAGCAGGGCATGTTCAGTGGTTATTTCCTATCTGGGACTCACATCGAAGATATCAATACTAGGTTGATGGATGGTGCAAACCACGGTACGGCCAGTGTTGACAGTGTTGCGCACTGCACGCATCACGATGGCAGCCGCACGAGCATCTAGACCACTTGTTGGCCTGCAGGCAAGAAAGACAAGGGGTAAGACAGAGGTCAGGAGATATTAAACCCTGTATATAGGGTAAGACAGAGGTCAGGAGCTACTAAACCCTGAACTAAAACTATAATCCTCATTCTATTACTTACTCATCCATGAACACAATGCTGGGGTTGGCCACTAGCTCCACTGCAATAGTCAGCCTCTTACGTTGCTCCACTGAGAGACCAAACTGACCCGGTGCTCCCACAATGGAGTCCCTCAGTGGCTCCAGTTCCACCAACCCCATCACCTCATCTACAAACAGCTCCACAGTCTCGCGGCTCACGTTGTGGAGACGCAGCAGACCAGAGATCTGGAGGGCCTCACGGACAGTGGTACGAGGCTGATGGATATCACTCTGCTCAACATCTGTGAGCAAGGAAACAGAGATGTGATGAGCTTGAATAATAGTGTTCAGATTCTGAAGCTTCAGGATCCAAGGTCCAGGTTATCATTTAGGGTCCAGGTTGCGTTCTCGAATTCATTAGAATTTGAAAGGAGGCATTGAATTCAGTCATTCGTTATTATTACTCACATCCAGCAATGGTTGCAAAAGACTCTTGTTCCTTAGGGAAGCCATTGACGCGCACATCTCCGGTGATGGTGCCGACAGTCTTCCTTCCAGCCAGGACATCCATCAGTGTGGTCTGTGTGTTGTAAAACATACGGTCAGCATAACTCTTGGCTGTTTCCACAGATTTAAATTAGAATGTCAAATCACTTGTAGACTGAGTCAGCTTACCTTGCCAGCACCAGACACACCCATGAGGGCAGTCAGCACTCCAGGGCGGAAAGAGCCTGTGATATCAGTCAGAAGCTGTAGCTGTGGCTCAGACTCACCAGCAGCCTTGGCCTCGTCATAACCTGCCAATCAGACGAGGATAAGGAAGTCAATTTGGGTGTAAATCTGCTGCAATGAATCATGTAGAATGATCCGATCCAAAGAATCATTTCTGATGATCCAGAAATGATGTACGTAATGATGGCCTTAATAGGGTCTTAATGCCATCCATCATAGGGACAGCGTAAGACATACTTTAAGCACCAGCAGGCATGGGGTCTTAATGCCATCATAGGGACAGCGTCAAGACTTACTTTGAGCACCAGCAGGCATGGGGTCTTAATGCCATCATAGGGACAGCGTCAAGACTTACTTTGAGCACCAGCAGGCATGGGGTCTTAATGCCATCATAGGGACAGCGTCAAGACTTACTTTAAGCACCAGCAGGCAT